>OZ018321.1:138036684-138354262 GCA_963969495.1 Ceratothoa steindachneri | reverse complement strand
GGGAGGATGGTAACGTGTGTTTATGAAGTACTGGATGCCAATTTGTGTTTTCAAATATTAACTTTTGCCATTGATAATTTACGAGTATGAGCAGTAAAAAAAACAGTGAGATTTTATAACACCATTTTTTTCATATATTTTATATATATCATTATCGTTCAAATTATTCATTAGTATCAATTTTTAACTTTTATCAATGCTCTTCATAGAAAACATTATTTGGCAACCTCTCGCCTCCGGGTCCAACTCATACAGATACACAGTTTGAACTCATGGAGAATTCATGTGAATTTTTTTCAGTTTTAATTGTTTGTAAAACGTGTTTTGGTATTTAATGAGTAAGTTATTATAATATCATTACTATGTACTTTAATTCTTAGAGATGGGATTAAACGTATCAAAATAATATCATTCCTAGGAAGTTCTTCGCAAACTTAATAAGCTTGGAACCCTTCGTTCCAATTGATTATAATAATGAACTCCATCAGGTTAGATTTACTAAATTATTATATTATACCATTTTATACTATTATATGTTTTTTTTATTATATTATAGTGTATTATGGTGTAATATAGCGTATCATAATTATCGTATCATCCCGTATCTGATCGTATTGCATCAAATATTATATCATATATCATAATTATGTTGAGCTATGTCATATCATATTATGTTACTTTACGTTGTGTCATGTTATGACATGTTATATTATGTTATGTCACAAATATCAACACGTACGTGTGAAATTAATCTTCAATACACTCCCTCAAACACACACACACACACACACACACAATGAAACATAATTCGTGACGTACATTCTGTTCCAGAGAAATGGTAATAGTGCCCAATATATTGTACTTGAAGTACCGCAAAGTTAAATATGTTAACTTGGATGTTTAGTTAAATTACTCACGATTATTGGCCTCTTCACGCCATATAAATTGCAATGGTTTATCTTAAAATGACTTCTCTCTCCATCTCCCTCTCTATCTTTCTCTGTCTCTCTTTCTTTCTTGTATATATATATTAATATATATATATATATATATATATATATATATATATATATATATATATATATATATATATATATGTATATATATATATATATATATATATATATATATATATATATATATATATATATATATATATATATATAAAGGCAAAAAGTGAACAAATTATCATACCTATTTCACCTTAAAATATCAAGGTCACTCACTTCTCTCTGTATTTGTTGCAAATTTATCTTTTAGTTTTGTTAACAAATTACATATAATTCTTAACTATAAACTGTAATATATGCTATAATAGCTTCTGATATATTTTTACAGATAATCCATGGCGGCGTTTAAAAGAAGTCCCGGCAGTATTCTGTTGAATATTTGTCTTACGGATTTATTCCATCACCACAGAATGCAACGAAACCAATGTGCCTCATATGCATGGATGTACTTTTAAATACATGCATGAGGCCTTGTAAACTTAAAATACATCTGGAAACAAAACACAATGAAAAGAAAGACAAACCAGTAGAATACTTTAAAAAAACTCCGTGATGATTTTCAAGCAAGAAAAACAGTGGTTCAAGTGTTTAACAGCCAAGTAAGCAAACTAAATGATGGTTTATTTGCATCTTATGAAATTACCAAGATAATAGCAAAGGCTGGAAAACCCCATAATATTGGTGAAACAGTAATTTTGCCAGCAGTGTCTGTTATAATTTCATCCGTTCTAAAACAAAGTGCAAGTGAAATCACTAATTCCATCCCGTTAAGCAACTCATCTGTGTGACGACGCATTGATGAAATGGCAGAAGATGTTGAAAATCAATTAATAGCAAATTTGCAAGTAAAACAGTTTGCTCTGCCGCTTGATGAATCAACATTAAGAGATAATGGAGTAATTCTACTAACATATGTTAGATTTATGGATGATCTCCGACCCAGAAAGGAAATGCTTATCGCCAGAAGTCTTAAGACAGACACAAGAGGTGAAACAATTTTTAATGAAGTTGTTACATATTTCAAGGAAAGCAATATTCCACTCCAAAAAATAATGGCATGTGTTACTGATGGTGCATCATCCATCACTGGCAGATACAAAGGTTTTATTGCACATTTGAAACAAGCTGTCCCCAGAGTATTTTGCATACACTGTGTGATACACCGTCAACCCTTAGTTGCTAAGAAAAAAATTTTTGATCTCATATCCAGTAAAGGTGCAATTACTGCTTTCCTGAAAAAGCTATAGTTGTACAAGATTAATATCAGACGTTGTGCATTTGAACAGTTTCCTTGTTTGGCCTCAATTAGCAGCGATCTGCACGATGATGATCTTGCATTGTATGGTGAATATTTTGTAAAATTTACACAAAGATATGCAAGCTCGGTTTAGTGACTTACTCATGATGGATATACCATCTTGGATAACAAATCCTTTCGAAGTTAATGTTGCCGATGTAGACATTTCTTTACAGGAAACCCTCATTGAATTACAAAGTGATGAAATATTGTAAGCAAAATTTAAAGATGGGAAGCATGATATATGGAAAACAAATGAAGCTGCTAAAAAGTATCCACTACTCTGGGATAAAGGTCCAACGCTACGTCATTGCTTTCCATCATCTTACCTTGTTGAATCAGGATTTAGTCGTGTTTCTCACTTATTGTCAAAAGCTCGTAATAGACTCGACATTGTGCAAAGGGGTGATCTTCGACTATCATTGACATCGATGGAGCCGAATATAAAAAATCACTGAGCAACATCAATCACAGGGATCTCATTGAATAAATCTACATTTTTGATTTAATTACTCACTTATCTTTTTAAATGTATATTATGAATTATTTACTAATGTACATAAATGTTCCATAGAATTTAACTATTAAATAATTTATTTTTATTAGTTTAAACTTAAAGTTTTCCTTCAAAATTAGCATAATTATTTACTATTTTTTTACTTATTGATACAATTCCTTTGCTTTTTTTATTAGTGAAAAATTTGGGGGCTTTGCGGCCACCAAATTTGTTTTTAAAGGAAAAAGGTTCATGGCTAAAAAAAGGTTGAGAATCACTGGTCTAAAAGAATCGTGATTTAATTACAGTGAATGAAGAAAATTGTAGTTTGTAGACATTGGTGTATTATTTTTTCTCTTTCAAGAAGGGAAAATGTTATATTACAGTCAATGCTACCATCATTTGTTTAGTATTACTACAGATTGTAATTATATATGTGTATTAATATTCATGCATTTATTTTATTTACACATGTGTGAATTTTGCTGAATAAAGCCTTTGACTTAATTAATCTTTTCCAACTGCTTCCCATTCTTTCCATGAATCGAAGATTTTAATATTTTACGAGCCATTGGCATTGAGCTTAAAGGTCTATAATTTTCGGATATCCATTTATCACCCTTCTTGAAATGGGAGTAACATTGATTGTTTTAAAAGTAACTGAACCAAGATTAATCTAGTTTTCCCAAATAATGATGAGTAGTCAGGTTATTTTTAGTACCTTATATACACCTGGCTGGGGATCTAGTTGAGGAGAGATTCATTTGATCATGTACCTCCATATTTTTTAAAGTCTTTTTTTTTAGTTCAATCAAAATTTCGATTCGGTAAAAACTGAACAAACGAATTTGTTTATAATGGAACCAATTGGGTTTAAATCTATCGCAACTCTTGATGTTTTTCAACCAACTAAAAAACTGTCCAATTTAACAGACACCCTCAAGGGACCCACAATTTGTAGTTTGGGGGTCCTCACAAATGCTTCATATGTGCCCCAACAATTTTTTTACTTCCTCATCCCTCTGTCCTCATTCTGCCCTTTACCTAGGTGGACCCCCCACTTAATCCCTCAACCCCTAGGCAAAAGGGGTCAAAATCCAGAAGGTTTCGCAAGCTAAGTGGATACGATGCTGGTTTTCTAGCGTCGAGTTGTCGGGTTCAATCCAAAGCGAGTGTGGACACAAAAGTCAGCGAAAATAGAGGCCTGGCTACCAGTTGGTGGACGCGCAGCGATTGCCTCGTGATGGTAGATAGATCCTCCACACCTCATCACACGCATATCCAATCACATCGCCGCTATCTTCCCTCTCTCGTCTTCACAACGCAACACAGACTATTCGTTTGTTCAAAGGAATCCTGCCGATGGGTGGTGGATAAACAGACCCCTGACGCTTCCCCCCCCCCTCCCGCCTCAGCCTAGGGTTACAACAGATTTCTACGTAATTGTTGGCTGAGGTCAAAGACCCCACCCCCACCCATTAACGAGAACAGGCCCCTGTTGCTCTTGGGCTCAATAGCAATTGTTATGTTGATCTTTATGTTGGTTTCATTATGGCGTTGCCAACATACATTATTTCTTTTAATTTAGAAATTAAATATAGGGGCAAGGAGGAGATAATCATCCAAGGTGAAGAGGGGGGTATTTTTAATTTAATAGCGCCCATCTGGCAACAGCCAGCAAGGGCATAAGTCGCTGAAATTATTTCTCCGCCCACGGGTGGTCGGCTGCGTTATGAAACAAATCAATGAAAACAACAAAATCCAATCAATAAAAAAAAATCAATGAAAACAACCAAAACAAATAAATGTAAACAACAAAAACAAATAAATGAAAACAACAAAAACAAATCAATGAAAACAACAAAAAACAAATCAATGAAAACAACAAAAAACAAATCAATGAAAACAACAAAAACAAATCAATGAAAACAACAAAAAACAAATCAATGAAAACAACAAAAAACAAACACCAAAGCCAACAAAACCGAGGGCAAGGAAAGTAGAAAGCCCACCCCGGCATCAGGGGGAGGCCCGCCACCTCCATAAGAGGTGGAAGAAGTACAAAAGTATGAGGGAAGAGTAGTGCAAATGTATGAGGGGGGTGGGAGAAGTTAAAAATTATGAGGGGAAGTAGTGCAAAAGTATGAGGGAGGAGAAGTGCAAAATTATGAGGGAGGGAGTAGTGCAAATGTATGAGGGAAAAGAAGTACAAAATTCTGAGGGGAGTAGTACAAATGTATGAGGAGGGGAGAAGTACAAAAGGGTGGTGGTGGAAATGGGTCAGAAATGAGTTTATGCTTCGTCTTTCAGGCAAATGAATCCTTAGACAGTTATGAATAAAGGGGTTCGTACCTCTAATTCGTAAAGGAGAGGCAGCATTTTCGCTTCGCCTGCCGGTGCTCATCGAAATTTGTCATTGGGTGTTTATAATATGCCTTTTCAAGTACAATATTCCCTTTCAGCTCCAATATACCCTTTTGGCCCCACTATGCCCCAATATTCCCTTCCTGATCCAATAAGCTTTTTCTGTCCCAATATACCCAAGTATTCTCTTCCTGCTTCAATATGCCCTTTCAGCTCCAACATGCCCTTTCGGGACCAATATTCCGTTTCTGTTCGAATACATTCATTTTGCCCTAATATGCCCATATATTCCCTTTTTAGTCCAATATGCCCTTTCGGCCACAATATCTCCCAAAATTCCTTTTCCAGTCCAATGTGTCTTCTTTGCCACAATATGCCCTAATATTCTCTTTCTTCCCGAATATGCCCCAATATTCCGATTTTTGCTCCAATGTGCTCTTTCTGCCACAATATGTCCTTTCTGTTCCAATATGCCCTATCTGCCCCAATAGCCCCCGATATTTCCTTTCTGCTCAAATATGCCCTTTCGCCCCCCATTATGCCCCAATATTCCCTTTCTGCTCCAATACGCCCTTTCGGTCCCAATATTCCCCAATATGCCTTTTCTCCCCACTATTTAAAGTTAAGGGAGTTTGCTTTTCGTTTCTCTATCATTATTTTCTCATATTTTTATTTCCATGTCCACCTTTTATATTCTTCAGGTTGCTTCTCTCATCTTTTTTTCTACACAAGGTGAAAATTTCCTGCTACGTTGCGCCAGTTTTCTTTTTTTTATCACTTAGTAATACTACACATGTGTTCATTTCCTCCTCTTTTCTATTCTAATCAAAACGGTAAATCAAAATCGAGTTTATCAAGATTCCTTTCGTCTGTTTTGTCCCGCTTACAGCCTTCAGAGCGCTTATTCCTCCGCTAACGATTACTAAGTTTGTTTGTTTTTTCTGTTTAATGTGCGCAAACCCATAATTGACACCATCGCCAAGGAATTCCTATTGGAAGCCTCGCCTTTGTTCTCAGTTCTTAGGATCCAGATCTGTCCAATGTTGATGATTAAGCAAATCCTCGCCACGACTCAGTGCTCAGAGTGATGTTCCTTGTTACATTTATCGTGAAGTTGAGAGAGAAAAAAATCATTTTCAGCTATCATGGAAGGGATGCATCCGTAATATGTGATAAGTGTAGTGTACACGCTGATAAATAATTAATGGAAGCCGAAAAAATTGAGAGAGAACGACTTTAGTTCACAAGTACAGGGCTAGTGAGGATCACAGCTGAAGAATGGAGTATGATGATCCGAAATTAGTTCTATACTCGTGAACTACTAAAGTCCTTTTTTCAAAGAGGATGCAAACGTAGTGTGTAAGTGTAGCAATTATCCACTTTCAGACTGCATCAGCAATGCCAGATACGAAAACCATCGAATACTTCAGAGATAGACTCGATTAAGTTGGGTAGTTTGGGCTTTTGAAAATTTTGATTGTTCTTTTTAACGGCTTTTGGAAAGGCTTTAAATTTAATTGTACTGCCTATGGGCCACTTTGCTTCTGTAGCAGAACTTGAGAGCTGCCATTTTGAAGTCGGCAATTTTAACATGGGGTCACCTTATTTTTCTTCATTTCTTGCGATTATGGATTACATTCTGTTTAATCGTTCGGTTTTTTAATCCATCGTCAGTTTTCTCCAGCCTCCTTCGGTCCTCCGCGATCCACACTATTTTGGCTGATCAAGCGTTTACCTTTTCTTCAAGATGTGGCGAGAGATTTGTTTCATCCTCTCTTGCAGATCAAACGAACAATTATAGATCTCCAGAACAAAGACCAGCAAGAATATAAGATTCATTGAAGGATAGCGAGAGAAAATATGTAAAGGATAATGAGTTGAGTGGCACATCTATACTTAAAAAGGATTCAGAACTTATCAAGTAGGTTAAAGTTAGTTATCTTCATGCAAATTTACCGTGAAATTAGAAAATCACCTATCGCCCACAGCGAAGCAAATCGGAGCAAATATACGAAGCGATCAATTTTGAGAACTCGAGATCTTCCTTGTGTGGGTTTTTTTTTTTTTTACATTTATGGCATTTTTATGGTTACTGGTGTATGTATAATTATGGAGTTGGTACAAAAGGTAAACCGCATATTTTCTTAAGATTAGTGGTTAGCTAAGGGAAAATGAAGGGAAGTAATGACTAGGATCAATTTACCTTGTTGCCTTCAAAATAAATTGTTGGCAACAATGATTTTGTTGATAAAATAGGGTGTTTTTTGGCTAGGTTGTTCTATTTAAATTTATAGGAGCAAAATACTCTTAAATCAATTTTACACATTTAGAAAAGGTCTTTCGATATCCTCCAAAGTAAATTCTTTTAGTTGGGGTCGATAATTTCGGTAACCAAGCCATATATTTATAAATTTGAAACCACTTACCCGAGTTCCTGCTCTATTGTTCAATTTGAATAAGAGCCTTAAAATAGGTTGGAAACAAAGTTCCCGCACAAGATTTTTTTAAAAATCTATTTATTGATAGATTTATACAGGGTGTACGACTAGGTAATGTGTAGAAGCCTAGTAATTTTTAGGCCCCCTTGAATGTTCACAGGGACCTAGAGCCAAGGTAGACTAGGTCACCATGCACTTTCAGGCCACGACATAGTCAGTAGTCGGACACCCTATATGATATCTAAAGTCTATCGACGCACAATTTTACGATCAACAACGGCAACAGGTAGCAAAGGCAATTGCGCAGAAAGGACCAAAATTGACTGATGTCATATTTCTTCATGATAACGCCCGACCACACGTTGCAAATCCTACCCGTAAAAAACTCCTGTGGCTGGAGCGGGAGTTTCTCCCTCACCCACTGTACTCGGCAAACTTGGCACCAGTAGACTACCATCTATTCCGGCCACTTCAGAAATTCTTGAATGGCAAAACGTTGGCAAATGATGACGTTCTGAAAACTGCAGTTGAAGAATTCTTTGACAAGTAAGCGGGTTGAATTTTGAGAAAAAACGGCATTCATGATTATCCCGTCGTTAGAAGCAGGCTACTAATAGTGTAGGCTAGTCACCGACCAGCTTTCTTCCATTCATCCCTAGTTAGGACAGAAGAAAGAAGGGGTGCTGGTTCATCCCTTCCTCTTGAATTCAGGTGGGGGTGGAGAGTTTTAACAGTTATCCCTCTACTTTTCATATATTTCCCCGTCTTTCTTTGCTGCAGTTGATATCTCGATAATTTTGTGCCCTCCCTGGCCAACCCCCCCCCCCTAACTATGCTTTCGGTGGCTCTATATCAGCAACTATTTATCTACACATTTTCACTTTACATAACTTCACCACTTCCTTTCTTCGTTATGCGGCCTCGTTGCTATTGCGCTTTCAACCTCCCCTCCCCCTCTCTCTCTTTTGCTTTTCACTCCCCGCTTTTAAGATTTTAAGGTGCAAGGTTGTTTGATATTGAAGATTCCTAACTTCTTTTCTAGATTTTTGCCCCTCCCCTCCCCCGCCCCAAGATCTAAAATGAGCTTTTGAATGATGTCAATTTCGCCAGCCTAAGCGAAAGATTTTTCACTCGTGTAGTTTAAAATTCTAGGGATTTTTTTTTCCTCTTTATCCATTTTCGTCGGAGCTTCTCGTCTCCCCATTAATAGGCTTTCTATTTTTACCAGCAAACTTTATAATATTACTATTTATTTCATTATGTAACACGGGCAACAATGCTGAAGCTTACATCTGCCAGATTGCGTGTCTTTCCAACCCCATCGCCTGTAGGTGGATTTGCGAATAAAAATCTCTCACCTCTACGTGGATTATAATAAAGAGCTGGGGACCAAGAACCGACCCCTAAGGCATAAAAAACGTACGTTGCGGTAATCAATCAGTCAAAGACAAAGGTTCATCATAGCAACCTAACTGTAATGGTCGTCAAACGGGAGACATTTATACCGTAAAAGCCGTTTAGTTTCAAATAAACATTAAAAATGATTCATTTTAGTATTTTTTTCTATGGTAGATATTTGTACTCGTAATTATGATCTATTTTCTCTTGCTAAGATGATTTTTCCTGAGTATGGGTTCCTGCCACCGCTCCCACCAATTAGGATTATAATTCCCTGTAATCGCTCTCTTGTGGCCCTGGGGAATAAGGTTCTAGTATCTTAAATATAGAAGTTCTGTTATACATTACCGTCCAGAAAGACAGAAATGACTGTATTTCTATCACAACATCTTGTATAACTGTTGGCAAAGAAAATCCAGGGATTAAAAAGTTGGTGTAGATTATACCTACAAGTATAATATACGTATTGGTAAAGGCTATGCAAATTTAGATGAATACAAAGAAAGTTATCAGCAATTTACTAGAAAAATGAAGTGCTCAAAATGATCTGAATGCTTAGGTTTCTTGTAGAGATCTTGCATTGTTTGCATAGCAACTAAATTGAGTTCAATATCGTGCACCTTAGACCATTTTCTAGCCAACTGTCGTACAAGTAACATGGCTAAGAAATCTGTCACGTCAACCCCCAAAAGATTCTCATGGTACTGGATCAAAATAGTCTGATTCTAGAGTATAGCTGTATCGAGCTCAGTTTTCTAGAAGCAGCATATCTATGTATTTGGTGCACCCTGTTATTCATACACTAATTTATATGTTTATTGCTTCCACTTATGCAATAACTTTTTCCTAATTTGTGCTTTTTTGTTTGTCTCAGATTGTTGGTTCATGATACTGCATATCTACAACTGCCTAATTTCTAATTACTCTGAACTTAACAAAACATGGAATTTGGCAAGTGCGTGAACGATGCTGATCGTTTTTGTTACATATGTGGCGCCTTCATTCCTGCTAGCCTCAAGAAACCAATCTCAAAAGCTGTTCGACTAAATACAAAAGTTACTTTAAATGTCCTTTGAGTGACCAAGACAAGAAATGGGCACTTCAAATAGCTTGCAAGTCTTGTGTCAACCGGTTACCTGAGCGAGTGGATGTGTGGTAAGCGAAGCTCAGGGATTCAATTTGCTGTACTAATGATATGGCGTGAACCAAAATATCACAGCAGTGACTGCTACTTCTGTCTCACAAACATCAAGGTAGTAACCGACAAAACACGAGGCAAGGTGCAGAACCCCAATATTGCTTCTGCAATCCGACCACAGTGCTGAACTCCCAGTCACAAATCGACCGACTGAACAAGAATTGTGAGTGATTTCGATTCTAATTCTACCTCAAATGAAGACGTCTACCAGGATGACTCTGAAAATACCAGCTCTAGACATTTTACTCAAGAAGTGCAAAGAAAAGGCCGAAGTTCTGGGATCCAGACTATAGCAGCGTAACCTACTGGAAGCTTCAGTACGTATCACTACAGCTTGTAAGTGACATAGAGAGCTGGCTGCACTTTTCAAGATGGCAAACAATTTTTCTTACTGTGAGGACGCAGTATCTCTCATGCAACAATTCTGAAAGTCTGAACGATACAAGTCAGATGATTGGAGGTTGTTTATAAACTCTTAAAAAGACTCTGAAAGCTGGCAATCTGTTTCGATCTATGCCAATAGCACATGCAGCAAAGATAGCTTAGGGCTATGAAAGAATGAAGATTTTGTTAGCCGCTATAGAGTACACGAGAAACACCAGTGGAAGATATGTGGGGATCTCAAAGTCATCTGTTTATTACTGGGTCTTCAGAGTGGCTACACAAAGCACATGTGCTTTTTGCGTTTGTGGCGCAGCAGAGCTGATGCAGAGCACTATTTTGGAAAGGAATGGTCGACAAGACCAAGAGATGCCCCCAGAAGGTTCAACTGTGTTAACAATCCTCTTGTAGATCTAGAAAATATATTTTTGCTTCCACTGCATCTAAAGCTCGGTTTGGCTGAAAAAATTATCAAGGCTATGGATCAATCTGGTGCTGGGTACGATACTTGTGTCAGAAACTAGGTGGTGTGGTTTCCGAATCCAAGCTGAAAGCAGGTGGTTTGAATGGACCACAGATTCGCATACTAGTTCCTGATAGCGAATTCACCAAGGTCTTGAACCCACTGGAGAAGAACTCATGGGAATCATTTGTCAATGTGTCAATGCTTTTGCCTGGAAACTATCGTGGTGACGACTACAAAGAAATCGTTACAACCATGCAGCAGAATTATCATGCATTGGGAGCAAGGATGTCCTTAAAATTGAATTTTTTCCACTCTCATATTGATTTTTTCCCAGATAACCTTCGATAGATTAGTGATGAACACAGTGAAAGATTTCATCAAGACATCGCCATAATGGAGAGCAGATATCAGGGACAAATCAGTTCTAACATGATGTGCGACTATTGCTGGATGCTGCAACGAGAAGAGAGCGAGCTGTACAAACGAAAGGACAAAGTTTAGAATTAGAAGCACGTTTAGAACTTCATATTTTGTCAATTATAAAGGATTTAAACTTATGCTTCCTGGTACAATTTCTTATGAGCTTATAAGTGACGTCTTTAATATCGTTATCTTGCGTAAGACAATTAATGTCATCATATTTACTATTTTTCTGGTTGTTTAAGAAAGTAGATCTGATAGTAGAATAAAACATCTAAATCATACTAAACAATGTGAAATTAGTGATGTAAGCACAATCACATAAGATACAAGCTGGTCTGTTTTGGGTTAAATACGAGTATGTGTTGCATGACACAAGTGATGGAATATTCAATATTTGTGCATATTGATTTTTTTTTATAAAACCTAGTATGATAGAACAAAACAAATATCAGATTCAAATTCAGCAGTATGAAAGTAGTTGTGTGAGCATAATCTCATACGTTAACCACTTTGGCTGTTGACCATTGTTATGGATGCACACTCTGTTGTATAAAGTTTTAAATCTTCCAATGTACTACTGCCATTGGAATGGTCTTCAACAATTTAACTTAGGAGTTCAACTGACCGAATACTGCAATGGCACGCAATAGCCACACTAAATTTTATATCAAATTCTTTCAATTACTTACAGTTGTTTTCTTCATAAATTGTGAGATTGATTTAGAGGACTTAAAACATTTTTCCTTACTCTTATGCTTTGCTGACTTTTCATGCATCACTAAATTATGTTTTTTTAAAACTGAGATATAGTACAAAGAAATAATTTTCAAAAATGCATTTTCTTTAAGCATCAACCATGGATGCTCAGCTTCCCATGTTTTATTGTATTTTCTATAGCTACTCATTATGGCCAAAGATATAATGTTTTTTATTTCGAAAATATACGACGCAAAGTTTATTGCATTGCAACGAAGCGCACATATGAATCTGATGGACTAATTAAAAACAATGTAAGACGTAGTCACGTAACACGTATATAAGAAATGCAATGGTGCCATTCTGAATTACTAGGAGTCAACTGTTAGCAGCAATAACTCAAGAACCATCAATAGAAATGGCAACTCTGCTGCTGGATTGAATTGTTGCGAACATATTGTAAAGAAGACTATTTCTTAATTTACCAATGGCCGAAAAAATTTCTCACTTTGACACTTGCGAGTACATACGTAACAAACGCAACGTGTAAGCTACATTAAAAATTTGTTCAATCTGTATCGGAAGGAAGATTTTATGTAAATTCTTATTGCAATTTTTAAATGATTTTAATATTAATATTAAAACTAACAAAAATTAGCCGCAATTAGCACAAAAACGATTGGCTAAATGATTTATTTATTTTTTAGCCAGCAACTTATGAAATTAGCCACACCTGGCATTCCTGGCGATCTTGGATGCCAGCCCGTGCCTTACATGTTGAAACATGTATGAACGTGATCAATCTGCGGCTGGCTCCTGTCTGACTTCCTTGCATGTGAGGTAGATAATTTTCAGATAAGTTGTCGTGGTATAACAAGGACCGAGTGGGGTGTACGTATGTATAGGTTGGTTACGTACTTCAAAACTCCGTGATTAGTTTTCTCTTTAAGAGTGCTATATTGATTATTATTATTACGCTATTTTAATTTTTGAGGGTTTCTAGTGCCATGCTCAGCGTTTCGAGGATGGAATTAAATGCTTCTAAGAAAATAGACTTTAATTGCAACATGAACCAAAATTGAAATTTAACAAACAAACTAGACAGTAATGAATTAAACAAAATTTAAGTGAGGCTTACTAAATTACACAATTGAATATACAACAATGGTTGACCCAAAGCTCACTTTAATATTGAATGCAAATTGACCAACAACGAAACAGATAATAGGATTTAAATACCTTTAACGATCCACACAAGAATCGGGTTTGAGACTGACCTTGGCTTCAATTTTTATGTCGCCTCAAGAATGTCGTTTTCGGGCCGGCGCGTGGAGCTGCCTTTCAAGATGTTGTCGGAAGGGGGAATGCTTTAAAGCCGCAGAGCATTCGGCGCGTGTGGCTGACGGGGTTAAGCTGGTTTTCTTTATGAGATGATTTTACCAACGGGACGGGGAAAGTATGCTTCTTCCACTCTTCGGGTTAATCTAGGAATAATTCGCACTGACGAGCAATAAGTAAACGAGTGACTCTTTTGACGAAGGGGAGTGCTTGAGGGAGTTCACTTTGGGATATTCCTCAATGGCGAGGACTATCTCTGAGTTTGGGGGTACATCAGGATAGGGGGCTTCTCTGACGAGAGTTAGTTAAACATATTTCTCAAATCAAGTTAATTTAAAGTTCGGTGTGACCACCAGGAACTGGCTCAGGATGAGCTTCTTCTAACTTCATTTCGTAGGGTTGCCAGACGCTTACCGGACTTCGATGACTCTCACGATCTACCTGAGACAAGATGCTTAATTCGGTGTGACCACCAGGAACTGGCTCAGGGTGAGCTTCTTCTGTGTCCCTTTCGTTGGTAGCCGGGCCTCTAGCCGGACTTAGTTGTCTCGAGGACTAACACGATCTACCACGTTCTTCTGTAGTTATTTGACTATATGCTTCGCCATCCTAATGGGGTTAGGGGATGGAGGGGGTGAGGTGAGGACGGCAGAATTAAGTCTCCTCCTCTAACGGTATTTCTCAGAGCGTATTGCCCCTAGCTCTAACGGCACCTTCTGGCATTTGGTTGTCGCTCCTCTAATTTCGCATATGAAGTGAAATTAAATACCCACTCTTAGAGGAAATCTTGCTCTTTTAACCAATGTTAGGCTCACCGGGGCCGACATGTGGTTAGAGAATTATGTGGTTTTGAGCAGCCTTTCTGGTTCTCCTCTAGGCGAGGGGAGAGAGGGAGGAGGTTAAGTAATCAGTCTACGCTGCCAAAAATGACAGGACGTTGTGGTTAAGGAACAGGGCCTCAGTTGTGAGGGTGGGATATCGATTCCCCTACATAAGTAATTTTGACTATTTTGAAAATTAATATAACAATGGCTTCTTATATTCTAGCATGGATTCTTCCATTATCAATGGAATTTTGCCACTAGGTGTAGTGGTAAAGCTAAAGATTTTTTCTAATTTTACTAAAATAATAGCACCATTTCCATCAGGTCCTGGTGCAGAACTCATTGAAAGATTGTTTATTGCTTCAATTATATCATATGCATTAAAATAAGATTTTTAATTAATACTGTAGCAAATTGTCAATCAATGTCTGGAGGTCATGGTCGAGTGATGGTATACCCCATGAGCTACACTATTGATTTTGTAGAAGTTAAGCCTTTTCTTTTGGCTCTGATATCAGTTCATTGTTGAGTATTTTTAATGGCCTGATTTTACTTCTCAGGATCTTTCTCTTTTTAACACTTGTATATAAATAATTGCCATATTTTTATTTTAGATACTGCTATCGTTTTATCCATCTTAAGCATTTTTAAGGTCATGAATTTCTTTTATTTAAATCTAAGTGTTTACAAATTTTATTTAACCCCTTCTATTAAGGGATTTATTGGCATTTAACTTTTTATCAATTTTAGCTGTTTTATTCTTACCATTTTTTCCTCTGCTATTTACTGATTTAATAGGATTTTTTCCTATAATAGGGCAAAGTTTATGCAGGATTTGTGACAGACGCATTAATTGTACTCCAGTACTCAACTGCATTTGTGTTATGTAGATAATATTTCCAGTGATGGCATTTCCTTCATTGTTTAATAATTTCTAATATATTTATGCAGATCTATGTCACTCTATGCGTTTGATATTAGTTTTAGGTTTCTTTGTTGGAGCAACAGATTAGTGACTTTGGATTTCTAATAATCTAGGATCAGTTTGTTGTTTTTGTTTAATGTGCGTGAACTCATAGGGTCATAAGTATAATTGTGTAGTAAGAATTACCTGTTCTATAATATTTTCAGCACGCTAAACTCCAGCACACCTTTATAAAAAATCCAACTTATAACTAATTTTCGGATTTAACTTTAATAAAATAGAATTTTATTATGAACAGTACTAAATAAATAAGTAATAGAGAAATAAGCATATAATAGAGTTGTAATATAAAATAGTGATAAAAAGAAACTAAAATGCTATTCAAAACAATCCATCTAATTACAAGCATATAATGCCAGAATATTGATGCAATTTGGCCTATTTATTGGCTTTTTAAAATTTGCTAAACTCTATCAACAATAAAATCTCAGAATTAGTATTTACTCTTTCGCTGCTATTAAAAACAATGTCTTTACTGTGTGAACGTATATACAAAAATTACACCCTTAAATACCATTAAAAATACGTGTGTAATCAACAAGGTCAACTCTTTAATTAATTAATATTCATTGACTAAAGTCGATAAGTTCTACGCTCATTTAACATAAATGAGCTAAAAAACTACTCTCAATATTATTATATTTTACCGCTCTGTTTTGATATTAATTAAAAGGATCCTCCGATACTTAAAAGACATCAAATACTACTATGTCTTCTCAATATTCGGATGACATGTTGCAAATTTTATGTTGGAAAGATTAGGCCGATTTTGGCACATCCCCTTACAAAAGGTTCCCCATTCCTTTCCCAAGCGTGGATCGGGAGGGGGGGGGGGATAGGGGGCTTAAGCCCACCCTCCTCAAATGTTAGACCTGTTATGTCTATATTTCTTTTTTAAGTCATACTTGTATTCTGATATTCAGAAAGAATTATGTAGTAATATAGAATATATATAAAATCAGTTTTTTTAAACGGTTGCAATCAAATGTATCTTATACGATACATCTCGGAAATACAGATAAATCTGAAAAATAATTAGTAAATTCAGTATTATTCCTCAGCTGACGTCCAAAAACTAAAATTCATAATTTTATGATGTGTAGAAAGAAATTCGGCTCAAATAGAGTTAGTGCTCATATCTGAGAGAAATACAGTTATTTATTATCAATGCTGTGTAAGATAACCATTATTACTGTTCAATGACCTTTTCTCATACTCCTCAAAGGGACGAATTCAGGTTACCCCCCTCTCCCCTATTTTTAGCCTGGATCCGCAACTGCCCTGTCCTTATTCTGGACCTCGTCAAATTTAAACCGCACCAGTGGCGCCAAAGTGTTTTATGGGAGTCGAAGGCGCGTCAGCGTGGAAAGGTCAAAGGTCACCAAATCTTAAACGACGACAAACCGCAGTCAGCCACACAACAGAAGAACCCAGTGTTTCGGCCCCTTTTCAACGGTATTCAGAAATTTCTCAATGATATACTGATGTGATAAATTGAAATTATAATTAATTACAGGTGCATAGGTACGTTTTGGAGGCAAATGTGATAAATTGAAAATATAAATAATTACCGGTCCGTAAGTACTGGTGCATAAGTACAGGTTTTGGGGGGGAAATGTGTGTAAAAGAACAACCTCTGACCCTCCCCCTCTCCCCAATATTTTGGAGACCACGTGCGATTGTATCCCGCCATAGACAATGTCACTTCCTGTTCGAACATTCGCGATTTTTTACTCCTGAGCACATTGGGGAAATATTCCTTCAATCCTGCGAACTCGTCCCAAGCCTCCCCCAACCCCCCGGTGAAGAGGCGAGAAAGAGCCGCTGTTTTTAGCACCCTGCTGTTAAATGGTGAATCGACTCCGCCTCCGGATTAAGGTGTCTGGACCTTGTGACTCCTTTCTCCAAATTCCCCCTTGCCTCTCAGAATCAGGCATATAAATACTCGCCTTAGAAGATAGTTCGACGACTCCAGCACGCACGTCAAGGCCATCACCATAATCGAAACCCGTGAACGTTATCAGGCAGCAAGTCTTTATCCGCCGTGATTCTACCCCAGTCAATTGGTAGTTGTGTGAACGGAAAGCCTTTGAATTTGCGCAACAGTCTCCCTTTGTTTAATCAAACCGAAGCAAATCTCCATCGATTACCTTTGAGGAAAAGAAGTTTCCTCTTCAGTGGAATTACGAGAGTTCTCACATTTCCCGTCGAACGTCATCTTTGAAGATTAGCTATCTTCATTGGAAGGTTGGTTCGGATCGTCAACCACCTTCCGCATTTGTACCGTGCCCCACTTGCTTCATTAGGACCGTGCTACACTTGCCTCATCGGATCGTGCCCCACTTGCCTCATCGGATTGTTCCTCACTCGCATCATCGCAAGAAAGACCTTCCTCAAAGTCACCGACCCGTAAGACTGAAACCCCTTCCATTATTAGTATTGTTAAATTCCCACTTTTGATCTGAGCCTAGTAACGCTAATCGATTAATTCCATTTGAGAATCCCTCCTCATAATAATTATAAAGAGACTAGTTCAATTTAAATAATTCCCTTTTGCCTATTGTTATTATTATTTTGATCTTTGTAAATAAAATTATATTTTTGTTGTTTCATCTTTATCTCTCCAACCATTGATGCACTCTGTCTGATTATTAAGGATTTAAGACCCAACGCCACAAGTTTGACCTCCTAGTCGGTCGTTAATCCCTACGAACTGTCCTTCAACAGTTCGCGTTGCAGTAGGTGATTAATTCACCCCCCCCCCCTCATAATATAGGAGTAGTTTATGGTATAGGGTGATGTACCAGGACAATGTGATAAATTGAAATAATAAATGACTGGTGCATAAGTACCAGCATGTTTGTAAAATGTGATATATTGAAATTATTTAGAAAATCCGGTCAATAAGTACTTGGAATGTTTGGAAAAAGTGATAAATTGAAATTATTTATAATTACTGTTCCGTAAGTTCCGTGTCGTAGAATAGGCTCTCGACGATATACCATATATAACTATTCGTTGAGGGAATTATACTAATATTTCGAGTGCGTGGTAATCTGATTGACCGAGGTTATTTATCTTCAATATGCTTAAGAAGTGGAACTGAGCTTAAGGATAATAATATGGCTATCATTAATAAAATAGTTTTATTAATTAAACTATCAACATCACACAAAAAGAAAATGTTTACATAAACGGAGAATGGAAAGGGTCGTGGTAATATCTGACTAATCCAAGGATTAAAATTTGGAGAGATTTAAAAAGGTAAACAAATAAAAATTAAAGGGGGGGAGGGTTCGCTAAACCATTTAAAGCACAGGGTAGCGTTGACAAAAGGTTAGATAATTAAAGGTAATGCTCAGCTTACGTAATTACAAAGTTGTTGTGCAGAGGAAGAAGATGCGAAGGAATCTTCGGTCCACTGTCGATTTCCAGCAGAAGGGTTCTTCGGGGGGTTGTCCTTAGCGAAGGGGAAGGACTGTCTTCGAAGAGTGAGAGCGAAGTGGGGCTCGGAGGTACAAGCGATCTTTGTGACAGCAAATCGGGGATGTTCTAGATGAACAATGGAGGGTATTGTTGGAACCAAGCGTTCTCTTGAAGAACGTTAAAAAGGGGGGAATTAAATTATCCTGACTTGATGTCTTGGGAATGAGAACCGTTTCTTGACGAACGGGCTTGAAGAACAATTGCTGTTCTAACGTTGTTCTCCTTCTGAACAACAAGGGGGGTGAGAACCGTCTCTTGTCAACGGGCTCAAAGAACAATGGCTGTTCTAAGGTTGTTCTCTTTCTGAACAACAGGGGGGCCTTGTTGACTTGGCGTCTGGAAGGCACGAACCTTGGCACTCAAGGAATATTGTCCTCTTCTGGACAAAAAGGTGGATCTCGAGGTAGAGAGCTCCTATGGTGCACAAGGGAGACCGGATCGGCGTGATGCCTTGCGAAGATAATCTGGATCTGATCTGCTTCAATCGGGAAAGCTATGATATAAATAGTCGAAGCCATTTCCTTGGCGTAGGGGACAATTGAGTGGGAGGCTTCGGGGAAATGCCCCGGTCGCGCCTGGGAAAATACCTTATCTGTCCATAAGCCTAACTCAATCTGGCGAGATCGACGTATGGAGGCGAAACGGGGTAATGAACCTCCTTGATTAAATATTGGCTAAGGTGGGCGATAACGCGCTCTGCTTCCTCTCGCAGATGCACGTGTTTCTAAACATGTGATAGTGGCTGAATTTAAGCGGCCTCAGACCGTTCTATCACATTCCGATATGTTTGGAAAATGTGATAAAATTAAATTGTTTATAATTAACGGTCCTTAAGTAGCGGTGTGTTTGGAAAAGTGAAAAATTGAAAGTGGTTATAATTAAAGATGTGTAAGTACCGTATCGCCATGTTTGGAAAATCTGATAAAATATAATTACTTACAAATACCGATCCGTAAGTACCGGCATGTTGGGAAAATGTGATAAAATCAAATTATTTATAATTAACGGTCCGTAAGTATTTGGAAAAAGCGATAAATGGAATTTGTTATAATTACCGGTCCGTAATTACGGCATAGTTGGAAAAATGATAAATGCAAATTATTTATATTTATAATTATTGGTCCGTAGGTACCAGCATGTTTGGAAAATGTGATATAATCAAACTATTTATAATTACCGGTCTGTAATTACCGGCATGTTTAGAAAATGTAATAAATTGAAATTATTTATAATTACCGGTCCGTAAGGACTGGCATGTTTGGAAAAGGTGATAAATTGAAATTCCAAACATGTAGTTACTTATGAAGAGGTAATTATTTATAATTTCCATTTACCATATTAGTGCTAACATATATTGTATATGGTGTATACATATCTTTTTACTTGATAAAAAAAGGGAACTGACCTACCGAGCTGACGTTGAAAGCTTCATAAAGTGAATAAGGAATCTATTTAATTTATATGCATTGGGATGACGATGCGAAATCATTCGAATTCTCTCTGCGAACTCTGCAAATGGGAAAACGCATGGGAAACACAAGTACATCAACATCTAAACTAAAAAAAATGTGAAGACGAATGGCAAACACAAAGAGATCATCTGAACTAACAAAAAAATGGTGAAGCGAATGGCGAACACAAGGACATCAACATCTAACCTAAAAAATGAATGGGAAAATGCATGGCGAACACAAGGACTCAATATCAGAAAAAAATGGAAAAACGAATGGCGAATACATCGACATCAACATCTGAACCAAAAGATAAATGGGAAAAGGAATGGCGACCCAAGGACATCAACATCTAAACCAAAAAACAAATGGTAAAACGAATGTCGAACAAAAGGATATCAACATTTGAACTAAAAAACAAATGGGTAAACGCTTGGCAAACACAAGGACATCAATATCTGAAAAAAAGTGCAAGCGAATTTTGAACACATGGACATCAACATCTGAACCAGAAAAAATGGGAAAACGAAAGGTGAACACAAGGAAATCAACATCAAAACACCCAAAAAATTGCAAATCGAATGGCGAACACAAGGAAATCAACATCTGAACCCCAAAACAAATGGGATAAATAAATGGGAAAACGAATGGCGAAGAGAATGATATCAACATCTGAACTAAAAAACAAATGGGAAAACGAATGGTGAACTCATGGACATCAAAATCTGAACCAAAAAACAAATGGGAAATCGAATGTCGAATACAACGATATCAACATATGAACTAAAAATCAAATGGGAAAACGAATGTCGAACACAAGGACCTCAACATCTGAACAAACAAAAGTGCGAAAACGAATGACGAACACAAAGACATTAACATCTGAACCAAAACCAAATGTGAAGACACATGGCGAACACAAGGACAGCAACATTTGAGCCAGTTAAAATGGAAAATCGAAGGGGAAACCAAATGGGAAAATGAATGGGAAACAAATGGGAAACGAATGGCGAATACAAAGACACCTACATCTAAGCCAAAAAATAAATGGGAAAGCAAATATGAAAAAGGGGAAAAAATAATGTGAAAACGAATAGCGAACACAAGAACAGCAACATCCAGCAAAATAAAGCAGAGGTGACAAATGGAAGATGTCCTATATAAAATCTACAAAAGAATTCGTCGGTAGTACGGTAGCATGATTCCTACAGATAGACTTTTACTGTAGTATGATGCCTACCTTAAAATACTACTACTGATACTAATAATGATTATTATTTTTTATTCGAACCATACTCCTTTAGTCTTGCTAAACAGTAGCTTTACCATTCAAAATTTATTTACTTTTTAAATTTTTTAATTTAATTTATAATTTTGTTATTACATACTTTTAAAATAAATAAAATGATTTTCTTTTTAATTAAATAACTATGGTAGGAATCAGGCCTATTGGTAGAAATCAGGCCACAGTACCACCAAGTCGTCCTTGGACGACTACGTATGGGTCATACGAACCTCACCCATAGTTACCGTTTCTACAACTCTACCCAATCTGACCCTTAAAAATGTTTTAGGGGAAAATATTAACACTTTAAATAATTTGAAAAAAACAAACTATTTAAATAAAATTAATAACAGTGAATTAAGTATGAAACGCATATGAAAGAAGATGCCTGTGTAGACCTGCATCTGCACTGTTACAAAAGACTGGGAACCTTAGAGGCAATTGGGAAATGAAGGATTCTTTTTTTTTTTAATTAAGAAATGTTATCTTCAAATTTCTTTTAAGTATATTTTCTTTAATTTCAATGGTGCTCTTTTGTGTCTGCCCCCACCCACCCGGCCCCTATTGATGTGTTTACGTTCGGGCATAAAGTTCTTGTCTGTCAAAACTGCTTTTCTCGTCTCCTTATTCTTTCATATTTTTTTATTAACAACTGCGAATTGAGCGAAACTATATGAAAACAGGCTCTAGGTGAGCCTATCTTTCAAATTAACCGGTTTGGCCGGTGTACCTTGCGCATATTTTTTCTTGTCTCTCACACTTTTCTCCTCTTGTTTTATTTTTTTCTTATTCTTATATAACTCGGACCCGAGATTATAAGTTGAGTGTTTTCTTGTACCGCTCTCTTCAATTCCAAGGAAAATATAGTCACATAAACGAGTACCCGTGATGCAAGACATCATTACAAGGGCCATACGAAAACGCTCAATAACAGTCCTGGCTGGGGGTAAATTGCATTGGATGCTATATTGTGGTGAGTAGTGATTATTAGTGCATATTAAGGTAGGCTCCTTTCGAGATATGAATCAGATTGGGTGGTAAAAATGTAGCAAAACAGCGTACACTCACATACACATAATATAAACAATATGTTGAAATAGGGAACAATTTCCTCTTTTGTTGTCAAAACCTGAGCCAGGTTCTGACCCTTTTAAGAATAAAGGAACCTTCCCATTTTTCCATTAGTACAGTTATGAGCTAGAACAGGGAGAGGTTGTTTTAAGTGGCATTTCCTTTCAAAGGAAATTGAGGGAGTGGCCTAAGAATTTGGCATGGAAAGTTCATTCATCAGAGCTGAGAAGGTTGGCGTTTTTCTCTAGAGATGACAACGTTTTGAAATACGAGTAAGATAGACTCCCGTTAGGTCCAAGTATTTCGAGGACTTTTTCTTCTATTGCATCAATTGATCCCTCGATTAAATTTCATTTTACTTTTTCTTCTATCCGATTTTACTTTTAAACCATTTATCATTATAGGGAGATGTTTCATAGAATTTCGATTCCAACTGTTTTCGCCTTTATTTAGGAAGACCGTTGTAAATAATATGTGAAAACTATGGAATCCACTTTTTTTTTTCTTTTGGATAAACAACATCCTTAGTCCAGTGATTTCTTGCCACCCTCATTTTTTTTTTACATTACGTTCTTTCCAATCTTGTTGTTTATGACTTCATGGGGCCTTTGTAAACAAAATCGAAACAAAATCGAATTTTCAATTTCCTTGCGTCGAATCTACAGTCATGGCTAAATATTTACTGACTAATATATATTTTACTTTTTCTCATTTGATTTGATTTTTTTGTGATAAAAATAATTACTCTACTGTTTAAATTATTCCAGGTTGATTTAAAACAGGATTTAAAAAATAATAAGAAGAAAATGCATTCCTTCGCTGAATCCAAAATCGCGCTCTGGTCCTGTTTCTGTAGGGGGAGAGTTTCAGTCCCTGGAGCTTTGTTATTCAATTCAAAGGGTATAGTGATACCAATTATGGGTTAAATGAATGATGTGTAATTATAAAATATTTAGTAATATTTTAGGGGGTACAATAAATGGTTAAATCTTTTCAATTCCAGCAATAGTTCTTTCTAAGGGATACCGTTCAACCAGTATTATTTGCACCCAAGTGGCCTGAAACGCAAAGAGATAGTTGCTTAAGGTATTGGACCTAGGAACACCCTCTGGACACCCAAAAGCTTCAAATGGAAAGGACCCAGCTCGAGGAGCGTGTTGCGTCTAATGCCAAGCTTGGTCACAATTGCAAAGAAGCGGGTGTGATCACTTCACCGCACAAATTGACGCGCAGATTTTTCAACAAAGGTCTCAAGTCGAGAAGGGCTTCGAAAAACCTCATCTTGCAAAGAAGAACCACACGGATATGCGCTACTTTTGTAGTAAATATAAAGTGTGGACTGGTGAAGAGTGGATCGAAGTGATAATCTCTGATGAAGCACCCTCCCGCTTGTTTGAAAGAATGGAAGATCCAACGTTGTGGGGAGAAAAGGAGAGCATTTTCATGAGTAATGTGTCGTAATTACAATGGTGAAGTAAGCGGACACTCTACATATCTGAGGCTGCTTCTCATTTAAGGGAACTGAAGCACTAACAATTTTGCCCCAAAACAATGCCATTAACTCAAAATGGTACCAAAAGGTGCTCATCAGCAACTTTTCCGGTTATTGTTGAGTTTATGTCTGGCAACGCGCAACCCCTCTGCTCTGTTAATAATAATAATATATATATATATATATATATATATATATATATATATATATATATATATATATATATATATCATTATCATCATCATCACTAACTCTATAATTTAAGAAGGGGACTTTTTTTAATATTTGAATAATAATTTCATCTTAGTTTAGTTATGACTTATGTTTTTTTATCAAAGTTATTTCTAATAATTCTTTTATAATATCAAAAAACAAATTGGTGAAGTTCAGAAATAAATATAAGTATCGAAATTTTGTCAATTTTTTAAAACCCAAAGAATTAAAAATGGTGAAGTTCAGAAAATTTATTTTTATATATCTTCTTCTATAACTATATTTTAGCAACGTAATATTTTTAAAAGGGGGAAATTTAGTTTAGAATTCCTTTTTAAAATTATTATAATTGGCGAAGTTCAGAAAATTTAGAAAAATTTAACCATGGCTGCTTTTTTTCAGATTTTGAATTTTAATCTTAGTAGCGAAGCGCAAGCTCCCCCTTAGGGAGGAGTGGTGAAGCCATTGCCTGGTATATATATATATATATATATATATATATATATATATATATATATGAGGAATTAAACCACATTCTACAAAGACAATTTAATTCAGAACAGTTTCGGTGTATCTCACACCCTTTTTCAACTGCCCATTTTGCAGCTAGGAAAACATTCTATGGTAATAAGCCTTCCCGCACTAACGACTTCAACAAATGTATAACATTGCCATTTAATAATATATTAAATAGTTTAAAGGACATATTTGGAAAAGCGGATATTAATCTAGCCTTTAAATATAATAATTCCTTAAACCAATTGATGATTGCCAGGAAACCCAAAGAACATCATAACATAGGAGTATATGCAATATCATGCAACGATTGCCATAAAGTTTATATAGGGAAAACGGGGAGAAATCTAGACAAGAGATTGTACGAACACAAAAGAGATATTAGAGTGGGCAGCGAAAGCAGTGGAATATTTTGCCATGTTAGAGACAAGAATCATACGATCGATTTCAATGGAAGTAAAATGTTATTTAAATCGGCTAACTATGTTAAGAGAAGAATCGTAGAATCGAGCTTCATATCGTCAGTTCCTAATTTAAATCTATCTGAGGGTCAATTTTCTTTTAATCCTGTAATAAGAAAGCATATAAACAAAATAGTTAAATGTCAGCCCTTCAATATGTTTAGGCCTATTCCCCCCCCCCCCATCCAGATTAGCCAGATTAGAGGGGATCTTGTGTTATGCTTATATGCACTTCTCTTATATTTTCTGCCCAGTGTCAGTTGAAAAAGGGTGTGAGATACACCGAAACTGTTCTGAATTAAATTGTCTTCGGAGAATGTGGTTTAATTCCTCATCTTTTCTTGCGATATTGCATTAATTTTCATCATATATATATATATATATATATATATATATATATATATATATATATATATATATATATATATATATATATATATATATATATATATATATATATATATATATATATTAAAAATCATTGATTTTGATATAGACAATGTTTTTTCTTGGGCAAATTAAAAAAAGTGTTTGGGGTTGTTTTTTTCGGTTAGACTATTTCAATTGCATTATATTGTATTATATATCATTTTAAAGGTAATTTTGAAATGAGGAGCTTTTTCCCCATACTCCCTTTAATCGTTGAGCGGTTGCACCCCATACCCCCCGAAAATTTACAAAAAAACTCGTAATATTCCTAATTCGAAAGCCTAACCCTAGATTCGAATCCAAATGTAGTTAGGCCTCTACTTTTGGTACTGTGTTGCTTGACCTCAAACAATGATATTTTCTTAAAAAAATATTATTATGAAAAGTACTTATTATATTTTAATTCAGAAAAAGAAATCCCTTAAAAATGATATATAATACACTATGATGCGATTCCTATTAACAACATGGAGCTAGGTAGTTTTTAGGGTAGACTAGACTAGGCCTTGAGCGAGGGAAATTAGTGCCGAATCATGCAGGTACACAATATTATAACATCCTGGTTAAAAAATAAATATTTTAACTGACAAGATGGCGAAAATGGCGACCAATCTATATTTTGCTATAACATCATAATTAGAAATTTGCCCAAATTAAGTAATGAAAATGCTTAGCATAAGCTAAGTAAGCATTTGCGTATTTTTTTAAAAAATAGAGATATTTATAACAAAGCGCCCACAAAATTCGCGGATGAGCATAAACCCCCTAATTACCCCTTTTTCCAACAGTTCAGGACCAATTTCAGGATAATAACTAATTTCTATAATAAACCTTGTTACTAAGCAAAAGCAATTACAAAGTTTTTGACTGAAAATAAGGAACTCGACTCGAGATTTTGCAAGATTTGACCCAGGTATAAAATTTGTGAGGAATAATCAAACTGGCGGTTGATAAACAGAATCCATCCAATTGTGAACAATTGCGGGCGTTTATTGAATAAAAATCGATCAATATCAATCAGGATACCCTAAAAAAAATTGGTGACCAAAATGCCATAATGAATTGAAGCAGTACTAAAAATGAAGTGATATTGTAAATATTGACTGTGCGCATCAATTTTCTCTATTTATTAATAAATAGATTTGAGGTCTAAATCATGATACAAACATATTCCTCCTAACCCTATATTTTAAGAACGAGATTTTTTGAAGGTTTGAATATGATTTTTTCTTTTAGTTTGGTTCTCACCTAAGTATATTTCTAATAATTCCTTTATAATATAAAAAAATAAAATGGTGAATTTCAGAAATAAATAAAAGTATCAAAATTTTAAAACTAAAAGAATTACAAATGGTGAAGTTCAGAAAATTTATTAAAATTTTTGCAGGGAAATTATTAGAGAAAATTTAGATAGAGAAAAAAAAAAGAATCATGATAGGCCGTAGAAGACACCGAAAGTCTGTCAGCGAAGCGCAAGCTCCTTCCTTAAGGAGGAATGGCGAAGCTGCTCCTCTTGTCTCGTAATAATTTACTTTTGGTCTATGTTTTTTTTTATCCATGCTTATTTTCTAAGCCTAAAGGCAAGGACAGAACTTTTATCGGAATTCTTTCGAAATCCAGAAAAAAAACCTCCCGGGGCTTTTTTCGTGATTGAAATTTGCTGTAATAATTTCATTTTCCATTATTTCTTTCTGCTAAAGATTAAAATGGAATTCTATTTTAGAAAGAACTTCGATAAGACCTTCGAATCTACGAATTAAAACAACACAAAAACAAACAGCTATATGTTAATTTTAATCAAATTTCTCTTTTTTTCTGAACTTCATCATTTGTTTATTCTTTTTGTTTTCAAAAATTTCAAAACATTCGATAACATATTTATTTTTTACTGCCCCATTTGTAATTCTTTTATTTAAAAAAATTCAAAAGTTAAAATATACTCTTATAGATAAACTCGTCAAGTTTTTTGCCCATGAACATATCCATATTCCTAAATTTGTAACGCCTCAAACTAAAAATTCAAACCTGTTAAGAAAATTGCCTTCCTAAATTATAGTTTAATGGATGACTTATAAATGGTGAAGTTCAGGAAAAATAAATATGATTATCAAATGCTTTTATTCGAAGTTCTTTCTAAAATCGATTTTCAATTTTAATCTTTAGCAGGAAGAAATAGCTACTGACCTCTAAAAATGAATAAAGGAAAATGAAATTATTTGAGCAAATTTTGATGAAAAAAAGAGTGGTGAGGATCATTTTGTCTGTTTCTAAAGAATTCCGATAAAAGATTTTTTTTCTTGCATTTAGGCCTAGAAAATAAAGAACGATATGAAAAATGATAAGACCAAGAATAAATTATTAGAAGATATATATTGGAAACCTTGTATTTATTTTTTCTTTAGCCCAAAACCCCTTTGTAAGAGACGGATAGGCCGAAGGCCACAAACCGGTTTGCCTGTGAAACGATAGTCCTGTAAGGAGGAGTGGCTTCGCCACTCCTCTTTCATAGTACTATATTTTAAGAACGGGATTTCTTGGAAGGGGTTGAATAATAATCGATATTTTTTTTCTCTTAGTTTGGTTGTGACCTCGGTATATTTTAAGTTTTTATCAAGTTCATTATAAGACTTCCTTTAAAGTTTGAAAGAACAAAATGGTGAAGTTCGACAAATTTATTAAAATTTAGGCATAGCAGCTATTTTTTCGTATATTCGAAAGTTTTATCGAAGTTATTTTTAAATAAGATTTTCACTTTTAATCTTTAATGGAAGGAAAGAGCTACTGGTCCTTAAAAAAACGAATAAGGATCTTTTCTCTTATTATGGGGCAATTTCATCTCCTAAGCCAGATGGCTGAACGGCCAGCTGAGGAAGCTGAACTGCCTTTCTCACGCGAGACAATAAATGAATTGGATCATTCCTATGTTATAAGTATTTTGTGGGTTTGGGGCGAATAAGAAGAAGCTAATAAAATAAAAGCTAAGAAAAGTAAAAAGAAAGTCAAAGCTAAACATTATTTAATAGATAAAACTTTACAATGTCTTTGTAAATTTGAGCAGCTAAGTCTTTTCATTTCTTTCGTTGCATCTATAAAACCTCGCACATAGAGGAGGAAGGAGTCGATCAGAGAACGAGAAGTTCCACATTCTTTTTTATTCCCAATTTTCGCCTTGGCCCAAAGCAACTCTATTGGGTTGTTTGTGTGGGCACCTGTTTCTAGATCTTTGAAGTTCGTACGTTTTCATTTTGAAGAGTGAAAACAATGCATATGCTTCCAAAAAAAAGATATCGTAACACTAAAGATGTCACACTCGTGTAACCGGCTGTTCAACCATCTGGCTGATGAGACGAAATTGTGCCATCTATAATAAGAGAAAAGATCCACGAATAAAGCAAAATAAAATTATTAGAACAAATTTAAATGGAGAAAAAAAGAATCTTGACGATTTTTTCCCGTATTTAAAAAGGTTTCCGATAAAACCTTTTGGGGGGCTTTCACTAACTCTATAGTTTGAGAAGGGGACTTTTTTGACTATTTGAATAATAATTTCATCTTAGTTTGGTTATGAATTATATTTTTTTACCAAACTTATTTCTAATAATTCTTTTAGAATATCAAAAAACAAAATGGTGAAGTTCAGAAAATTCATAAAAATTTAACGATGGCTGCTTTTTTTTAGATTTTCAGATTTCAAATTTAAATCTTAGTTGCGAAGCGCAAGCTCCCCACGTAGGGGGAAGTGGCGAAGCCATTGCCTGATTAGGTCTAAAAAATAATCATTTTAAAAATAAATCGACCAAGAGTAAATTATTATGAGACCAGGCAATGGCTTCGCCACTCCTCCCCCTTCCCTACGTAGGGAGCTTGCGCTTCGCAGCTAGGATTGAAATTTGAAATCTGAAAATCTAAAAAAAAGCAGCCATCGTTAAATTTTTGTAAATTTTCTGAACTTCGCCGATTATAATAATTTTAAAAAGGAATTCAAAATATCACGTTGCTAAAATATAGTTATAGAAGATATATAAAAATAAATTTTCTGAACTTCGCCATTTTGTAATTTTTTGTTTTAAAAAATTCACAAAATTTCGATACTTATATTTATTTCTGAACTTCACTATTTTGTTTTTTGATGTAATAAAAGAATTATTAGAAATAACTTTGATAAAAAACATAAGTCATAACCAAACTAAGATTAAATTATTATTCGAAAACTCAAAAAAATCCTCTTCTAAAATTATAGAGTTAGTGATGATATGTACCGGAAACTTTTTAAAAATGTTTAGACCAATCGGCTGTTACCAAAGCCGGATAGGTCATTGGCTACAAACTGCAGGTCAGCCTGCGAAGCACAAGCACCTCGTGTAAGGAGGAACTCTTCTTGTTTAAAATATAGTAGTCTCAAAACACTTGGTCATGAATGTACAGCCAGGCTACACAGACAACATTACAAACCTAAGACAAAACATTCAAGCACTGATCCAGCAATAATAGAAACTATGCTCGTAAGCCTTCCTGCACTGTCTAAATACACAAAGTAGAAAGCAACGACTTTTGAAAAATTATGAGGAGACTAGTTAACTAATAAAATGGGGAACAAGACAAGCACAAAACCATCTACTAGTGTTAAAGGTGCGCGTGAATTATTTACTCCAGTCAACGCGTGATTAAGGACTTCTCTTAAGTTTAGTTCTCTTCTGAGGGAAGAGGACGTTGTGCCAAAGAGGTCTCAACGTGAGATTGATCTGACGGAGCTCAAAATGATAAGGATGAGACTCGGTTTCAAACAAAGACAGTGGTTTCAACTTCACTGATTCGCTCTTTTCTCCTATTATCCTATTCCTAGTTTCTTCCTTTTTTATTTTCTATTTCTAGGACAAGAGCCCCCAACACTCGAATGCAAACAATCAACTTCACTAAGGAGTCAAAAACCTTCATACAACACTGAGCAAAAGTTTGTAATAGAACACCTGATCTATCACACATGACCTCAAACATCTACACTCACTTACCATAAACCATGCTACACCTTTTCAATTCACCAAGGAAATTCGTTTTTTAAGTTAGGTCATTTAGGTTTAATATACTTATGTTAAGCATAAAAAAGCTTAAAAAAATGGCTAAAATCTAGCCAAAAAAACCGGCTAAAATATCGTGCGTCAGACCATGGTCGACGCTTTCACAATTAATAAAAAATCAAATTCACGGAATCATGGATCTTTGGGAGAACCCCCAAAAAATCAGATTCACGGAATCCTAGATCTTTGGGAGAACTCAAGAAAAAAAATGAGATTCGCGGAATCCTAGATCCTTGGGTGAACCCCAGAAAAATCAGATTCACAGAATCCTGGATCCTTGGGAGAACCCCAGAAAATTCAGATTCACAGAATCCTAGATCTTTGGGAGAACCCTAGAAAAAAAATCAGATTCACGGAATCCTGGATCTTTGGGAGAACTCCAGATAAAAAATCAGATTCACGGAATCCTGGATCCTTGGGAGAACCCCCAGAAAAAAATCAGATTCACAGAATCCTGTATCTTTGGGAGAACTCAAGAAAAAATCAGATTCACTGAATCGTAGATCCTTGGGAGAACCCCAGAAAAATCAGATTCACAGAATCCTGGATCCTTGGGAGAACCCTAGAAAAATTGAGATTCACGGAATCCTGGATCTTTGGGAGAACCCTAGAAAAAAATCAGATTCACGGAATCCTGGATCTTTGGGAGAACCCCAGAAAAAATCAGATTCACGGAATCCTGGATCCTTGGGAGAACCCCAGAAAAAAATCAGATTCACTGAATCGTAGATCCTTGGGAGAACCCCAGAAAAATCAGATTCACAGAATCCTGGATCCTTGGGAGAACCCCAGAAAATTAAGATTCACAGAATCCTGGATCTTTGGGAGATCCCCAGAAAAAAATCAGATTCACAGAATCCTGGGCCCTTGTGAGCACGGCGTTGGGTCGGCTGGAGTTCGTCGAGGGGTCTCTGGACAAAGAGATTTACTTTATGTAGAGGAACTTAAGTAAGGAATCTACTCGCTTTAGCACGCATTAGTAAGGTAAACTGCATTGTACGCAGTGATGGTAAGGAGTTAGTATAGCAATGAGTCGCCCCCTTGATGCTGCATCGGGCCACGCTTGGGCGACGCTCTTCATCCACGCCAAGCAAGTGACTGTATCCAATAGAGCGATCTAAGAAGAGTCCTAAAACGAACTGTATCAATTGGGTATTTTAACTCATTGCTATCCTAACCGCATACCATCACTGCGTGCATTGCCAATTACCTTACTATTGTAAGATATAGCTGGCCCCCACGGTTGGGTGAAAACGACCCTGTGTCCCGACGGTTGGGTGAAAACGATCCCGTGCCATGGGAGAGTGAAAACGACCCCGCCTACTGCGACACCAAAAGTAATGGTTAACATACCCAATTGAGGCAGTTCTTTTTGAAGCTGTTAGATTGGAGTGGATGAAGAGCGCCCCCCAGTCGTGCCAGATGCAGTGTGAAAGTTGGTACTCGTTGCTATAGTAACCGTTCACCCGGCATATCCCAAACAGCCAAATTTTGGCATTTATGATGGGAATATTAGTTCTCATAAATGAGAGGAATGCCCTAAGGCCATTTTCGTTAACGATTTGCGCTTATTATAGTCTGTACAGGGTCGTCCGAAAGTCTTGTGCCCCTCTACCTGCCGAATCTTGCAGTGAAGTCATGTCGCACATCCTCTATGTTCTTGCCAGAGTGCACACGGTCATGTGCCCATACACTTGCAATCAGCCGCTCTTCCATAACTGTAGGAACTCGTGTCAGCCATCTGAAATAGAAAATTAAAACAATATTTACAGGGAGGGTAACAAGACTTTATGATCACCCTGTAAGTATTAGAGAAACTGCTGAGTTTCTTTCGGAACCGGCAGCCATTCTTTATTATTGATAATAGTAGTAGTAGTATTATACAGTTGGTAAGATATAACCTTTCTCAATTCCTGAAATTCACCTCTGACCTTGAATGTGTCATTTGGCGGTCAAGTTGAAACCGATTAATAATGACCTTTCTTAGTTAGACAGCACCATTTATCCTCTCCCTTCTTTATTCCCTTGCGCAGTAGATTTTTTTATTATCTACTTTATGAATATCCAATATAGCTATCGATTATGACCCTAGCTGACCTTTAATTTTATCTTTTGATATCAGCGCTGCTGGTCATCTCATCATTGCTCGTTTTCTGCTTCTCAAGGGGTTCATTTTAGCTGATTCCTTCTTGGGTAACCTTTCAAGAGGCCGGACTTTTGAATGCTCAGTAATTCGGATTGCGTTCAGTGGATACGGCAGACCTTTGTCACCACTAGGTTCATTAGAGATAACTAAGGGGCTCTTAATACGAGTCTCTCTATAAATTCAGATATATGGAATCATTCGTTCGTTATATCCGACAAGATGTAAGTTCGTACTTGGGAGTTTTGTTTTCAATTTCTTTTAAGACAATACTATGGCTAAAAATAGTCTTTCCTGCCATATAAATTCCAAATTTTGCTTGCATAATGTTAGGTCCGTGTGGAACTTTTCCACACAGCTATGGGGCATACATTTTGACTAATAATAAGAACTAATAATAATAGAAATAATCATTTTTAACATTTCTCTAGCTATGAAAGACTGATCATATATTCAATATTGGTAATTTTACAGATTAACAACTCCAACCTTTTTTTATTTAATGCATGCAATCTTTTCTAGAGGATTATTTGAATAGCCTTTTGCTATTTTTTCGGTGCGCAAACCACTAGTTTTCGAGTTATTAGCACAAAAAGATAGTATTTTCCAATATATAAATCTATTATTTGCCGCTGTTATGACGTCATAAGCCTCGTGAAAAAAAATGTTTCATTGCACTGATTCAAGAAATTGATATCATGAAATAATGATATAAATTTCACTACGATATTGAAGGTTGGAGTATTAGGTTGTTTAAGCACGTTTAGTTTTAAGTGGTTTTAAAAATTGATTCAGACCAGTTACATTTTCTTTCTTTTTTGTCTTAGAATCCTCAAATTTAACTCGCAAATCCATATCCTTATCGTTAAATCTAATTCAGCATTACTACCGCACCGTTCACACACATGCACTTTACGGATTAGTTTGTGCTTTTGACAAAAATCAATTACACTTTCGAAACCATCATAATATTCACAGGAGAACGCAAGAACAGTAATTTCGGAACGATCACACAGAGCAGATATTTTAGACTATAGACTATGTTAAGCCGTGTCACAAGAATAGGCTTCTTGTTTTGTTCCTTTGCGGCGGGAAAAATAGAGAATAACAATTTAATAAAAAAGTACCCTCCACCCGTAAAAATTAACATAACCTATTGTGCAAGTCTTGAATCATTATTCATACATGCTGCAATGCTAAAGGATATTACCAAAAACAGAACTCAGGAAGATTAATATTAACTCGAAGTATGGCTTCTACTTCTTGCAGGTGTTCATTATTTTTCGTGTGTATATTGGTCAAAGTTGGTACTCTAAGGATTGTTCCATTGTGTTCGGTGGGGTTAGGGGATGGGGTATTTTGGGGCATTCGATAAAGAAATAATCAACCTCAAATTCTCTCATTTCACGGAAGCGCTGTCATAGAGCAAACTCATATCTGTAGGATCGAACAACTTTTCAGGCTAATTCAAAAATGAGTTCAGCTTTTATTTATCCAAGACATTTCGGAGAAGTTAGTCTGTCCATTTTTGCTCCTATTTTCGATTACCCAGAGAAGACAAATCAGTGAATTCTCGGAAATTCTCCTCACACTCTAGTTCGGACACATTTCTTGGCATGGTTCATTGCTCTCGAAATCCTGCCGTTTGGGAAATTCGGACACAGAGTACTCACGACTCCAGACAAATTATAATGCGTTACTTGGAAGGAGAAGGAAGGAGTCTTCTTTCTCCCGTTATAAGAAGACTCCATCAAGCCTAGAATGAATCTGAATAATCAGAGCAGAACTTTAGAATTGTATGTAAGGCTCTTCTTTTTCGTAAGATTCACGAACCAGAAGCCTTTCAATATATATTTTTTCTGTGTTCTCTTTATCTCATAAGGAAGAATAGCAATGGAAATGTAGTATTCGAGGAGTGTCGCCCGTCCTTGAGTTGAGGAGAGATTGAGAGAACTCTCGCATGACAGGCGTTCCGTTCCTTCTTGTCTTCTCTGCGCGTGAACGAAATGGATTGGGAATTGGATGGTTACCCCGCATCTCAACAGGATAGTTTTATTTTCCCAAAATTGAAAGAGTTTAGCGTGTCCTGTGCTGTAAAGAAATGCATTCCCATGGAAAGCCACTTCCAGCAGAAACCAGAATGTAGATAGGAACGATTTTATCGGGAGAAACATAGAGGAGCTTCCCTTCCACTCTCTCTCTCTGTCTCTCTCTCTCTCTCTCTCTCTCTCTCTCTCTCTCTCTCTCTCTATCTATCTATCTATCTATCTCTCTCTCTCTCTCTTTCTATCAGCCACATCCAGAAGTGTTTCCCGGGTCGATCGAGCATGCCTTATACTTTAGGGCCTAGGCGGTGAAGTATTAGACCGCGTATCAGGGGAGCGTGATCTTGAAGTTCTACTATCGAGCGACTTGTAATTCTCAACGCATTTTGCTCAACTAGCAAAATAAGCGAAGTGAACCCTTGGCTTATTTCCCCGATTTTTAAATATAAAAGTAAAGACATTATCCTCCCATCATTTTTAGTCAATCGTTCGGCCCCAACTCTGGCCCCCTTTTGAAGAAGGGATGTAGATATATTGGAGAGAGTGCAGCATCGTACGACTAAACTTATTACTGAGCTTCGTAACTTAACTTATCGAGAGACACTTAAAGCACTAGCTTTCCCTGGAGGATCGCCGGCTACGTGGGCAATTAGTCGAAGTATTTAAGATTATCATTAAGTTCGACAATATAAATTTAGATCTACTTTCCGAATGAGCGCCGAGTCAAATGATGAAGTGATGGATTTAAACCTGAGTTTAAACTATTCCAGTCAACATTAGTAGCAAATTTCTTTTACCTATACTAGCAAAAATTCGCCCTAAGGGCGTTTTTTGCTAGCTCTGTGACGCTTGTTCGCTTCGCTCACAAAATTAAGAAAGTGTGCGAGAGAAAAATGTGGGGGGTTTTATTTCACAAGACATTCCAAATTGGTGTGCAAGAAAAAAAATCCAGTTCTCAATTTTTAAAAAATGCACAGACGGACACACACACACACACACATACACACGCTAGGATCATTATAATAAGAAGATTCCCTCAGAATAGAATTCTCTCGCTACAATTGTATTTCAAAGTCTCTCTGTTAACGTTTTCCGAGATTGTATAAACACACGTCTATTCTCTAAGGAGGAGCAGACACACCGACACCACAAATCACGACGTGCTAATTAAAAAATAAAGAAAAGAAAAGTTGCAAGCTGTGTGTCTATAGTATCAGTTAATTATAATTTATACAATTGGATCATCGTTCTCCATTGGAAACGCAAATATAACCAATACTACCTCTTTTCTTTATACCACCCCCATCTTATTGCCGCAGGACTAGCCTCGGAATGGAGCCAAGGGTATTTGCTAGTATGTATTAATTCCTGTTGTTATTGTTGTTGCTGTTGTTGTTGTTGTTGTTCTTCTTCTTCTTCTTCGTCTTTTAATTTTCCTATTATTATTCTTTTTCTTCTTTCTCTTCTTCGTTTTCTTCTTTCTCTTCCTGTTCTTCTTTTTTCTTCATTTCCTTCTCACTCTTTTTTCTTCTTCCTTTTCTTCGTTCTTCCTATTTTTTTCTTGTTCTTCCTCTCCTTCTTCTTTTACTGCAAGCTTTTCCTATCTTCAAATGGGTCGCTGTTTTTTTGTCCTCCGCTTCTACTCCCTCCGATCGAAACCCGCCTCTTCCTCTAATTCCCTTTCTGGCTCAGTGCTTCCGTTACCCTACCTAACCTACCTTCTTAGCTGTGGCCGGATAATACAGGATTCTATTCAAAGTTTTGTCCTATAAATAACATTTAGTCAACAAAATAAACAATATCGGATCTTCAGTAGCAGAATGTCCATATATGAACTGCCTCGCCTAACCTAACCCTTAATTTTAAGCAAATCGACCGAAGTTCATTTGCAATCGAGGCTTAATAATTGCAAGAATATCTGTATTTTTTCATCGGTCAAACTCTGAATTATTTTTTCTCGAATTTAAAGTAAAGCGTAATAGTTAAGGCTGAGAAAAAGTTAATGTGATATATATATATATATATATATATATATATATATATATATATATATATATATATATATATATATATATATATATATATATATATATATATAAAGCGTGTTACAATAACTTGGACCAATTTTAAATGTGAGTTAAGTTTAAGCGTCTAATGATTTTTTCTTTTTCTTTCAGATTTAACTGCTTCAGTTTTTGGCAATTTCAACAATGGAAAGATTAACAATCGAACAACGTGTTAAAGTAATCGAAGCCTATTACGAAAATGGACGTTCAAACAGAAACGCATTTCGGGCACTTCGCGATTCTTTTGGTCAACATAATCGACCAACCGAGAGCACAATTGGGAAAATTGTTCGTAAATTCAAACAAACGGGGTCGGTGGCAGATATGAAAACGCCATTGCGTGCTCGTTTACGCGGTTCAGCTGAAAACATTGCTGCAGTGCGCGAGAATGTGGCCGAATATCCAGACACCTCTATTCGTCATCGCGCGCAGGAAGGAATTGAACCTCTCCACAACAACGTTACATCGTATTTTGACAAAAGTTTTGTCTCCACACGCTTACAAAATTCAATTGACACAAGAACTGAAGACTGCTGACCATTTGAAGCGCAGTACATTCGTCGATTGGGTGCACAGCAAAGACAAGCCGATGATGATTTCTCGCAAAAAATCATCTTTAGTGATGAAGCCCATTTTTATCTTGATGGATTCCTTAATAAGCAGAATTGTCGCATTTTGGCTTATGAAAATCGCAGGAAGATTGTTGAAATGCCACTGCATCCACAAAAAGTTACTGTTTGTTGCGCATTTTTTGCTAGCAGAATCATTGTGCCGTATTTCTTCGAAAATGATGCAGGGAATTCTGTTATGGTGACAGGCGTGCGATACCGTGCCATGATAACCAACTTTTTATGGCCTGAATTGAATTCTATGGATTTCGAAGATTAGTGGTTTCAACAGAACGGCGCTACATGCCACACAGCCAATGCAACAATGGCTTTATTGAATAAGAAGTTCCCAGGTCACATCATCTCTCGAAACAGCGAGGTCAATTGGCCACCACGATCGTGTGACTTGACGCCTTTAGATTTCTTCCTTTGGAGTCATCTCAAAAGTAAGGTCTATGCTAACAAGCCAACAACAATTCAACAGCTGAAGGATGAGATAATAAGGCATATTAGAGAGATCGAGAAGCAACTATGCAGAGACGTCATCAAAAGTTTTGACCATCGCCTGGAGGTGTGCCGCCGAAGCCTTGGCGAACATTTAGGCAATATTATTTTTCCCCCATAATTGCCATTACTCAAATAACATGATCCAATAGTGAAATCAATAAATTTTCACTAATAACACAGTTTTATTTACTGCTAACTTCGATCCGTCTTAATGAAACCCCCTTTATATATGTATATATATATATATATATATATATATATATATATATATATATATATATATATATATATATATATATATATATATATATTTATTTATTAATACAATAAGTAATATTATTTATACCAGTTACTACCAGTTGTCTCTATCGTTCTACCAACTTTTCAATACCATTTTGGTAAAAATCATTTAACATTGATTTATTAAAATTCTTTAAGGTCGTTTTGACCTCTTCTGTTGATGACATCTTCCTTCTCTTCAGGTGATTTACTAAACTTATAAAAAGATAATGAATAATCTGAAATGGCTAAGTCGGGAGAGTATAGAGAATGACTCATTAACTCACAATCGAACTTGTTAATCCTTTGTATAGTATTTCTTGCAATATGGGGTGGGGTTGTGGGTTGTCTTGAAAAAAACCGTCTTCTTCTATTGATAAATGCGACCCTTTTTCTTCAAGTGCTACATGTAAACGGCTTAGCTGATCACAGTAACCTCTTTGGTGATCCTCTGATTTGTGTTCAAAATGGATTAGCCCAAATCATATCCCATCGAACGCACAAGATAATCTTCCGGATAAGGACCCTGTTTCAATTTGGGTATTTGTTTTTCTTCGGGACTAATCCATTGTCTACAGTCGTGGCCAAATGTTTTGAGACTACCATATTTTTTTCATATAAGTAAATTAATAGAACTAATCAAACTTTTCATTTTGTTTTATTGTGTTCGTATCATAAATTTGAAGGTGAAATATAAAAAATATTTAGAGCCCAAACACATTTTATTAATAAATAGTCAATTGATGAGCCCAGTCAATATTTATAATGATATCTCTTGTTTTTCAGGACTCTTCAACTCATTTTGGCATGCGGACCAAATTTGTGATGGGCTATTGACCGATATTGCTCCATCCAATTGGATGGCTTCTTTTTATTAACCGCCAGTTTGATTATAATCGACCATAAATTCTATATTGGGTTAAAATCGCCAATTTCCGTCCAAGGTCCCAAAAGTTAGAGGTTATTTTGTGCCTAGAACTTTGCTATTGCCTTTGCTTTGTGACCAAGTGCGACAACAACGCTGATAAATAGTTATCATCCCCAAATTGGCCCTGAACTGTAGCTGATCAAGCACGTTTTGGTATCATTTTGAGTTCATGGCAGTGTTCTTGGGCTAAATTGTTAGTGCTCCAATTCCCTTAGATGAGAATCAGCACCAGAAATGGAGTGTCCAGATACTTCACTGTGGGCACGACAAAGGACCCGTCAACGCGCTCCCCATTTCTCCTTCTAGCCAGGGATCTTCCAGAAGCTCCAAGCAAACATAAGGAAGCTTCCTCAAGAATATAACTTTGCCTGTCTTCAACAGTCCATTCTTTATATTTCCTACAAAAATTGAGCCTTGTCGTAATGTTCTTGATGAACTGAGGCTTTTTGGCAGCCCTTCTCAACCTGAGACCTATGATGAAAAGTTCTTCGCTGTACGTGCTGAAGCGTTCACACATGCTTCTTTCTAATCGTGAGCAAGCTTGGGACTAGAGGCAACAATGGTTGCACGCTTTTAATTGCAAAAAGATTTGAACATTTATTGTTTCAGCGAAGGAATGTACTGATAAATAAAAAAGACATCCGTGCATCTATTTCGAATTGGGAAGTGCCTTCTCTGATTTCGAGCGGAACGGTGTAATTTTCGTTTGTTCAGACATTTATTGATAATTCCTCGAGTACTTATAAAAACCTTTAAATTCTCCCCTCCATCGATTAAACGGTTTAATTACATTTATACTGTGGTTTGGAACATTTATATGAGACTATTTTTGCATAAGATATTCAGGAGGAGTGAGGGGGAGGGGATTCTTATTAAAGTTTCATTTTGAAATCATTTTATTCTCCACAACACTCCTCATTTATGACTCGAGCTAACTTCACTAGCTTCCAAATCTCCTATAAATTTGAACATTAAATGTACAAAATATTTTGGCTAAAATGAAGAATATAGCGCTAAAAAGACACGATCTTCATAAATTGCTTAAAAAAGAAACATACAATCTTCATAAATAGCGCAGAAGAATAATTTACGATCTTTGTAAATGCTTAAAGTAAGAAACGATTATCGAAAATTGCTTGAAACGATCTTCGCAATTGCTTGAAACGATCTTCGCAACTGCTTGAAACAATCTTCGCATATTGCTTGAAACAATCTTAACAATTGCTTGAAACGATCTTTGCAAATTACTCGAAACAATCTTCGCAAATTGCTTGAAACGATCTTCGCAAATTGCTTGAAACGATCCTCGCAATTGCTTGAAACAATCTTCACAATCATCAATATTTTGGTAAAAAAAAGGAGACATGATCTTCGAAAAAAGAGAAATTGTGTGAAAGAGCGAAACACGATGTTTAGAAATAGCATAAAGGAAGGAGACACGATCAATCTAAATTGTGCAAAAGAATGAGGTTATTGCTTCTGAAATTGTGTGAAAGAGTAAGACACGATCTATATAGAATGTAGATCTTCTTAAATGGCTAAAAAAAAGTAAGACATTAGCTTTGTAAATTGCGTGAAAGAGTCACACATGTTCATCATTAATTGCGCGAAAGCGTGAACACGATCTTCATAGAGTGGGTAAAAAGGGCTCGAGCTTTGTAATATGCGTGAAAGAGTGAGACTCAATTTTCATAAATTGCGTGAAAGAACGAGACTTGATCTTCATAAAATGCGGGAAAGAGTGAACACGATCTTAATAAATTGGGTCAAAAAGGTTTGAGCTTCGTAAAATACGTGAAAGTGAAAGACATGCCCTTCATAAATTGCGTGAAAGGGCGAGACTTTATATTCAGATATTACGTGAAAGCATGAACCACCATTTACGAAAATTGCATATAAGAGAGAAATCTACATAAATTGCATAAAGATTGATATGATCTTCATAAATTGCCTAACAGTGATCTGATCTTCATAAATTCAATAAATGAGTTATATGATCTTCATAAGTTGCATAAAATAGAGCTATGATCTTCATAAATTGCATTAATCAGTGATATAATCTTCATAAGTTGCATAAAAGAGATATGATATTTCTAAATTGCTAAAATGAGTGATATGATCTTCATAAATTGTATAAATGAGTGATATGATCTTCATAAGTTGCACAAAAGAGAGATATGATCTTCATAAATTGCATAAAAGAGAGATATGATCTTCATAAATTGCATAAACGAGTGAGGTACGATTTCAAATATTGCCTGGAAGAAGGATATTGAGTAAAGGAGTGCGACACAATCTTCATAAATTCCTAAAAGTGTAAGACACTATTTCACATTTTGCCTAAAAAATTGAGCTACAATTTGAAAAATTTGCATAAAATACTGAGACACGATCCTCATAATTTTCGTAAAAGACTCTTACACAATCCTTATAAATTGCTTGAATTTTCGTGAATTTCGGGATAGAATTAAATACAATATTTAGGGGGTGAGACATGATCTTTGCAATTTGCGAAAAATAGAGATACAATCGGCGTAAATTGCGCAAAGGAGAGCGACACCTTTTTCTAAATGGCATAAAAGAGTGAGTCCCGATCTTCGGAAACCCTTGATAGAGAGACACACAATCTTCATGAGTTGCGTAAAAGAATCACACAATCTTCTAAATTGTGTAAAACAGTCACGCACAATCTTCCTAAATTACGTAAAAGTCACATACAATCTTCATTAATTGCGTAAAAGAGTATAACAAGATCTTAAATTGCGTGAGTGTGAGACAAATTGCATAAAAGGCTGAGTCTCGATCTTCATAACTTTCATAAAAGAGTAAGAAGACACGATCTTCTTATACATGCGTAAAAGAGTAGATGATCTTCAGGGATTACCTGTAAGATCGAGGCATGATTTCATAAATGGCGTAAAAAAGAGAGATACAATCTTTGCAAATTAAATGAAAGGTTGAGACACTCTTTTAACAATTTGCATGAAACAATGAGACACGCTCTTCAGAAACTGCCTGAAAGAGTGACACGCCTTAACAAAATGGGTATAAGAATGCAATACCACCTTCAAAAAAATCATAGAAGAATGAGACACAATTTTAACAAATTGCTTAAAAGAGACTATCTTCATAGCTCTTTAAAATTCAGACATGATATGCCTGAATTTCCTTCATAAATTTGGCGAAAGATTAGTAAAAGTTCATAAATCCGGGAGAGAGTGAGTCACGTTCTTCATAAATCCGTAAAAGACTGATTCACGATGTTCGTAAATTGGATGAAAGAGCGAGACATGATCTTCAGAATTTGTGCAAAAGAGTTAGACACCATCTTCTTAAATTGGATGAAAGTGAAGGACACGACCTTCAGTAATTGTGGAATGAGTGAAACATGATCGTCATAAGTTGAAAGGAGTGAGTCACGCCCGTTGGAAAGTGTATGAAAGAGCGAATTACGATCTTTCCAAAGCTACATGTTCACTATCCTTTCCAAAAGCTACATAGTCCCTATCCTTTCAAAGCTACATGTTCAGTGTTCTTTCCAACCCTACTTATCCACTACCATATCTAAAGCTACATGTTCAGTATCCTTTCCGAAGTTACATAGCACTATCTTTTTCTAGATAAAGCCACTATCCTTTCCAGAGCTATATGTTTCACTATCATTTCTAAAGTTACATGTGCACTATCCTTTCCCAAGCTACATATTCACTATCCTTGCCAAACCTATTTACATGTTCACTTTCCTTCCCAAAGCTCATTGTGCATTATCCTTCCCATAGCTACATAGTCACTATCCTTTTCAAAACTACATATTCCCTATCCTTTACAGAGATAGATATTTACTATCCTTTAAAGCTATATGTTCACTGCCCCCCCACACTACATGTTTCATATCCTTTCCGAACACTACATTTTCACTATCCCTTTTTAAAACTACATACCTACTACCCATTTCCAAACTACATGTTGGCTACTCTTTCCAAAACTATATGTTCACCTTCCTTTCCGAAGCTCCATGTTTACAACTCTTTCCAAAGTTACAGAGTCACTATCCTTTCCAAAGCTAGATATTTACTATCCTTTCTAAAGCTACATGTTCACTATCTTCTGCCAAGCTAAACAATCACTATATTTTCTAAAGTTACATGTTTGCCATCCTTTCCAAAGCTACATGTTCATTATTCTTTCCAGAACTACATCTTAATATTTTCGAGATGTAATTCTTTTGAAAGATTTTTTGCTCCATGTAATTAAAAAAAAAGAACACTTTTTCCTCGGTGTTATTTCGCTGCATTTTATTTAACACAAGTCCATTTCTGTCTAATCTTTTTCTTCTGTCTGCCAATTTCCAATTACTGGTGTTTACCATTATATAATTTTCAATTGGTGGGGTCAAGGGAAGGCCACTTTAGGGTTCCCTAATTTTTTGTACTGTGAACGCCTATTAAAAGTTTGGATTCATCTAATATTTATGGCTTAATCTTTTTAATTGCCATCGCTAAAATAAGTTTGAAATTTCAACCCACTTAAAATATCGAGTATTCAAGAACTCTCGCCAGCCTAGTAGATACACCGTTGGATTTCTGACGTCAAGGCAGGGGGTTAATCCGAGAGAGCGCGTATACAAAGCGTTCAGTTGGGGCCGCCCATTGGGACGATACGCTTGTATTCGTCCCGGGGGTAAGGAGCTCTACACGCATCACCATACACACAGCCAGTCACAACACCGTTGTCATTTCCCCTCCCGTCTTCAAAGCCCAACCTACCCACTCTCTCCTTATGTACCGGAACCCTACCGATGGATTAAAATTAATATCTCCTATTGGGGCACTCATAACCAAATATCTATGATGCGCAACATCGAAACCCAATATGGTAGCATTAGTACCTCCCCCGTCCCCTTTCTACATGACCAGGCCCTAATGTCTTAGGGCTCATAATGATTGTCATCCTAATCTTTGTACTAAATATCCGGTCGAAGCCTCTTGCCCAGAATGCGAAGGTCGTACGATGCTACCTACCTACATTGAGTGTACAACAAAATGAACACAACTCAGTGTTAAAAGATCAAATCTCGACAGAATTCCATCTGGTCTCCATTTAATAATACACATTTAAAATCAAAGAAGGCCGCGCATGAAATTAACTCAACATAAAAGGATGACCTGCAGGCATTTAATCCCATAGAACTTTCTTTTAGTCTTACAAAGTATGCAGGGATGTACAGTTATTTAATTACATATTTAGGCCGTGTACATATGTTAACATACAACGCGGTTCTTCGTCTTTCCTGCCCACACTGTTACCAAAATGGCGAGCCAATGTTTGCTGTTAAAACTGAAACCATGTAAATATTTCAACAGCTCTAATGGCAAAGGTTATTGTGGTATTCTGTTATAGTTTTGCTATATTTATTCTTTGTGGGTTTTTTTATATGGAGAATATGGCTTGTTATTCTTGCTCGTTAACTTGGTAATGTAATATCAGACCCTCTTTGTGTTATTTGGTCTCCGCATTATAGCTTCGTCTATTTCGCTGTTATTCAGCACTCTTTAAATTTATCTGGTGTTATTAGCATGCCCTCTGATCTTACTTGGTTCTACAAGGTGTCCGTAAAGTCCGAACGCAGGGGAAATATCACAATGGGCTTCTCGTTTGCTGACCTTACCACACTTTACTTCTTTTTCTGGGGTGGGTTTTTTTTTTATTTTGTTAAAATTATAATACAATGATGCAGTATACATTTTCTTGTTGGTAAGTGCTACGGTCCGTCAAGTCGAAGCTCCATAATGGACATTGAGATTCTTATATATTTGAAGGAATGGAAGCAGGATTAAACATATCAAGCTTATCTAAATTCACCCCGTTTCTACATAAAATATGAGTGGACTGCGACTGAGGACAAATCTTTATAAGGAAATTTAGTTGGACTAGGAAAACAATGAAAATTTTATGATACAGTAAATAGTTTCGTATTTCTTTTTTGTACCTATTACAATTGATAGTTTGAAGAAGAAGTTTCTTATCCATAGGCATTTTGTTGAAAAGTTTAGGACGAAAAGAAATTACGCTGTTCATAAATAATTTTGTTCTAAAGATTGGACAAATAAGGTTAATATTGTTACTTCTGGTGTTTGTGCTATTTTCACTTACCTTGAATATTGAACTTCTTCCCTGACTTTTATAGATTAGCAGCAATGTGAAGTATTGGTGTATAAAAGTAAGTTTTAGAATTTTCCAATCAAACATTTTAAGATAAAATATACATTGCATGGGCCACGTATTTGACCATATGGATACACAGTAGGTGAGGTGAGAGTAACACAAGGTGTATGTAGTATATGCTGATCATTGCCTCTGTAATCAGGTTATGTCTGATTTTGTAGAGAATACCTATGATTTTAGACAGTTTCGTGCATGTTTGGTCACTATGGTACTTCCAATCTAAGTTTTCATCAACAGTAACACCAAGAAATTTAATATGAGTAACTTGTTTAATTACTTCACCATTTAAGGTTACTGCGGGAATAGAACTTTTTACAGAACGATTTTGAAATATCATCTAATTTGTTTTTAAGATATTGAGTAATTATTAAATTTAATCCATAACCTAACTTTGTTTAGATTAAGTTTGTATGTAAAGAATTTAAGTTTTTATCCTTGAGTAAGAGGGTTGTATCATCAGCATATACTACAAAATTAAACTTATTACTAGCATTTACAAGGTCATTACTGTACAAAACAAAAAGTATTGGGCCTAAAATAGAACCCTGTGGTACACCTTTAAGAATTTCTTTAAACGGAGAGTTAATATTATTACAAAAAACACTTTGTTTTCTGTTGCTGAGATAGCTGCAAAACAACTTAAGTAGTAAACCCCTAATTCCATACTATTCTAATTTATGAAGTAAAATTTTATGGTCTAAAATATCAAAAGCCTTTGGTAAATCTATGAAAACTCCCACTACGTACATTTTTTCCTCTAAACATGAATACACATCATTAACCAAATGTAGTGTCGAGGGACGAAGGCGTGTGATCAAAAAGTCTCTAAAGGAACACACTACTGTACGCCAGGCAGCCACTATCGGCGCTGAGCTCGGTTACAATTGAATTGGGATAAAAGATAAGGAGGACCTTCTACTTAGAGTGCGATATTATTAAGTTGGCTCTTTAAAAGGGAATATGTTTGCCGGGTTCGTCTCAAGGGTTATTCGAAAGATAAACACCTCTACAAAAATAAACTTTAATACAATTAATAAGTACAAGGGCACAGATAAATATGGAAATCTAAATAATAATCAGAATGACAAAAAATATTATGACAGGCAAAAATTAAGGAAACTAGGTCCGGAAAAATATATAATTGATCAAATAAGTTGGATTGAATAAAAGATTGGTCAAGTCTATTGGCGTTACACCAAATGGGAAATTTTTCTTAGGACTGGGAACGAAGAGGTGGGACTTACGAGGAAAGAACTTCTGGTTACCTCTGGAAGATGAACTGGGGATGTGGCAGACCAATGGCCAGGTCTTCGTCGATGGGGTCTCTTAACAGTGATGTTATTTTATTGCTATATTGTTTATAAGTGCGTTCATACGAGACTTCGGAGGGGGTTGAGATTACCTCGGTTCCAGGGAGAAGTAATCACAAAATCGAGATCAGTCTGTGGACGGTAGGAATTTCAACCAATGTAGTGAGACGAGAGACCCAGGACAATCTTCCGGGGTATAAACGGGTTTCAGTAATCTTCCTCTGATCAGGGCGGATTACACGAAGACGATCTGCTGACGACATCACAAGGACGAGGGGACCACTTTACGGGAGACAGATACTAGGGTCTGGACGGCAAGAAGCTCGGGTTCTCTCTATTTGTAGAAGATATGCAGACATCATCTTAAATAGGAGCCACAGCCATAGTCGACAGAGGGCTGCGCGCAGCGAGGGCGTCCCAAAGGGATATTGTACGCGGCTTAAGCAAAATGGAGCTTGATAATTTCGGGCATCGACGAGGCGAAATAAAATTAAGCGAGATTCTCAAGGGATATCGGACGCGGCTTAAGCAAACATGAACCTTGATAATTTGGGGCATCGACGAGGCGAACGGGAAATAAGAGAGATTCCCTTCTACCCAAAGAAGGGGAAGATGGACATGGCTGCCCCCTGGGAGCGGGACAGCGTTATCAAACTGGGGGGAAGACGGTTATAAAGCACCCCAAATTAAACACAGCTGCGCTCGTCTGTCTCGACCAGAGAAATTCTGCGTGATAACGGCGGATTGAGTTTCATGCTCTCACATGTAGTATTGTTGATTCAGTGGTGTTGTGCCCTAAAGCCATGTTGTTGTTTACTTATTAGGTTGTTCTTTTCGAGAAAATTAATTAATCTAAAGGAAGTATTTTTTTTAATATTTTACTAAATGCTGGAAGTATGGAAATGGGACGGTAATTGTTTGGATAACCTTTGTCATCTGATTTCAAGAGGAGAATTAGAGATTTACTTTAGCTCTCTTAAGTTGGTCTGTAAAATACCGGATTTTAGTGATAGGTTGATTATGTGAGAAAGAGGGGTAGCTAGAGCTGAAGAAGAGTATATTATTATTTCCCGGGAAGTGTCGTCATAACCAGGTGTGTCTATTTTCAGATTAATAAGAATAGTTTCAACTTCAGTTTTATTAGCTGGCGTTAAGTACATGGAGAAGTTAGGTGGGTCTTTTAAATACTCTATGTAATTTCAATCATACTCATTAACTGTAAAATTATTTCGAAGAAAGTGTTCATTATACTTTTCCGACACATCCGTGTCTGGTGGGTTTAATTCAATAGTATGCTTGTGTACATTATTAGTTCTGCCCAGAAGAGAGTTTATGGTTTTCCACTGGTTTTTAGGGTTTCCTTGATTCTCATTCAGTTGGGTTTTGTAATACAAGTTCCTCGCTTCTCTTAACAGTGATGTTATTTTATTGCTATATTGTTTATAAGTGCGTTCATACGTTACTGGCCATGTTTTTGAGTCTTTCTAATATATGTTTCTCTTATGTTGTTTTTTTAATGCTGGTGTAATATATGGGCTGCATTTATATATGTTATTAAAGCTATTTTTTTTTCAATCGCAAAGTGTTTCCGAAAAAGTATGTTAAACTTTTCGTAAAAGAGACTGTAAGCTTCGTCGCAACAATTTAAATTTACTATATTATTCCAATTTACAAGAAAAAGATCAGAAGAAAACTTTTCCATTGAAAATTTGAAACAGCGCTTCTATAAATAATCTGAAGTTCCTGTTTAGCTTGTTCAAGCTTAAACCGAGATAATGTGGGATAATGATCAGAGATATCAATTTCATCAGTATTTTCATCCAAATGAGTTGACCATCTGTAATCTATGAGTGTGGCTGAGGTACTGGTGACTCTGGTCGGCTTGATTATAAATGGGTGGAGTGAAAAGGAAAACATTAAATTAATAAATTCAGGGACATTAGTTTCATTACATTTCAGTAAGTCTAGATTCAGGTCCCCTATAATAAAAAATACCTAGATATTTCTTTTCATACACCGAAGAAAGAATGTCAGACATTGTTGTATGAAAATTATGAACATTCCCATTTGGAGGCAGGTAAATACATAAAAATAAATACTTTTTCGTTCCAACCGTCACCTCCACAATAATTGTTTCAATAAATGTCTGAAATGTTAAGGCGATTCACAACAGACGAGTCGTATTCATTTGACACATTATAAGGACACACCACCATCATGAACATTTGAGTTATTAAACATATAATATCCAGTTATTTCATAAAGATACACAAGGTTCGGATCTAATCTAATTTCAGTGAAACGAAAAACATTAATGTTTAAAGTTGTTATACATAACTGTATCTTCAAAATATTGGAGGTTATTTAGAATGGATCGTATATTCATATTACATATTGTTAAAATTTGTTACTGCTAAAGCCAATTTTATCGGCAAACACATATTCAGGTTTAGGAACACAAACGGACCACCTTTTCGCGGGTTAGAATTGCCTGGGCGTGAAGGTTAGAGGCCATTCGAGAGTAGCGCTGGCCAAACACCCCATGTATCCCCCACCCCTGTGGGGGAAGCCTCGGATATATAGGACTCGTCTTCCAGGTGGGAGATACAGAGTTGAGGAGTCCCACCAGGATCCAAGAAGCATTCCCCTAGTTCCAAGTCAGGTGCCAACAACGAAGCAAAGTGACGGCAGAGCTTTTCGTGTGTTGGAATTAGCGCAGCCAGTGAGGTAATTCCATTTTACGATCGCCACCGAGCGATTTTTCTGACTCCACACATCAACTCCTGTCGAAGCCCTCCTCGTTCCCTCCTCGTCTTCGGGTGGCCGAAATACTCTCCCCTGGACCGGACGTTGCCCCCACCCCACCCCTTTGAAAAACCATCACATCAACTTCCCTCTCAGAAGCTCCGAGTGCCCTCGCCCTCACGTTTATTGCCTGCAGAAGACATCCGTGAAACCTTACCCTGACGTCTCACCCGGAATCCTCCGTAAGCCAACCCCTCCCCCCCCCCCTCTTCAGCAACCCATTTGAGTTAATCCTCCCCATTGGAATAGTCTCCTTCTGTAACGAATTATTAATTTCTAACTTCAGAGTCTGATGCATAACTCTGCAATTCTCCCCCCCCCCCTCATTTACCAATATAATTTTGCCCATTGATTCTCTTATTTTATGTAAATAAAATTATATTTTTGTACATGCCTCTTTAAATAACCTTGAGTTTTGCCATTGCCCAAATTTTACCTGACCTCGTTTTGCACTCTTTTCTCGCTGCTCCGCGCTTCGAAACTCGGGGCATTCCGCCCCTTGTCGGTTCGCCTTTAAGTTATTCGTCCCTTTCCCCATAGATGTAATATGGTATTGATATAATATAATGTCACATCACGACATATATTTATTAGTCTACATATTATATAATTTTGGTGTCAAGTGTGTTTGGGGTTTTTACGAACCCGCGTTATTTTAAGTTCCCTCGTTATTCACATTTATCCTTTTTATTTTAAATTTGGTATTGTACTGGCAGAAGGCAAATTCAGGTTAATTGAAGAGCAGTGGAACGTTACTCTATTTAGATTTTGTGTTGGACCCCAGGTAATTATTTTTTTTGTATTGTGTTTGAATTTTGGAGACTCCCGGTTATTAATTCAAAAGAGTTAAGGTCTTTGGTGTCCTAATTCCGGTAGGACCATTTTAATTTTTTTTTCGCTTAGAAACAGCAGAGGTAGGTAGCTGTATCTTATTTTTTTTGTGTGATTAAGGCCTTCACGAATATTCAAGTATTCGTTTCGCGTAGGTAGTGTCCTAGCTCGTTCGCGTATCAGTGTTCCCTCAGTTAACTGCGTAAAAATGTCATCCTTCGAAAAATTCAAGTAAGAGTGAAATGTTAGGTCTTTCAGGCAAAGACCTGCTAAATTAAGTACAGGAAGAGAGGAACGAACGGGCAGAGCGAAGGGAAATGGAGATGGAGAAGAACAGAATGGAGATGGAAGAACGTGAACAAATTAGGCAGCATGAGCTGGAAATGAGCCAAAATCAAATGAATTCTCAGTCCATCGGTTTCCGGGCTGGAATTCCCCAAACTCCTGCGGTCAACCTTCCCGCTTTTAATGATGGAGAGTACTTTGGGTTATTTTTGACCCATTTTGAGAGAATCTTTCAGATCAATAGATGGGATCTCGAAAATAATGGCGTCGCTCGCTTACTCCCCCTCCTAAACGCCCAGTTAAGGAATATCTTCGTATCCCTTCCCCCGGAAGCAACTTTGGACTATTCCACGTTAAAGTCCAAATTGTTAGCCGCTGTTCATAGGAATTGCGAATTCTACCGCTCCCGATTAGGCCAGGAAAGGATCCGCCCTGGTCAAACATTTCGACAACACGAGTACATCCTCCAAAGACACCTTCAGTGTTGGCTGGATGCGTGCAAGATTCACCCATGTCTACGAGTCCCTTCTGGACTTCTTCCTTAAGGATCAGCTTTTAGCTGCCGTGGCTCCCGAAATTCGCGCCTTTATTATGGATAAACGTTGTGCCACTTTCAAAGAGTGCTTGGAAGAGGCCGATGTCTACGCGGGTAGTCACAATTTATACCCTAAAGATGTTAAAAAGGCTCCCCAATCGCCCCCCAACACTAAATTTATGGTCCTAAGGCCCCTCCTAAATTGGTTCTAAGATTTACCAAAGTTCCTAGTCCCTCGAAGCCAAGAAACTTCCATCCATATCAACACCGAGACGTTAAGCCCCTCCTTTCTTCTCCCCCGCTGGTGCCGTACCAAAAGAACCCGATCATCTGCTACACCTGCGGAGTTCCCGGCTATTACCGCACGAACTATCCTCAAAACTCCCGATTCGCAAACTCTCAGTCCCACCAAGTGCACCAAATCTGGGCCGCCCTGCTCCTCTTCCGTCACCTCAGGAGACCTCCGATCCTCCCTCGCCCGCCAAAGTTCCGGACCATCAGGTAAACTTCCTCTTTAATGAGAACCCTGGTTGATTGAAATTCGAGAAAGGAACCGTGAACGGTTGCCGAGTATCCACCCTCGTCCGTGACACCGGGTGCAACTGAATCGTAGTGTCTGAGGACCTACTTCCACTGTTGGCCCCGACAACAAGAAGTTTGCGGTGGTCCACGACTACCTTGGTCGGGCCAGTCATTTCCCAGTACTCGTTGTCACATTGAGTGTGACTATATGTCCGGTTGGGCCGAAGTGGTAGCGGCCCCAATCCAGTTCTGCTCCGTTTTGATCGGTCAGAGCCCCGTAATCCACGACCATCCCGTGATTACCCGTACACAGACAGCCCTGGAAACCCATGCACCCGTTCCACTGGAAATCCCTATCGACCCGGAGTTCCAAGCCATCCGGAACGACAAGTTTGCCCGCCCCCAGGAGTGCGTAACACTCCTTCCCCTTTAGGAGAAAACTAAAACCCTCGAGCGTGAGTCCACCCGAGGTAACAAACAAGTGTCGTATCTCGTGAATAAGGACTTATTGAGAGGTATAAGATCTACTTTGACCTTAAGTCACGAGAACGAAAATTCAAGTTTCGCGCGGAGGTGCTGGTACTACTTCCCACGGAAAGCAACAAACTCCTTAGCCAATGGAAGGGACCCTACCCCGTCCTCGAGGCAAGAGGACCCGTGGATTACCTCATCTGTACTCTGGCGGGAGCGAAGGTTTTACACGTGAATTGTATATATTATTTCATTAATGTTCTTAATTATGATTTTTTGGGGTCCAGTAAGTTGTTCAGTCATTAGTCCCATATTCATACCTCCATTTAATTGCATCCTTTTGGGGGGGTTCCACTGAAATGTCGCCAATGTTCTCCTGTGATTTTTTTAGTTTAAAATTGTGCTAGTTAAATTGTCTCTAGAATTGACCCGTTTAAGGCTTATGTCCGTAAATTCCCCGCTGAGCTCAGATTCACGTTTTTTTTGTGTGTACACCTGTCGTAGCAGGCAGAATTTCCTTAGACCCTTGATAATTCTAGTTCGACGGGTGAGATGATCCTTCCATACGCAACTGCTCTGTAAAGCATCATCTTTCGGATGGGAGATGTGTGGAGGAATTGCACGTGGAATTTCTTTTCCAGCACGGAAGTGACGTCCATGCGCTAAAGAAAATTCTAGAATTTGGTTAGGCTTAAATTGGTAAGCCTCACCAACCCTATCTACAAGCGGTAGCCGCGGACCGCGGCTACCTCGGACCAACTTTTCGCGGGTTAGAATTGCCTGGGCGTGAAGGTTCGAGGCCATTCGAGAGTAGCGCTGGCCAAACACCCCATGTGCCCCCCACCCCTGTGGGGGAAGCCTCGGATATATAGGACTCGTCTTCCAGGTGGGAGATACAGAGTTGAGAAGTCCCGCTAGGATCCAAGAAGCATTCCCCTAGTTCCAAGTCAGGTGCCAACAACGAAGCAAAGTGACGGCAGAGCTTTTCGTGTGTTGGAATTAGCGCAGCCAGTGAGGTAATTCCATTTGACGATAGCCACCGAGCGATTTTTCAGATTCCACTCATCAACTCCTGTCGAAGCCCTTTTCGTTCCCTCCTCGTCTTCAGGTGGCCGAAATACTCTCCCCTGGACCGGACGTTGCCCCCACCCCACCCCTTTGAAAAACCGTCATCACATCAACTTCCCTCTCAGAAGCTCCGAGTGCCCTCGCCCTCACGTTTATTGCCTGCAGAAGACATCCGTGAAACCTTACCCTGACGTCTCACCCGGAATCCTCCGTAAGCCAACCCCTCCCCCCCCCTCTTCAGCAACCCATTTGAGTTAATCCTCCCCATTGGAATAGTCTCCTTCTGTAACGAATTATTAATTTCTAACTTCAGAGTCTGATGCATAACTCTGCAATTCTCCCCCCCCCCCTCATTTACCAATATAATTTTGCCCATTGATTCTCTTATTTTATGTAAATAAAATTATATTTTTGTACATGCCTCTTTAAATAACCTTGAGCTTTGCCACTGCCCAAATTTTACCTGACCTAGTTTTGCACTCATTTCTGGCTGCTCCGCGCATCGAAACTCGTGGCATTCCGCCCCTTGTCGGTTCGCCTTTAAGTTATTAGTCCCTTTGCCCATAGATGTAATATGGTATTGATATAATATAATGTCACACCACGATACCTATCACACACAAAGAACTTGCTTACATCTAAATCACTGTTATGTTTAGAGTCATCTATGTATAAGGGATCAAATCCAAATTTCTAGAATGGCCTCCTTGCCAAAGGATGCAAGAACGGATATTAGGGATTCATCACAATGAGAAAAAGGGTAATTCATCACATATTAATCCTCAGATACCATTTGACCTATCAGAAAAAAAACAAAATGCAGACTCGCCAAGGTCTGGGGTCCCGTCACCACCGGCACTGAGGAATGAGGCTGCAGTATCCGCCCCAGCACCAGCAGGAGACGTGGACTACATCACTAGCGGGACACACTGCCGCAACACCAGCAGCAACACGTGCAATATCTTACATAGTTTTTCACTTTGATCTGATTGGCATCTGATTATTCTTGGTGTTATTGTGTTCATTTTATTGACCTAAATTCCTTTGGAAGGTGAGAGGTTATGTGTTGTGGGTGCATTTTCCTTCCTTAACCACCAATTCCCTTTTTCAGTGGAAGGGAAAGAAGATATAGAGAGAGGGAATACTTTTGAATGAGTACCATTTAGCAAACTTGTTCATGGAGATTTCTACTATGATGAAGTTTGCTATTGCAATTGCAACAACTTTTGATACTAATGAAAGCGGATATCAAAAGAAAATCTCCGAAAGAGAATAAACCGCCAAGCAATTTCCATAGTGCTCATTTTAATTAGTTAAAATGAATCGGATTTTATGAGATTAATGCAATAAGCACTATGCATAAATGTGAGTAAATAATTAATCTCGATATAAGTACAATTAGAGATTTAATATTAGTGCCATGGAAAATTACCATAGATACACCCCATGTCACACTTAACAAATTAACAATCTACCGATATGAAATGGCACGCTAAACACAAAGGTTAACACGTGGAACTATTTCTTGAACCACGCCTGGGAGCAGGGGCCGGTAACTAACATTTTAATTAACGCAAGTAGTGGCAACAGAGGATATGCAGACAACGAAAACTGTACTGTGTTTGGACGTTGAGAGAGGCCTCGTCGGCGGATTCGGGACAACAGAATTGACAGAATATTATGCAATGGAAAGCTTAAACGTCTTCGAATACAAAAATGAGGTTAACAACGATTGAAGAACCTTCGGCTGAAATTGAGTTGAGTTTGATAGATGTGTAGAAGAATACGTGGTATCAAAAAGAGTCAGAGGAGTCGACGGATAAAGGAAGGGAGTGAAAAGTCGTTCGCTAAATATTCTCTGACAAATGGCTTCAATATTGCCGATAAAACTAGTGATCGAGCGAGTGAAATACAACGAAAGAAGAGAGCGGGCAGCAAAAAAAGCGTCAGTTTTGTTGCTAACAGCGTCGTAGCAGAGTAGCAACAAGATCCATTTAGAAGTGAAATCTATCATTTGCCTGTCCTATTGTGTTTCTCGTCACATGAAATGGTGCTATTCACACCGGACGGCAAAAGTAGGTGGTTCTTAGCCCTTAAAACGCCACGTGGACCAAAACTTCCCGAGCGTACAACCACTGCCCGGAACAATTGGTCCTCTTATAGTTTTAACCCTATGGAGAATTCTAGTGAATTTCTAAAGGGAGTTTTTCTCCGGCGCTGACGGGATCCTCCTCCTTCTTAGCGTGGCCCTTTAATGGCTTTAGTCAGTCTTTTACTGCACCTCGACAACTGCATGAATCTTCGCTCGAACGGCAAATGGATGCCGCGTAAGAGTGTGTAGATGTGATTCACTGAGGGAAGTGATGCGTCTACTATCCTAAAGGTTATTGATGTGATCACTATCGAGACGACACCCACGATCTTGGTCTGGTAGTGGACCCGAGTTGCTCGTTTTAGTTGTTTTTTTTTAATTCCAGCGCCATTGTTCATGGTAAGATGTGTAAACGCAGTATTCTAGTCACAGTTTTTTACTCCCTTAACTTTATTAATGTGGCTTCTATTCACCCATCTTCCTTCATGTCTTTCCTTCACATTCTTTCCCATATGAGTGGAAATGCCCTCACTAGTCGTTCCAGATTTCCTCCTTCAACCAATTAAAAAGATATAATTACCTAATCACCTGTGAAATACGAGCAGTTCCAGGAGAGTTGTGTGGCATCCCAGTGCGTAGTGTCCGGAGTAGTCTCTTCTTTCCGCTCTTCAGGCAATGACTATTCCAAACATCTTCTCTAACTTCACCACTTTTTTCTTGAACTTCGGTTCTTTGTGATGCTATCGTTGGTTCTTCCTTAAAATTGAGCTGGGTAATGTTAGTCAATTACCTCCCCACTCCCGTTCTTTCTTAATACTGGACCAGGTCTTTCGAATAAATAATGAAATCTACATAAAGATAAAAATGACACTCTCTGACAAGCCTCAGAGCACCAGGCCTCGGTCCTTATTGCAGGGGAAGGTGCGGCCAAGCATTAATTCTGCCTTTTGTCACCCTCCAAGCGAGCAGGGAACTTTTCGTGGCCCAATGGAGAGTCACCCATTCGGTGTCAGAGGAGTGTGGATATAAAACCCGTTCAGAGATGGTTTCAATGATGAAAAGGTGATCTAAGTGCGTTAGGAGAAAGGAACAGACAGTGGCGTTATGATTAGCTATGTGTGTTACGTCGTAGGTAGCTTTTTCAGATGTCTGCTCGTATACTCAGACTCGACTCACCCTCTTATTGGCGGCTACCCCCTACGAGCTCGATTTTTTTGCGTGCGCTCTCGCATCGGATTCGAACACGATACCCATGTGTGGAAATCCAACGCTTTATTCACTCGGGGAGTCAGAGCTACAAAGTGGACTGAAGAGGAGAGGAAACTCATCTAGTCTAAAGAGGGAGTGGTCCGTGTTCGCAAATAAAGGACAATAAATGCATAAACAGGACAGAGTTGGAAGAATCACAGATGAGTAAAAAAGGACAGCGGTTGAAAGATAAAAAGTAATAGAAAATGATAGCGGTGGAAGGATAACAGATAAATAAAAAAGATAGAGGTAGAAGGATAACAAATGAATGAAAATGGACAACGGGGGAGGTGTAACATATGAAAAAAAGGACAGCAGTGGAAGGACAAGGAATGAATAAAAAATACAGTGGCTGAAGGACAACAACTGAATAACCAAGACAGCGGCGGAAGGCCAGGAGTAAGTAAAAAGAACAGCGATGGAAGGAACATAGATGAATAAAAAAGGACTTCGGTGCAAGGACAACAGATGAATAAAAAAGACATGGGTGGAAAGAAAACAGATAAATAAAAGAAAAGGGTGGAAGAACAACCGGTGAATAAAAAGAAAAAGGTGGAAGGATAACAGATGAATAAAAAAGAACAGAGGTGGAAGGAAAACAGATTACTAAAAAGAACAGCGGTGGCAGAACGACAGACGAATAAAAATTGCAGCGGGGAAAGAACAAAAGATGAGTAAAAAAAGGTCAGCGGTGGAATGACAACAAATAAATAAAAAGGATAGAGGTGGAAGGACAAAAGATGAAGTAAAAGGACAAGGGTGGAAGGACACCAGATTAATGAAAAGGACAGTGTTGGAAGGGCAACAGTTGAATATAAAATGAATGCGGTGGGAGGAAAACGGATGATTAAAAGAGGATAACAATGGAAGACCAACATATGAATAAAAAAGGACAACAGATGATTAAAAAGAAGAGAGGTGGGAGGACAACAAACGAATAAAAAGACAGCAGTGCAAGGAAAACAGATGAATAAATACGTACAGTAGTGGAAGGAAACGAGATGAATAAAAATGACAACAGCGTAAGGACAATTGATGAATTAAAAAACACAACAGTGGAAGGACAACAGATGAATAGGAAATGGCCTCGCTAGAAGGACAACAGATGAATAAAAAGGACAGCGGTGGAAGGCCTAAAGGCGAGTCAAAAGCGAGAGCGGTGGAATGATATTGGAGGAATAACCAAAAAACTGCGGAGGACGGACAACGTGTAAATAGAAAAGACAGCAGTGGAGGGATGACATAAATAAAATGACAACACTTGGAAGGGCAGCAAAGAAATCATAAAGGACAGAGGTGGTAGGACGATATATGAATAAAAAAGGGCAACGGTGGAAGGACAACGAAGTAAGAGAAAATGACAGCGGTGGAAGGACATGGAATGAATAAAAAACTATTGCGGCAAAAGGACAACAGCTGAATAAAATTGACAGCGGTGGAATTACAACTAATGAATGACAATGACAGCGTGGTACGACAACAAATGAATAAAAGGACAGCGGTGGAAGGACAAGAGATAAATAAAAATGTAAGCGGTGGAAGGTAAACAGGCGAGTAGAAAGGAAAGCAGTAGAAGGATAATAGATGAATACGAAATGACGGCGGTGAACGGACAACAGATGAATAAAAAGGCCAACTGTGGAAGGAGAGCAAATGAATAAAATACAGGGTGTAAGGACAACAGTTTAATTAAATAGGACAGCGGTGGAAGGACAATAGATAAAAATTGACCGCAGTGTAAGAAGGGATCAATAAAAAGTAAAACAGTGGATGGACAACAGATAAATGAAAAAAAGCAGCAATGGAATCACAATAGATGAATATAAAAGGACAGCGGTGTAAGAACAATAAATGAATAAAAAAGACAGCGGTGGATCGACAACATATTACTAAACGGACAGCGCTGGAAATACAAGAGATGAATAAAAACGTCAGCGGTAGAAGGATAATAGATCCATTAAAAAGGAGAGCGATGGAAGGACAAAGAATGAAAAAATTACACAGCAGTGGAAGAAGAACAGATAATTAAAAAAAGGACAGCGATGCAAGTTTCATTAGAATCCCTGAATAAAAAATCATATTACGAGGGATGACAGACAGCACTGACGAAATACGAATGTAAAACTTGTAAATAAAAAGTGGTTAACACCAGGAAGGATGTAAACGACAAATGAATTAAGAACCAAGGTGATAAAAAAGAAAAAATAAATGAATAAACGGAAAGAAATTGGAAAGTTTATAAAAAATATACGGTATGAGACTAGTAGATTATTTAATCTCGTAAGACTATTGAGGTTATCGACATATTCAAATTACAAAAAAATATAGCAAGAAAGAAAATATTAGGAGATTCAAAGAATCTAAAAACGTCTCTCTTCTAATTTACGAACCCTGATTCTGAAATCATGTATTTAATGTGAACTTATCTCGTATACCGACATATTTTGTTTCGTTCTGAGGACAATGCGCAGTTTAAGTTTAGGCACTCGTTCTGTATCAAATTCTTACACTTTATTATAGAGTTATTTCCAGAAACAAAGCTTGAAAACAAAGTGGGAAACTTATAAGAGTGTCTTCATGGAAAATAGAGACAATAAATATGGACTACCTAATGTTTACTTGGAATTTGAAGAACTTCTTTGAAGTTAAAGAGCTTAAATTTATTTTATCCTGGTGATTAAATTATAAAATTAACATATGTATATATATTTTTCCTTAAAAGTTATGCAGCAAGAATTATTATATTTTTTTTCACTCATATGCACTCACGTAATAATAATAATAATGGTAACGTTGTACCACCGATCTGCACTCATCTAAGTGATACATTACATTCCTCAGTGGGGGGGCCTTCATTTATATAAAAATAATAATACATAAATTTAAAAGACAATTTTCAGGAGGTGGGGGAGGGAATCAGCATTTTATTGCAAAATCTAAACCTCACGACAATTGTCTATATTTTTAAAAAAAGAATTTCTAATATTATATCATTAATGTGTAGACAAACCTGACATAGAAATAATTAGAGGATGTTACAAGTGCTCTCGAAACGACAGAAGAAAGACGTTCCTACTTTTTAACTGCCCAATCGTTATGTGGTAGGCTTCCTAAGTGTCCCTAACCGCCAAAGATTCAGAACCTTAAAAAGGAATAAACAAAGAAGGTAGACATCCTTCCTCCGAGGTTCAATAAATATTGCCACTGGTAATCCTTGCACACGTAATCCTCGAATCGACACGGCTCGTTGGGCTTGATCGAGGCTTAGGGGTCACGAACTACATCCAACGAATATTTCGGGATCTTGTAAACATGACAGGATCTTTCCAATGAATTATGATCACTGTCATTTATTCAAGCCGAGCCTATTAATCTTGGGCTTGTTCAAATATGCCCATGAACAGAGTTTTATTTGAAGGATATCAAAATGACCTTTAAAAATGGATCACTTGAGTAAGGGTAGGTTTAGTTGTGAAGGTAGTGGGAAGGACTAGAAACATCGTGGGTGTTTTGGAGCAAGGTATAAATTATACAGGGTGGCCCTAAATTCTGGACAAAGGAAATATCGCAATGATCTGGTTCACCGGACTGTTTTCCTGTGGGTATGTTAAAGGATGTGTTCTCAATGGTCTCCTTGTTTACCAAACCTTACCCACGTTAATTGCTTTCACTTGGGTATGGAAATGTAGAAGGTGTACTTAATGGTCTTCTCGTTCACCGGAACTTACCCCCCCCCCCACTTGAATATCTTTCATTGGTTATTAATTATTATGTTTGCTAAAAAATGAGAGAAGGTAATGAACTCAATGAAATAGAGACACGATACGCATGAGGAAACAGCGCATCATAAATGAATGTGCTCAAATTGACGGAAATTTGGAGCTAATGCATCGGGTTCATCGGATGAATCTCGCAAAGCGCATCGAACTTTACATCACAAATGGTGGAAATCACATTGATGATATTATTTATTAATACTCTAATTAAATAAAATGTAGTTGCGATTAAATATAATGTTCACATTTTTGTATTGAAAATATGCTTTTGCCGGTGTCCAGATTTTATGGACACCCTGTGGAATAAAGCCTCACGATAGGGTTCGAATTCATAATTTTGAGTATCAATTTTCATAGGACGAACTTGTTCTTAGGAAGTTACCCCTGAGCGCTCTCGATCCTAATATTTAGAGCTAAGTTTTGAGGTAGAGATCGTATCAGGCCTCGATTTTTCTCTCTACTGTTTTCTGCTTACTATTGTTTTTATCTTAGTTTTCCAAATATAGGATGTTTTATCAATAAAAATAAAATGCATAAAAAACATGAAAGCAAAAGTATAGAAAGAACGAAAATAATATAAAAGATCAAGCCTATAAAAATACATAGTAGTAAACCTGGTCGTTCCTAGTAGCGAGATGGACCCTATGGGAACAAAACCGTACAGAGAGCACTTATTGAAAAGCATGAATTCTATCCCCGCCCATTATAAGGAGGGCGTAAGGTTATAATCAATCCTTTGGAGGGAATCGAACAGTGAGATTTCAAATAACTAGGGAGACTCAGTTTACGGACTGAGGAAACCAGTCACTTCCGAAACATGTCTCCTAAGTAAAGAAATATTTAATTATATATTGTTTTAGACAAGACAAAACAAGAGACATGTCTCTTGCCCCCCATCCCTCCACTTTAATCATTTGCGATGCGAGAAGGCTTCGACCATTTAAGAGGTAAATCAAGGCCCACAAGTGGAACTTCTTTCAGACAGGAGGGAGAGGTCTTGATTCTTACTGCCACAACATATAGCAATTTTGAGTTGTTTTAATGCTTTCTATATACATTTATAAGTCCCCCAAACTTCACTTGTTTTGTGAATTATCATTATTATAATCATTAACCGCATTCCCGCAAAGGGGGGTTGACGCTAATCAGCGCGCTCTACGTATCGAGTAGGAGCAAAAAAACTCGAATGTGCGAACCACTTTTGGCGTAGATGTCTTCATTAGTTTCCTCTACTTTTCAATGGAAAATTATTCAACTAAATAATAATCTTATTTTGAGACCTATTGAGACTAACTGAGAAGGTACTCCTTTTTTGAGAGACATGTCTCTTACCCCCCTATCCCCTACTTTAATCATATCGTCTGCGATACGGTTGAGTACCACTTCGTTTTCCAACTTCGGTATTCTTATGCTATATTCTGATGGCAAACAAACAAGCAATAAACAAACGCCGATAAAGTAATGAATAACCTCAACTGTGAGGTAAAAGAACCAATAGACTAGTTGAAAAGAAGTAGCAGTGGTTCGCCAACCTGCCTCTGCCCAGGTAGATCCCGACCAGATAATGAAAGACATACAGGTCAGTATGACAATCGCTGCTAAGCCAGAGGGCACCATGGGCCGGTCCTCTTTAGGGAGAGGTGTCAGGAACTATTATATTTTTGACACCTAACAGCGTTTAGGTGGAACCTCCGTCGCCCAGAGGCATAGGGACCTGTTCCGCATCAGAGGTTTGTGGATATAGATGATACCCATCGGTATGATTCCTTGAAACAGAGTGTGTGTGTTATTCTGCGAAGATGCTTGTGTGTGCGATGAGAAGTGTAAGATATTATACCCACCCCCAGTACAGGGTGAGCACAGCTGGTTCCACCAATTGGAAGCTGCATCACTACGTGCGCTGACGTTTGTGTCCTTTCATGCAGGGATCGAACACGGTGCCGCGACGTTAGAAGATTAAACGCCGTATCCACTCGGCTAGAAAGAGCTCTGCTATTTGATGAGTAGAAGAGAAAAATATGAACAAAGGAAAAATAAAAAAATAGAACATCTGGGGTAAATATCTAGATTATCGGCGCGAACGATGGGACGTACTATTTCGTCCGTGTTCCAAAATGTTTCACGTTTTTGGAGTACATTTAAGTTGACGTTGACGACTCGTGTGGGGGTAAACACAATGGGGGGACTACACTACGATGATCCTGAGTTTCATTAAATTGGGGGGGGGTCTGGGGGGCACAGCCCCCCAGTATATAATCCTAATTGTTTATAGAATAATAATTCGAAAAGGACTCAAACGCGCATGAATATTCCGACACGAGTGAACGATAATATTTACACACAAATTTTTTTTTCGGCCGGGCCGCTAACCTACATATTTACCAAATCTGGACAGCAAAAGACGCCACCCGATCAAAATCATATCCTTTGCATTACTACTCGGAACATGTAAAGATTGCTACTAGTACCTCCTTAAATTTATATGCGTCTTTCAGCTCACATGCAGATCTTCCTCACCGTATTTCTTCTTCAATCCAACGGTTCAGTGACGTTACTTCAAACAAAGACGCTGAATTATTTTCGTGGCAAGATTCTTCTTGCTTAACATTATGAATTTGGACATTTTTCTACTTTTTGGTTAATTCTCAATTCTTCTTCTCTATATCCCTTCATACGACCAAATACTAAGCACAAGATGAGACCAAAAATGCTAAAGAGCAAATAAGGCGAAATATAACGATGTAACAAAATTCAAAATTGAAATACGTGAGTTAGTTGCAATATGAATTTTCCAAAACAATGTTGGTTTCACCAAACGAAAAACGTCTTTCAAGATTTATTATCCCCCTAATGGCGACTACTTACCCTCCGGTTACCACCCTGTACTTGATGAACCTTCAGTTGGATGCTGGAAGTGTGTGAAATTAAAGCCTTCGGACCAAACGCAAACCAAAAGAATAACACAATAATAAATTCTCTTTTACACTTGCAATAGGGAATGGTTTTCACGGATCTCAGAATTGCCAACGGACCTGCAGCCTGGCAACCCTTCAACTGATGGATACAGCATACCTGATATTTAAAGGCAAATTTTATTTATTTCTCCTCGAAGACTAAATAAAAACAATTGCGATGGCGCTGATAAGAGAAAATGGCATTTAGAAATGTAAGTCAAACAGATTTAATGTTTTATATATTCGAATAGACGAAATTCCTAGCCTTTCCAAGTTTCTTGGAGGAATTCTTGCAGACATTCCAGACATCAAAGCAAATTGCGATGGAGATTTTATCCTTCGTAACCCCCATTGAACTTGCTTCAACTCTTCTGTAAGCAGACGAACAAGTTCTTAAGTTCTTGGAATTTTATATAACAAGTGATAAAATATTAAAAATAACTACATAAAGAAAGATGTACACAACTCATGTAATTCGATGCGAAAAAATTAACATGCGGTCACGAGTTAGGCCCTCTTAGTTAGCGACCATCTAGTTCTGAATTAGCCTTGTCTCAGCATTTAATGCTGAATGTGTTTTTTAGTAGTTTCTTTTCAGTCTTTGCTATTTTTGCCTGTCATTTTCTCTTTTTATTTATTTACTTTTTATCTTCCGACGAATATCTCCGTTCAATTACTCGCGTCACCATTTCCTTCTCAGCGGCCTATTTGTTGTTTTTTTTTAAAGCGCTTATCTGGTGACTGCCTACAAGGGAACAAACCACGGCAATTACTTTGAAACCTAATACTAGACTAGATTATAAAAAATTTCAAGTCAATATAAACACTAAAATCATAAATTCCCCAAAACAAACAGAAGCAAAGCCAAGCCAACAAACAACAAAGAAACAAAACAAAAGTAATAAGAAGGAGGACACACGCTCAAACGTATTCTCAGGGGTTAAATACAAGGATAAATTAAAAAAACAAATCAATAAACACACTATGAAAAACCCAAAAGTAAACAAAAGCAAAACCAAGCCAAGAAAAAACAAGAAACAAAAGAAAAGCAGGAACAAGCAGGAAGAAAGCTCAGTTATGTTCTAATGGGCCTAATACTAGTCTTAATTAAAATCAAAACAATCAATACAAACCAAAAAATTCCCAAACAAGCTAAAGTAATTTCAAATCCAACAAAAACAAGACAACAACAAAAAAACACAGAAGGAAGCACGCTCAGGCGTGTTTTCAGAGGCAATACTAGGCTATATTAAAAAGAAAACAAGTCAATAAAAACAATCAAAAACCACCAAACAACCAAAACCAAAACCAACAAAAAAAGAAACAAAAAAAAGCAAGAAAAGAGAAGCAGGCTCTAGCGTGTTCTCAAGGACGTAATACTAGTCTAAATTAAAATAAACACAAATCAATAAAAACACTATCAAAAACCCAAACAAATACTCCAAAACAAACCAAAAACAAGAAACAAAACAAAAGCAAGAAAAAGAAAGAAGCACGCTCAGGCGCGTTATCAGGAGCCTAATACTATGCTAAATTAAAACCAAAACAAATCAATAAAAACACTAAAAAATCTCCAAACAAGTAAAATCAAAATCAAAACCAACAAAAAACAAGAAATAAAACAAAAATAAGAAGATGAAGGAAGCACGCTCAGGTGTGTTCTCACGGGCCTAATACTAGGCTAGATTAAAAACAAAACAAATCAATAAAAATACAATCAAAAAAACCTAAACAAACAAAAGCAAAACAAAAGCCAACAAAAAACAAAACATATAGTCGTAAATTGTATGATAATTTTATGCTTTTTAATAACAATTCGCACCGTTATGTGCGCATCTCTGTGGGAACCGACAGCTTAACGAGAGATTCGAACCATGAGTTGCTTCATGGCAACCGCCGTGAAGTCGAGTTGACTTGAACCCTATCCTGCGCTAACCATACCGGATGTTGCTTAACTTCATTCGTGGTGAGAAGCGGCGTTTCTATTTGGCTGGGGTCTGAGAGAAAGAAGTAGGTAGGGGTATCATGAGATAATAGACCCCCTAGTCATAAAAGTTTATCGCAACCCGATTTAGTGAGGTTTAATATTTTAATGATTAGCTTATTCCTATTTAATTAATAGTTCTAATTATGTATTATCTCTTTTTATTCCCTCACCCTAAATCATGGCATCGTCCATAGTTCACGCACGATTCAGAGAAAAAGGACGTTATTATCCATATTCTAACCTCGCATTGTGTGGAACAAGAGAAGCTAGAGCAACTTCCATAACTCGATGTTGTTTGTTATTTTAGAAATTACAAAAGGAATTGGAACAAAAATCCTGAAGATTCTGAAGCACAATTTTGAGAAGGAAAACCGGAGAAATTTGTTCAAGCATCGAAAAAGATCGAGGTTTCAGTAACATGGCGCCGAAAGTGGAGCTGAGGCATCACAATTTCTTTTTGTTTGTCGTTTTAAAATGGTCAACATAAGAGCAAAATTCAACGGATGACAAAAGTCATAAGGGCCTATCAGAGGTCATCCGAGTCAACACATACCCTATAAACCGCATCCACAAGATTGCGTTCCAAACTAATTCAAATTTTTGCATCAATTTCAAGTTCGCCAAGGCCTAAAGTTTCGTATCAAATAGCTAAACCATTTATAGAAATATTGAAAATTACTTATAGCTGTGGGGCTATCTTTAGGACAGAAGAGAATGTTAGTCATTTGGTTGATAGTGATCATATTTTCATTTATGTCTCCAGCAAACTAATTCGTAAAATGCCTGGGTATGGCAACCCATAATGAATTTCAGTTGACCATAAAACTCAAGAACTAGTAAAGAGCCCGACATGCGCATTTTTTTATCTCTCTAAGGAAGCTCATTTGGGTTATCAAACTAATAGGACCCAGTTGTGATGAATCCGTTTTTGAAAGACCCTGAATGTGTTATGGATGTTGTTACATAAGCAAACTTTCTTCATGACAAAGCTCGCTGTATTATGGGGACAATAAAATGACTTTTTCAGTAATTTTCCAGATCCTAATGTATGTAGATATGTTTGATCAGTCATGAAAGATATAGTAGGGTTCATAATGTTAAATGAGTCAACTTTGAATCGCTAATCAACAATGATGACTGCAAGGATCAACAACGTTCATGAAGAAATAAATCATGCCACGAGTCAGTCAGAACTCCGAAGAGACCGGCAAAGCTGCAAATGGAGGCATTAGCAAATCTGTATCTATAAGACACTCGATTTGTCCCTGCGGCCGCAACGTTGTTCGCTCTGAACTGACGGTCATTGACGCGTGCGTGCAATCTGGCGGGCGCACGATGTGAAATGTTTACTCATTTTAAGTATATTATATGATAGGGTGAATCTGCCTTAACCACACAAGTAATAATAATCAGCAAGTAAAGATATATTTGTGCCACAATATAAGAAATTCAAACAATATGTATCTGTATTTATTTGCGAAAGGACTTTTTAGCCCGGGCAACTCCGTGTACCTATGCTAGTATTAAAATAAGTCTTCTCTATTCCACATTAATTACTTATTCTCGGGGTTTTCTATCTTTTTTTTTATTTATCCATTTTAGTTTCTTCTGTACAGTGAGTGAAGGGGGTGGGTGGTCTAAAATTTTTGTCAGTCCGGACAAAAACCATAATTAAGGGAGCTCTCGGTTGCCTCGTGGAAAAGGTGTGATTCCGATGCCTAGGTGTCGGGTTCGATTTCAGGCGAGAGTGAAGACACAAATAATTCGTACGGAGCTGCCGCCACTCAAACTGAGTGTTTGAGTCTAAGGTATAATTACAGACAGCTCCTGCTGTTTACGTCATCACTCGAATACATAATCACCACACCGGTGCCTCTTCCACCACCCAACCCATTTTCCGTACGAAGGGATTTCTATATCTACAATCACATTGGGCCATGAAGGATTCCATGGTTTGTGACATCATGCTGATCTTTATGCAAATTTCATTATCCGATCGGAAGATGACCACGAGAGAAAAAGCAAACAAATGACTATCCCAATGAACACATTTACTACTTAAAACCCCATTTTATTGTCCCTACCAGTGCATGCATATACTACCAGAATCATGGAGCAACAGGTGTTAATATAGAACTCAGTCCCACACTCAAAGCTGCACTTCTGTATTTCATTGCAATCCCAAATTTTTATATCTTACATTTCCTCCGCAAATCACCTCTTCCTACTACGCCCCTGTTCTCTCCCATTAGCACATATTCGCACTATTTACAACCATAAATTATACCAACCCGAAAATAGACCGAAAATAAGGCTCTGTGGGTTTGAAAATTGCAACTAAATTTCGATGCTTTACAGACAATTTTCAAATTGTAATGACTCAAACTTGTAGGATAATACTTGAGTTTATGGGGTCACGCTAGGGGAGGGCTATTTCTGGGCTACAATTAATGCTATCGGCTCTGCACTTTTATGGAAATAATAAAGACAATAGCGCCGCCTATTTTAGGCTATTTCCGCCAAAGATTAATATTTTTTTAGTTAGTTTCGAAATGGGGGTTTCGCCCCCATGCCCCCCACTTAATTGTGGGGGTTGCACCCTCCGCAACTTTTTAAAAAATTCATAATATTCCTAATTCGAAAGGCTAACATCAGATTTGAATGCAAAAGGCGATTGCTAAATCTCGGCGCGCTATCGTCGTCTTAAATTACCTAATAAATAATCACTTCACGACAAAAGCTAAACCATCTCCACCTTTCACTATTATAATCAAGCCGCGATTCTTTTCCACACATGTTGCAAATCTTCGCTTTTAAAATGAGGCCATGATCTATACAAAAGTTTATTAAATTGACCGAGGAATTATCAAAAGTCGTATTAAAGTCCACCACCCGAATGCACAAGAATCGCGCTCTTTTAACTGCTTGGCTCCAGCATTGCCAATCTTTGAAATAAGTTCGAACTAAAGGTTGCCAGTGTGTGAAAATAACGGTTTATTTTCGGTAAACGAAACATATAAAATTTAATACATTAATAAACATAAAAATTCAATGCATTACTAAATAATATAATTGAATAGAAGTGGAGGCATTTACAAAATAATAAAGAGTACACCCCAAAACAAATAAAAATAATAAATACAACGCCATGATTGGACACATCCGAAGCTACTTGCCGTGTGCTGACAGAAGAAATCTGAGCATCGATCAAAAGTATCTGTTTGATATCCTTCTAGCTCACAATGTAAATGTTTTGCTGAAATATCGCGTAAGAGTCCTGGAAAAATGTTGCATGCACGATGGCTTACAACGGCAAATCGGATACTTCGATTATATGTTTCAACTTCCGACCCTTCTGACACGCTGAAATCTATTGTCTTGTTCATCATGAAATAAAAGCTAACTCTTCTTCGCAATATGGAGCACTCATCCTCTTCAAGACAGTGTAATCGCTGCAAGGGATGAACAAACAGATTAAAGATATAGTTATCCCAGGGATTCAAAGGCATGCTTACTTTGCACATGCGGAAAACATTGTTCTCCGTATGCTGCAAGATGAAAGAAATCATATCCAGGAACTAGCATTGAGAAGAATTATGAAAGCACAAAAATATTATAAAGGGAAATCAATACGCAGTTTCAATATCCCAGAAATAAAGTTTGAAGCTGACGAATACATCCACCTAATTAATTAGCAGCAGACCGTTGTGACCGAATTTTCGCTGAGGGGACGCTCTCTGAGGATCAATTTGAAGAATTCGTCAGTCAACAACATAAATTGGATATTCCAAAGTTTCCTTGTCACACACAAGCGGCTGAGAGGTGCATCAAACTGGTCACAGAAGCGTCACCGAGAATACACATTCAGTATCGTGTGCTGGATCCAAGCTCTGATTGAGTGCTAAAAAATTCGAAAAATGGATTTCAGCCGTGTTTATGTGCAAACGGTTTGGGCGTTATTAACCTTTTAAATATCTCATGGCGCTGATTGGACAATTATTGCAGTGCTTATGTCTAAAAGCTGATTGGTCAATTTGTTAACGCTAAGATCTGTTGTTCTAAAAATGAACATAAGTATGACGATTAAATGTACCTCAATCCTGATTGGTTGAATTTTAGTAGTATTATGAGTAGATGAAATGACTATTTATATAGTTGTACTTATGTGGAAAGGACAGTCATAAAAAGTTATCATTATTATTAAAGAAGAAAAGTTGTCATTACTGTTCGCCATTTCGAAGCTTATTCCAGCTATTTACCTAGGAATAAAGAATCCAGCTATATATTTTTTTCTTTATCCTAAGGAAGCGTTTGATCACATAACCCAGCCTACGAAACTACAAGAGAGAATTCGTTACCCAAGACCCTATAGGCTCACCAGAATCCCGGAAATATTAACAAAATAGTTAAGATATAAAAGCTTAACCATACTAGAGTTTTTCCTATTTAGCTGGTTTCTTTCCTAGAATCAGTATTTAAATATAACTTATAAAATTGTTTAAGCTTCAGAGCATAATAATAGTTACGTTAATGTGTCTGAGATATTTGGTTGCTTTACCCTAGATTCTGGCAACTCGGCAGGATTGCCAGATGCAAGCTGATGACTGCATATCTAAATTTGCTTCCTTTTCCGTATACAAATAGATTATTTTTTCTTAATTCTAACACGGATGGAAATATCTAGATCAAAATCATAGAACTATAATTACTGTATATTATTGCTAAGAAAAGCAAAACTTCCTTTAAACCATTCATTCCAAAGCCCCCAAAACAGAACTATTATTGAAGTTAAGAGAAAAAAAAGAATAAAATCTCGACGAAAAGGATAAATTTCTTCAATTGCAGTTGGGCTCATCAGGGTCTAATGCCAATTCGATTGAAAGTGAACGGTACCGTATGGCATATACAAGTATAAGTAAGAATAAATGTGAGAATAAAATTGATTCTGCTGTCCTATTAATTGTTGGGGTGACTAGGGCCGTCAAGTAGGATGGAGGCAATAGCCTAAGGTGTTTGGAAAGGCCTCTGCTCGCCGACCGTATGCGAGAACAACGCATTTTTTCCTGATGAATAAACTTTCACGGTTGCTTCGATCATCAACAAGCAGAAAGATCGCGTAGTAAGCTTTCGCCAGGATGTCTCCGAGGTCCGCTACGTGTCGACAATCAAGCACCTGGCTTCCATGGTTGTCATTAGCGTCGTGCGCAACCGATTACAGGGATATCTTGGCCACAAAAGTCCCGGCCTGGGTCAATAAGATAACTAAAAAGGCGGAGTAAGTCTTTTAGCCCCGGCCTACACGGCCAATAGCGTGTAGGAGTGGTTGGTGTCAAACATGAACTTCCGTTCAAAACACTTTTGGTGGCAGCAGTCGCCCGACCGCGATCTTCTCGACTAAAGTGTGTGGGCGCATGTCGAGGGTAAGGCCTGCATGGGCCAACACACCAACGTTGATGAGCTTAAGTTCTCCTTCAAACGCGTATGAGCCATCATGAGGAAAGACTTCGTCCGCAACGCGTGCGCGGTCTTTAGCTCTTACCTGGAGTGCGTGTTCGCCGCCGAGGGTGGACACATTGTTAATATTACAATTTAAACACATATTTATACGAGGGGCGGTCAATAGGTTTTGCAATTCGGATATAAGGAAACGAGATATGAGGACAAGTGTTTTATGATTTTTCAATATAACTACCCTCGAGTTCAATGCACTTGCGCCACTTGTCCCTGAGGCTTCGAATTCCCGACAACCAGAAATCTCCCGACTGCTGTTCAATCCATTCCTGGACGGCGAGCTGGACATCTTAATCGTCCCCAAACCAGCGTCCACGCAGTGCCGCCTTGGATTGGTGGAATAAAAAATATTCGCTAGGGGCCATATCTGAACTGTAGGGATGATGGTTGAGCGCTTCGAATCCGCACTTGCGAAGGGCAGCTTGTGCAACACTAGCCTTGTGGATTTTGACGACGTTGAAGTCGATCATGGGGCGTGAGGTTTCTAGGGACCCAACGGGCAGAGACCTTGGTCATTTGGCCATGACCTTGGTCATGGCCAAATTGTCGTGGATGATGTTGATAACACTTCCATGTGATATTAAAAGTTCTCGCTCGATTTTTTCGACCTTCACCCGTCGATTTTCGAGGATGATCTTCTCCACACGGGCCACATTGTCCTCGTTGGTCACGTCTGACGGGCATCCTGGACGGGGGTCATCTTCAAGGGAATCACAACCATGGCGGGACTCCCTATTCCAGTGAGCAATGGTTGCATAGGAAGGGGCGGTGTCGGTGTACACTGCAACCATGCGTTCATGGATCTCCTTTGCATTCTTGCCTTCCTTGGTCAAAAACTTGATCACTGCGCGGTGCTCAACCTTCTCCATTGTTGAAAAATTTGTGACTGACGATCTGCGATCAGCTACTGCTTCTTAAATAGACGAGGCAGAAGCGTGCGGCTGCAGGTCCTGACTAGTTATAACTTGTCCTAACCCCCCAACAAACAGCCACCCCCTTCCTCTGTTTGGCTCTACCGATTCGAAAACTTATTGCCCTCCCCTCGTAGGTTATATAAATGTGGATGAGTTTATGCATCATTCTCCGAGAACCGCTTCATTTTCTTTCCTTGATCTATCCATGTACTCTCCAAATGCACGGACTGATTATGGGTAGGAATTGGTTGATTCCCTCCATGGTAGTGATAAATTTTCCATTCAAATATCATTTTCTTGGCCACTGTTGTCTGAAAGGCGATCATGGTTGCACTTGAATCGCGAATGCAGCTATTCCTGGTGAACATATGTATATTCACCTAACGGGAAAGACCTCCCGTCTATCAGAGTGGTCGGAAGCGAGTGAATAGGATTCGAGGCAAGTTTTTGCAAGAACACCCTGCTCCCGTTTTTCAAGAGAACGGGACCGCAATCTTGGACCACACCTCCGCGGCAAATTCCATCGCTAACACTTTCTCCGCATTTTCTAGCCTTGATGGTGGTACACCTTTTTCAATGCACGTCGATATATCGTTGAAGACCACCGGTGGACTTTAGCTACAGGGGCGGAAAACCCTTCAACAACCGGTTTACATTGAATGGGTTGCGTTTCGCTTTTTTTTTCATGGGCAGATACATGTCCAGGTCGTAACGATGTCCCCTACACCATGCTCCGACACCTAGGTGACCTAGGCATGGAGTTTCTGAAAATATTTTTCAACAGGATCTGGACAGAGGGCATTCCCCAGACTCCTGGCGAATGGCTACTGTGCTCACTTTTCGCAAACCTGTCAGAGATCACTCTACCCAGGCTGGTTTCCCCTCAACCACTATAATATCATGTGTGTGCAAGTTGAGAGAGAAATTGTTAAATGTTAGATTAGCCTTTTTCCTGGACAGCGGAGGCCGTCTGTCTTCCGCATTGTGCAGCTTCCGAAAGTTCCACTCCTCTTCGGATAGTTTGTTACAACTAGAAAATGCTATTTGCGAAACCTCCCTTCGTATACAGCAATACACCGCAGTATTTTTGGATCTGGATAAACCTTATGATACCGCATGACGACACGGTATCACGGAGACCATCGAACAGATGAGGTCGAGGTGGACGCTTCGCAATTTTTATCTCTGAATTTATGATTTATCTCTGATTTTCAAGGGCGCAGTATTTTCACCTCTTATGACCATAATGGCAAGGTACGGAGTAAAGGAGAAAGGAAGAATAAAAAGAAGTATAACAACAACGGTAATAATAATAATTAATAGAGGAAATTATTGGTTTTGTTGTTCCCGCTGAACTACACGTATTTTTATGACTTATATTTCTGGGTGTAGACCTAATGATTAACGTGGGGTTCGAACCATGAGTATCTACAGCGTATGGCAGCCACCAGTAAGGCGACCTAAATAGGCTCCATCCAACGACTAACCTGTTGCTTAACTTCGATGAAATCGGAAGCGGAGTCTCCACTCAGATGAGCCGTTTTCCAATAATATATAAAATATAAAATAAGAGAGTAAAGGAAAATAATAATAGCAAAGAGAAAGAGCCACCGAAAAACAATTAAATGAACACAATGAGGAACTCAGGGAGACTTTTCTAGAGGATAAACGAATTAGTATCATTGCCCTTGCCTAACCGCATTCACATAGACCATGGATAACCTCGGCCCGCAAAGGCCTAGCCTCTGGCCCGCCGCCACCTTGCTCCGCTTTAATATTGCAATCCCCCCCCCAATAAAGAAATTCTGCTAAACGGCATCTGTATCAGTAGACTCGTAGAGGCAGAGGAGAATGAGTCTTACGTCTGGCAGTGAAGATGAGACAAAAATCCATTTCCATCACAGATACTAAATATTTCATAGAGACTAAAGTTGCAAAGGAGCCAATTCTAAACCAAAAATGCTTAGGACTTTTTCATGGCAAGCAGCACCAGCCCTCTCACGGATTTGTATATTTTTTAATAAAATTCTTGTATAATATATATATATATATATATATATATATATATATATATATATATATATATATATATATATATATATATATATATATATTATACAAGAATTTTATTAAAAAATATACAAATCCGTGAGAGGGCTGGTGCTGCTTGCCATGAAAAAGTCCTATATATTATATATATATATATATATATATATATATATATATATATATATATATATATATATATATATATATATATATATATATATATATATATATATATATATATATATAAATATATATAAATATATATATATATATATATATATATATATATATATATATATATATATATATATATATATATATATATATATATATATATATACATATATATATATATATATATATATATATATATATATATATATATATATATATATATATATATATATATATATATATATATATATATATATATAAAGACAGGAATTGGCTCTAAACATATATTGCATTCATTGGTCGTACGTTTCGGCCCTCACTTAGGACCATCATCAGCGAATAACGAGACTTGGGAGAAATATTTACATTAAAAGTTTTAAAAATTCATTAAATAATGGTTTAAGTTAAAACAGGGAGGGAGCAAGGAAAGGTAAACCAATAAAATAGGCAAATATTGAGTGATAGGTTAAACAACAATGTGTGCTGACCAAAAAGTCGCGTGCCTTCACTTATTCTGATTTAGGTGTTTACAACTTTGAAAACTTTCAATAATTCTCGAAGTAATCTTGGGAGGACCTTGGCAATTATATTATTCGAAAGAGAATGTAAACATGTTAAGGGTTTCAAATTTCGTTAGAATCAGCCGAATAGTTATGATGTTACTGCCCCCCAAAACTCATTCCCGGGCTCAGCTTAGGAAGACCTTAGCAATTATATCATTCGAAAGAGAATTTAAAACAAAATAATGGGTTAAAATTTCTTTAAAATCAGCCGAATTAATAAGAAAAATGGCATTAGGGGAAGTAGCTTGTGAGGGTAGAAAGTAAAGGGTGTTCCATTAAGACGGATCGAAGTTACCATTAAATAAAACAGTGTTATTGGTAAAAGTTTATTGGTTTCACTATTGGATAAGGTTATTTGAGTCATGGAAATTATGTGTGAAAAATAATATCGCCTAAATGTCCGCCCAGGCTTTGGCGGCACACCTACACTCGATGGTCAAAATTTTTGATGACATCTCTGCATAGTTGCTCCTCGACCTCACCAATATGCTTTATTATCTCATCTTTCAGCTGTTGAATTGTTGTTGGCTTGTTGGCAGAGACCTTACTTTTGAGAAGACCACAAAGGAAGAAATCTAAAGGCGTCAAGTCACACGATCATGGTGGCCAATTGACCTCGTTGTTTCGAGATATGATGCGACCTGGGAACTTCTCATTCAATAAAGCCATTGTTGCATTGGCTGTGTGGCATGTGGCGCCGTCCTGTTGAAACCACAAACCTTCGACATCCATAGAATTCAATTCAGGCCATAAAAAGTTGGTTATCATGGCACGGTATTGCTCGCCTGTCGCCGTAACAGAATTCCCGGCATCAATTTCGAAGAAATACGGCCCAATGATTCTGCTAGCAAAAAAATACCCACCAAACAGTCACCTTTTGTGGATGCAGTGGCTTTTCAACAATCTTGCTGGGATTTTCATCAGCCGCGATGCGATAATTCTGCTTATTAACGAATCCACCAAGATGAAAATGGGCTTCATCACTAAAGATGATTTTTTGCGAGAAATCATCATCGGCTTGTCTTTGCTCGTGCACCCAATTGACGAATGTACGGCGCTTCAAATGGTCAGCAGTCTTCAGTTCTTGTGTCAATTGAATTTTTTAAGCGTGTAGAGATAAATCTTTTGTCAAAATACGATGTAACGTTGTTGTGGAGAGGTTCAATTCCTGCGCGCAATGACGAATAGAGGTGTCTGGATCTTCGGCCACATTCTCGCGCACTGCAGCAATGTTTTCAGGTGAACGGCGTAAACGAGCACGCAATGGCGTTTTCATATCTGCCACCGACCCCGTTTGTTTGAATTTACGAACAATTTTCCCAATTGCACTCTCACTTAGTCGATTATGTCGACCCAAAAAATCGCGAAGTGCCCGAAATGCGTTTCTGTTTGAACGTCCATTTTCGTAATAGGCTTCGATAACTTTAACACACAGTTCGATTGTTAATCTTTCCATGGTTAAAATTGCTAAAGACTGAAGTTGTTAAATCTGAAAGAAAAGGGAAAAAAATCATTTGACGCTTAAACTTAACTCACATTTAAAATCGGTCTAAGTTATTGTAACACCCGTTAGTTTATTAAACCTAGATGTTAAATGTTCGAGATAGGGCAATCTTATGAAAAGCTTCTGCTTTGGTAGACTAGTTATAGTGGTTCGGAAGAGAATAGATTTTAGAGAGAAATTTAGGCATTAATTTTAGCAAAAATGAAATCGGGATAATAATTGAAATGAAAGAAATCCTTTAAATAAGTTATTTCTTCCTGAAAAGCTAACCAGTTTGAGCAACTATGGTAAGATTTGAAAATTATACTTTCAATGCTAGTTAGATAGATATATTTGTTTGCCATTTCAATTTGCCCGTTGTCAATTGTGATGTCAACAGATCGACATTTGGTAGGTTTGTCATGACTTTTGTTTGTTCAGGATTTATTTTCAGCCCGACTTTTTTTGCTTTTATGGATAAGTTCGTGAAGCATTGTTTGAATATCTTCTGCGAATCTCAGGTGATTGAGGTAATCCACATTGGACTCTATGCCTTTGTTTAGCCTCCTGGCGATTTATTCTAGACAGGATGTGAATAATTTCGGAGATATAGTATCCCCTTGTCTTACACGTAAGTGTTTTATTATATTTATGCAGACCGGATCCATCCCTTGCTTCTTTAAGGCTGTTATGAATACTGGGGTTTATATTGAATCAAATGCTCTATGTTAGTCTACAAATACCAAGTATAGAAGTAAATTGTACTCAGAAGTTTTCTCAATGAGCTGGTTGAGAGTATGTACATATATGATCAATCTTTGAGAAGCCTTTTCTGAACCCAGTTTCTTCTCTCGGTTGTTGGTCATCTAACTGGTTTTGCAGTCTGCTGGTAATGACTCTTGTGAAGAGTTTATAGACACAAGAGAAGTTTTCTCAATGGCATGAACTTTGTAAGGTCTTTTTGACCAACTTTTTGTGTGGAAAGATTATTACGGCATTGTGTCAGTTCTCCTGAATCTTGCTTTGTGTTAGACATTCAGTGAAGAGGTAAACTAGTTTGTCCACAATGACATCTCAAGAATCTTTCGACAAGTCCGAAGTGATGTTGTCCGGACCTGGTGATTTATAGTTCTTCATTTGATTGATTGCAACTTCAATTTCTGATTTGAGAACAACAGGGACATTATTGGGTTGTGGTTCTGGATGGTGTTGTTGCTTGAGTACAACTTTTTTTTGTACTCCTCAGTTAGTTTTAACTATTCTTTCTCGTTCATGGATGATTGTACCATTTTCTTTTTTTATAGCTATGATGTGATATTTTTCTTTTTGAGATCTCTTGTTAGCCATTTTATACCCATTTTCTTCTTTTATGGTGTCTTAAAAAATAGTATTATTATTTTTTATGAATATATTATATTTTAATGAGGTTGTTTATTTTTTCACTTTAATTTGCTGGTTGGTGTTTGTTGCCCTAAGGTATTTGCGCGGCTTCATTATGTTTCGGGTTTCTTCTGAGAGATTGTTGTTTTTAACTTGTGTATTCTTATATATTTCAGCACTATATGTCATGTGTTTCATCAAGTTATTGTTCATCGCTCGTATATTTCTGGTGTTACGCGGTCAAGGGGATTTTCAGGATATGATCTCTGAAGATGGCAGTAGAATTCTGGAATCAGATTTATCTGGATTAAATGGGTTTATTTTTTTTAATGGAATAGCTTCCTTCTCGCTTTCTGAATGTTAAGTTTATCCTACATCTTAGCATCTTGTGGTCGCTGATTTTTATTTTGTTGATGACTTGGAAATTATTGACTGATTTTTTTGTCAACGAGTATATTATCAATTTCATTATATATCTCATAGTTCTGTCTTCTCCAAGTCCATCGATGCTGATGCTTCTCTTTGAACATAGTGTGTGTGATCTTAGGCCAGTGTAAAGTCAATCAAATCTTGTCTCCTTTCATTACGTTCTCCCATTAAGAACTTTATCATTACCTTCCCCAAGTTTTCTTTCAAATTCTTCCATGATGGTGTTAAAATTGTCTTTGTTTTTGGTTAGCCTTGTCCTGATATAGCCATAGAATCTAGTTTTTCCGGCGTACTCTCAGATGTATGTCTGTACACTTGAAATATTTTGAAGTTGTACTTCTTAGCAATATGTTTAAAACTTTATTATTATTTCTTTGAGCTCTCTATGCATAAGCAATCCAATTCCATGTTGTTTATGATCTTCATTTCCTTGCTGCTAAAGTAGGTGATAGCCACTTGTTTCAGTGATAGCTTCACCGTATCGTCAAATTTCACATGGACCAATTACATCCCATTTAATAGCTGTACCTTCATTGAGGAGTTCTGTGAGATGGTCCTCTTTTAATAATGCTCTGCAGTTGTAGGTTGCAATGTACCAGTCTTTATTTAGGTTTTTAATGTCGTCTTTGAGATTGAAAATTTTGTATGCAGTCGCATTTTGATTCACAGCACTCCTGCCCACAAATGCATTGTGGTGGATGTCGTGGTCAGTCAGCATATATATATATATATATATATATATATATATATATATATATATATATATATATATATATATATATAGAGAGAGAGAGAGAGAGAGAGAGAGAGAGAGAGAGAGAGAGAAAGAGAGAGACAAAAACAATACAAAAGCTTAAAGTACGACAGTCATAAGTGATAAATGACGAGGCTATGGTATCTTTATTGATAGTGACAATCAAATAACTCCTCATCTAAAATAAATGAAATGCGCCGTGCATCTTTGGAACCCAAACATGGGAATGGAAGTACTCAATGTTAAGTAACCCAGATAATTACTCTTTTCGGGAACATAAATTAAGTGAGCGGTTGTGAAAGAACTATAAACTTTAGACTATAAAATTACAACGCAGTGCGAGATGTTAACTGACTCATTGAGTTGCGTTCACTAGCGCGGGCATAATTCCCATACGAAAAATTACATGAATTAAGAATAGGCTGAAGTCATTGATAAAAAATATTTACAAAGATTTCGGCAAAAACAAATATTGGTCAGAAAATTTTGTTGTTTGTATTTTGGGCTTAGAAGGAAATCTAACCCTACGGACGATTAAATATAACTCTAAAGACAATAAAAATTAAAAGATAAATAAAAAAAAAAAAAATTAAAAAAAAATGTAAATTAGCTTTAACCTCCATGGACCTCCCTCCGGTGGGGTTTAGATACTTCAAAACGGGTATTTAAATACGAATAACAAAAAACAGGTACTCGACTCTGAGGTCTTCCATGTTGCTTAATGCTTCACGCCGGGCTATTTAGAGGGGGAGGGGGCACCTAATCTGTGAAGATTCCCCACTATAGAAGTCATTGACCTCCGGTTGAAGTATGGCCCAGACCAGTACAGCTTGCATCAAGAGGACGTAAACTGAGTTGGCCGGATCCTCATCAATATTCATAAGTCTGCACTCTTGAGTCTCTACTAAAACTATTTTGTTTTTAAGGTAGATAACACCTGTTGATTTATTTCTTGGTTTCATTAGGATCATTTAAAAAAACTAATTCATAATGTTTCGTATCTCTTTTTCTATTATATCTCATGGACGTCTTTATTCTATAATTGTATTTTCGTTTGGTATAATCTTGGTTCGAGAAGTTGATTTCCGTCTCTCTTCCTAAATATGATCAAGAGATTTATTAAACTCCATTGAAAGTAAATTATTTGATGAGAACCGAATGTTAAATTAGTTTTTAATCTAATGGCTGGTTTGAGGGGATTTTAAAGACAAATTTGACTACTTTTGAATTACATTTTTTTAAATTATAAAACCACAAATCTTATTTAAATAATTTTGAGGTCAAGAACAATTGAGAGTTATGGCAAATATGATTATTTCAAATTACCTGCAAATACATAACCTCTTTTCATCCCTTTCCTTGTAAAGTGGGATTATCACTGGAATATAATAAATACAATGTTTTTGTATAAATATGATCAATCGTGAAATATGTTAAAAGATGGTTACAGCCACTAATGTATAAAAAATAAACTTTGAAGATAGTATTAGAAAGGAAAAGTTCTGAAGTTTAATAGTTCAAACTTAATAGTTAATTTAATATAACACAAGAAAACAAGTCGAGAAAATTGAAGACAAAACAAAAAGGAAGAGTTCTAAAGTTTAATAGTTCAAACTTAATAGTTAATTTAATATAACACAAGAGAACAAGTCGAGAAAATTGAAGACAAGCCAGCAGAGGATGACAAAAGTGACAGAAGACACAGGCCGACAATATTTAAGACAAGACACAGGTTGACTAAATTGAAGACAAGACACAGTTCTACAAAATTGAAGACAAGCAACAGGTAGACAAAATAGAAGACAAGCTAGAGGACGAAACAATCAATGGCAAGACAAAGACCAACCAAACTGAAGACAAGACACAGGTATACAAAAGTGAAAAGATGACACAGGTCGACAAAATTACCACAAGACAGAGGACGGCAAAAGTGAGGACAAAAAAATGGCCGATAAAATTAAAGACAAGACACATGTCGACAAAATTGAAGACAAGAGACAGATATACATCATTGAAGACAAGATAGAGGTCTACAAAATTGAAGACAAGAGACAGATATACATCATTGAAGACAAGATACAGGTCTACAAAATTGAAGACAAGACACAGGTCTAAAAAATTGAAGACAAGACAAAGGCCGACAAATGAGAAGACAAGACACAAGTATAAAAATGTGAAGACAAGACACATCTCGACAAAATTCAAGACAAAAGACGGGTGTGCATAATTAAAGACAATACAAAGGCCAACATAAATGAAGACAAGACACAGGTATACAAAATTGAAAACAAGACAGGTTTATAAAATTGAATACAAGACACAGATCTACACAATTGAAGACAAGACACAGGTAAAAAAATCGAAGGCAAGACTAAAGCCAACAAATTTAAAGACAAGACACGGGTTGACAAAATGCAATGTGAGAAAGAGGACGACAAAATTGAAGAGAAGACAAAGGCCGACAAAATTAAAGACAAGACACAGGTAAAATAATTGAAGACGGGATACATGTCTAGAAAATTGAATACAAGACACAGATCTACAAAAAAGAAGACAAGATACAGGTTGACAAAATTGAAGAAAAGACAGGACGACCCAATCGAAGGCAAGACAAAGGCCGACAAAATTCAAGACAAGACACAAGTCAACAAAATTGAAGAAAAAAGACAGTTATACATAATTGAAGACAAGACATAGGTCTACAAAATCGAAGACAAGACACAGGTCGAAAAAATTGAAGACAAGACACAGGTCGAAAAAACTGAAGACAAAACAGGACGACACGATCGAAGGTAAGAGAATGGCCGACAAAATTGAAGAAAGACTCAGGTATACAAAATTGAAGACAAGACAGAGTACGACAAAATAGACGACAAGACATAAGCTGTCAAAATTAAAGACTAGACACATGTTTACATAATTGAACACATACGCGTAAGACAGGTATACATAATTGAAGACAATACACAGGTCTACAAAAGTACGGACAAGACTGGTCTACAGAATTTAAGACATCACACAGGTTGAATGAATTTTACTTTTCCTAGACCTTTTTTCTGATGCAGACTTCGAATTTAGAGTCCATATTAGTGTATCATATTATTTTTTTCATTAAGTCCATTACTATTTTTTTTCAATACTACAGTTAGTTATATGCATAGGCAAACTCGGAATGGCAAGGTTTATGCCAGATGGTGATTTATAGCAAAAATTAAACTTTCACATTTGGAAAGCATACATAGACGTAAATAGCAAGTATACCTATAACAACAAACGTGATGAATTATTACAAAAATAAAATCTCAAGTAAAAAAATCAAGGTCAGTTATTGACGTGTCATGACAATGTTATACAGGTCACGTAAGCATACATTCGCGTAACCTAAAGCATTTGAAACAAAAACAATGCACACAGCTACCTTAAAACGACTGAATTTCGGACTTCCTTTGGAATTTAATTTCAGGTTTGTCTTTTTACAACATTCATAATTAATCTGCAAGCAATCCTGCGTTCCAGAATCCTTGGTTTTAATGCTCTATAGCGTTGATATCTACATAGATGAAATCTTCTCCTTGTTTTCCAACAAGTTTTTACAAAGCCATCGAAATGAGTTCCAGGACTCCAGCTCCAGTTCATCTAATACACTGGAGCTTTGATCTCTTAGGAATTACTTAATCTGTGGGCCGAGTAAGACGTCTTCATTTAGCTTTACTTTAGTGATCTTCGGAAATTTACTTAAGACATACTCAAAGGCTTTCTAGTTTCTCTTCTCCAGTATTTTCAAGAATTGTTTTACAAAACCCAACTTTATATGAAGCGGAGGAAGCAAAACATTTTGTGAAATGACCAAAGGTATTCTCGATGTCTAAAATTTCTGCTTCTATGTTTGTCGTAAAGGCCAGTCGACTACTCGTAATGTGCAGTAGTCGCCTCACTACCCTTGACTCATACAAAGCAGCAGTGTTGTTTAAAACCTAACTGCAATCAACATACTAATAACTTCCAAGTCCCACATAAGTTCCAATTATATTTCCGCTATTTTATGTGATACAAAAGTGCCTCGATGTCGTTATAACACTGTTATGTGCACTGAATGTCCCACTGGCACAGAGGGTTCCTTGTTTTCATAGTGCAGCAGCACCACCTCTAGGCTTCTCTTGATGAAGCGACGAATAAACGCTATTGAAAAGGAGCTTGCTCTTGCCATACGGTGCGAAACAATCCATCAATCTCAATGAACAAACATAATTGTCCATCAACTGTAAAACAAAAGCTTTGACTCATTTTCCTGAAATGTAACCTGAACGTCTTTCTTGAGCAAACTGAGATGCCAACAATTCAGATTTATCCTTTTGGCAGTAGGATTGGTCAAATCTCGGACCAAATCATTTTAATTCTGTTTGAGTGAACCGTTTTGGTTCGTCCTCCTTATCAGAAACAAAGTTTGCCCCCATACACGCTTCACCCGCACCAGTACGGGCTTGCTAACCATACTCGTATTCATCCTTTGCTACTTTCGATGCCACCCTCTGGTGGTAGCGGAATGGGAAGATCATTGTTGCGCGGTACTGGTGTATCGCGGATTCCAAACCAGGGTAGACAATATTGTGTTTGTCCTTAGCTGAAAATACAGTCACGTTGACTATGAAGAAATAACAATCAGAAGTAATATTATTCTTCGCCCTCCATATCATAGGAACGGCAAAGAGTATTGATTTTTCCTCTTGGTGAGTCAGTCTCGTAGTCCATTTAACAAGATGTACACAAGACAAGTGGCACCCATTCTCTGTCTTTGTCTGCAAAAGGAAAGCCAAACTGCAATCGATAGATCTTGATTTCATTATTGATTGTACGCTGCTGAGATTTAGCGGTTAACGAGACACAGAAATAACAAAATAAATTAAAATTAGTTTTGCACTTTCTCGAAATTTTAACTCCAATATTATCTCAAATCTACATAGTAAAAATACACCAATATTAGTGGAAATCACATATGCATATAAGGGTTGAACTGTTGCATGCAATTCTATTACCTTAGACATTCAGGCACAAATGTCATCATGGAAACTTTAATTTATATGCAAAAATAGATTGAATTTTAGAAATCAGCTAACGATGATATATCAAGTGCACCACAAAATATATCTTTCGAATTTTAGGTGTTGACACGTTCACCAATCTTTACGTGTATAACTTGGGAACAAGGAACCCTCTGTTCCTGTGGGACATTCAGTGCACATAACAGATAAAGTTGAATTATAAAAAAGTCTGCTACGACCAAACTCACCTCCACACGCACCTTAATAAGAGAGCGTTAGAATTCAACAATAATAATTATTAAAGATTTGTCACTTCTCAAATGTCAGGCGATATAAATTTACTTTAACTTAGAGAATCTTATTAAAATTCATGAAGACTCATTACTAATTGGATAATTGGAATTTTTTTAAGATATTTAGTTGTTATTTAGTTCTGTAGCTTCCCTAGAATCATAAGAATCAAACAGGTATAAGCATGATGGGGGGGGGGTCAGAACTCTTAATTAAATAATAATAAACAAACCTGTGCCCTAAACCACCAGGTGACAGTTAGAGTATTGGAAATGGTTACAGAATTGGTTATCTCTACCTTCCGCACATAAGTTCCAGTGCCTATCCACAGAGCAACAGTGTGGTGCTTAAGGTGTCGTCAACATAATTTCATGGCGGGTTGGAAGGAGGAGAGTTTTTGAATTCTAAGTGTTTCGTACGGATCATTGTACCCATATTACAACAACCCCTGCCTTGAAATAGGATAGTGATGTTATGTGACACTTACATTTTATGAGGACAGAGTGAGTGCTCCCATTTCCCTACAAAATGGTGTTACCAAAACATAGAGACATTTTTCTTGATTCTCTAAGTGAAATAAGTGAGCTTTCCTTTACGAAACTCTTCAGGTGCAGTGACCTTTTCACGTATCTTCCTTAAAATTATTATAATCCTCTAGCTTAAATTTAGTTATTTAATAAGCTGTAGTCGTTATACGGGCATGTACATATAAATTAAAAAGTGAAATATGATAGATATGTAGAAAAGTAATTGTGAATTGTTGTTATTCCAAAACATCGAAAGGAGAAAACATTTATGAAGTTAATATCTACACTAACTCGATATATATATATACATATATATATATATATATATATATATATATATATATATATATATATATATATATATATATATATGATCACGTGTGAATTTCACTATTCTTGAACGTTATTGATATATTAAATATCACGGTTAATTTAACTGCCTAAAATTGTTAAGTAACGATTCGAAGCTACAAATAGTTGAAATGAATTGCCTCATCTGTTGTTATATATGGTGTAAGTGCCTTGACAATATAGAAGTTTGATGTGTAAGTATAAGTAGGTATTTATGGCCGTAAGTGCAGGAGGTGTAATGGGAAACTGAAGGTTCATCTTTGGCCGGCTGCGCATCGTTTGCATATCAAAATTGATTCTTACTCTATTTACCACCTCTTTACCACATCTGCTTAATCGCCAATACAACATGCATTTTTTTAAAATTTTGAATCCCAATACCAAAGAAGGCATCTCTCACAGAGGGTTTGTAATGAGAGATCTGTAGCAAGACTCGGATTCTATTCCCTTTTTTCAATGTAAGATCAATCAATGTTTTTATTGTATCCAGTTATTTTTTTTACGTTTGTTCACTGCCTTTCTATATTTTTTCGCACTGCATACTCTTCATAATTATACCCCTGAAGCGGACGAAAGCCGAAACAATTCTGTTTTCCAATAAAGGTGATTCATAAAATTGTGGTTCCTATTATATACAGTAAAGTGAAACAAATATTTGGATGCTCAAATGAAAAAGGTTTAATTAGTTCCAATTATATTTTTTGTGTATCATACATTTATATTATTAGCAGTTATTTATTACATTTAAAAGGGTGATTAAAGAAATTATTCAAATATATATGTCATTATATAAAAAACAAAACAAAATAGTATGAAAATAAATATTTGGACACTAGATAGAGAGAAACTACTATTCAACTTCACCATCTACGTTTGCTATAACTGATGTCAGGCGTTTCATATAAGATTTAACCAAGTCCTGGGAAAATTGTGTTGGGATATCTGTCTACTCCTCTTTACTTATAGCTTTTAATTTGGCGAGGTTCTTAGGTTTCGTCTTGTAAACTTGTTCCGTCAATATTCACCAGAAACTATCGATCGGATTCAAGGCAGGATATTGACTAGGTTAACCATGTGATGAAGTTTAGATCTACGAGGGACGGGCAATAAGTTTTGCAATTCGGATATAAGGAAACGAGATATGAGGAAAAGTGTTTTATTATTTTTCAATATACGAGTAACTACCCTCGGCTTCAATGCACTTGCGCCACTTGTCACTGAGGCTTCAAATTCCTGACAAGCAGAAATCTCCCGACTGCTGTTCAATCCACTCCTGAACGGCGAGCTGGACATCTTCATCATCCCCAAACCGGAGTCCACGCAGTGCAGCCTTGAGCTGGCGGAATAAAAAGTAGTCGCTAGGGGTCAGATCTGGAGTGTAGGGGGGATGGTTGAGCTCCTCGAATCTGCACTCGCGCAGAACAGCTTGTGCAATTCTGGCCTTGTGGACTTTGACGACGTTGAAGTCGATCATGGGGCGTAAGGTTTCTAGGGATCCAACGGACAGAGACCTTGGGCATGGCCAAATTTTCGTGGATGATGTTGATAATACTTCCATGTGATATTCTAAGTTCTCGCTCAATTTCCTCGACCTTCACCCGTCGATTTTCGAGGACGATCCTCTCCACACAGGCCACTTTGTCCTCGTTGGTCACGTCTGATGGGTGTACTGAACGGGGGTCAACTCCAAGGGACTCACGACCATGGTGGAAGTCCCACTTCCAGCGAGCAATGGTTGCATAGCAAGGGGCGGTGTCGGTGCACACTGCAACCATGCGTTTATGGATCTCTTTTGCATTCTTGCCTTCTTGGTCAAAACTTTGATCACTGTGAGGTGCTCAACCTTCTCCATTGTTGAAAAATTTGTGACTGACGATCTGCGATCAGCTACTGCTTCTTAAATAGACCAGGCAGGAGCTTGCGGCTGCAGGTCCTGACTTGTCATAACTTGTCCTAACACCCTCACAAACAGCCATCCCCCTTCCTCTGTTTTGCCCTACCGATTCGCAAAACTTATTGACCGCCCCTAGTATCTCATTTTTGGAGACAATTGAAAATGTCTTCGAGAAGGTTTTCAGCAGCGGCCTCATGATCCACCTATCGGACCAATCTCTGTTGAATGAAGAACATATTTATTCTACCATGAATGCCCGCCTGATTGTCATCAGAATTATGAATTAATACGTAAAAAATACTTTAGAATCGAATATTAAGATTGACATCGCATAAAGAACGATTGGGGATGCACTTAATTCCATGTAATAACTGTTAAAAATTGTACGTAGGTGAAAGTGGTAACTTTACTTAACAATCTCTACGAACATTGGGGGGGGGGAGATGAAGGAAATAGCCTCTTAATTATATTCAATCATTTAAGCAAATGGAACCACGGACTTGATTTTAACAATGCCAATCTTGTATTCAAATCTGAAAACTATTATAAAAGACGTATGGGAGAATCCATATTAATTAAAGAAATACCAAAATATAATGTCTCAGTGGAGTTTTAAATTGAACAAATTTATCAAAAACTCATTAGACCCCAAGTTGGCTTCTAAAATCGAATCCAATTTTCCCGATCTTTAAATTTTAAATTCCTTGCCTTTAAATCGACGAATCTCGTCCATAATCCCCTCCCTGAATCCCCTATGCCTTTCATATTCTTGATATATATATATATATATATATATATATATATATATATATATATATATATAGAGAGAGAGAGAGAGAGAGAGAGAGAGAGAAAGAGAGAGAGAGGGAGAGAGAGAGAGATAGAGAGGAAGAGAGAGAGAGAAAGAGAGAGAGAGCCAGGGCCAAAAAGTGAGGTTTAGCAAAAAGTGAGCTCTTTGGAGCTTTGCTATGCGATCAAAAGGGTAAAATGATGACAAATATGGGTTCGACAATGATGTTGTGTAATTATAATCTATTTTTATATATTTCTTTTGTAAAAATAAATGTTTGAATCTTTTTTTCAATTCCAGAAATGGTTCTTTCCAAAGAAAAGCGTGCATTGTTCTGCACAAAAGTGGCCTCAAATGCAAGGAGATAGTTGATAAGGGTATATTGCATTAAGAAGCACCTTCTTAAGTATCATTAATGAATAAAAATACTAGCTACATTGTGGTGCAGAAGTCTTTTGGACACTAAAGAGCTTCAAATAAATGACAAGATCGCCTCTCGGTAAAGTCCTAGCTCAAGGATCAAGTTGCCTACAGTCGCGAGCTTGCTCATAATTGGAAAGGAACATGTGTGATGCTTCAGCGCGCGCAGCGAAGCACTTTTCAACCAAGGTTCCAGGTTGAGAAGGACTGCAAAAAAAACTCATCTTACAAAGAAGAACCATACGGATAGGATCCACTTTTGTAGGAAATACAAAGAATAGACTGTTGAAGAGTGGGACAAATGATATTCTCTGCTGAAGCTCCCTTCCGTTTGTTTGGAGCTCCTGGAAGATCCCACAAGGCAGGAGAAAAGGGGATCGCTTACACGATTCCTGTGCCCACAGGAACTAGCGAACCAACAATTTTGCCCAAGAACTCTGACATGAACTCAAAATGGTACCATAGGTGCTTCATCAGCACCTACAGGAGCTGCCAAGTGTAGGCCATGAATGGTCTTTTGCAGTCTCCTTCTTTTCTTATGTTCTTATGTTTACCCAAAAGTTCAGAAGTAATTTGGATATCATAACTCTAATTTCCGCACGTTGGCGCATCTTATCGCAAAGCACAAGCAATAACAAAGTACCTGGCTAAAAATAACATCGACCATTTGAGACCTTGGCCCTGGAATTTGCCAGATTTAGACCAAATAGAGAATTTGTGGGCGATAATTAAACAGAAACCGTCCAATTGAAAGCAATTTAGGGAGATTCTGGAACAAAAATGGAGAAATATCAGTCAAGATATCTTCACAAATTTGGTCTCCAGTATGCCAGAACGAATTGAAGCAGTCCTGAAGGACAAAGGAGATCAATGTAAATATTGACTGCATGCATAAATTGACTGTATTTATTAATATAATGGGTTTGCACTCTATTTTTTTAATTCCCTTACTAAAACAAAATCAAACGTTTGATTAGTTCTATTAATTTACTTATATGAAAAAATATGTCTCAAAATATGACAAATGGTCCAAATTTCATACATATATATATGTATATATATATATATATATATATATATATATATATATATATATATATATATATATATATATATATATATATATATATATATATATATATATATATATGTAGGAAATTTTGACCATTTGTCATATTTTGAAAGGAAATTCCACCATGGGCTCGTAGAGAATGTGCCTCCGTGAAATCCAATCTCGGATTGAGCAAAAAGCGGTCACCTCGTCAACCGGTCGCACTTGACCATGTGGAGGGGGTCAATGCCCACCCATCCCTCCTCAAACACCGATCAACATGAGCTCCCACCAAATGTTACAGTGTTATTCCTCCCCCTCCTCCTCCTTTCCCTCCTCTCCATCCCTCTCCACCCTTCCTCCCTCGGAACGGGGATTCATCTCAGTATCTCCGAGAGTCCTGAGGTCGACCTTGTTCGTACACGTTCGATCTGAGGTTCTGAGGGTAAGAACACCCGCTTATGTGCGTATTTGAAACCCACATAACCAGCGCTATAGAGGTGAATTATGTGTCCACTATTTTGCGCATGTGCCGAGCATCTTAAACTGCTTCTGCCTCAGATAGTGCGCTTCCCTTAAGTCACTCTCAAGGGTTTGGATAATTAATTAAATCCCTTCACTCACATCCCCTTTCCCTAATTTTGCCTCTATGCCGCCACCAACTAAAACACTCTTCTGTTCTTAAGTTGCCACTTAGGGATTGGAACAAGCCCTGATGACGTCATAAACAAATGAAAACAGCAAAGGGAAGAGACGTTGTTGGTAACGGAGCATCAGAGACGAGTTCGAGTTCGACTACTACAGCGGCAAGAAGACTGACGCTCAATTCTAAATTCCGCGAATGAATTTGTTTTTGAAGTGGACGAAGAGAACAATTTCGACCCTCATATGTTCCATGAATTTAAATTTGGAGGTGAGTGTCGTATTATTTGTTTAATTAATCAAAAGGGGGCGGGGAAGCTTATAACTTGGAAGATGAACCCCTGATGCGACGAGAGTCTTAGGTTCCATTTGCTATGGCAATGAGGTTTTTAAGGGTTAACAAACCCTGTACTGAAAACTCGATCATGATAAAAAGGTAACGGAGGGTGGATTTCCACATCTCCCAACTACACCGATGATTTCTTCCCAACCTCTTTTCACTTACCTCTAGGATGCAGATACCTTCGTTGGTTTTGCTTATTTTTATATATAAATCACCTTGAAAAAATAAAATCGCAAGGAAACAATAGTTGTTAAAATGACGTGTACACATGTACACGTATCTAAGTATGTACTCGTGTGTATATTGCGTGTGTGTTCGTATACTTGTCTCTCCTTATGCAAAGGTCACCCCCCCATCCACCAATACTGATCTTGATGAGCATGATAGAAAGAGAACAGACGCTGGCAAAGCGCCATCTTTCCCCCTTTGCTGGGACTAAGAAGGCACGGAAAAGATAATGGGACTTTTAAAAGAGAGGCGAAAGACCGAAGAAAGAAGAACCCGTTTCTTATGGGGCGATAGAGTAGAGAGGGCATGCAGCTATTCCTCGTATCAGTTGTAGTGGGGGCATTGCCCCCCATACATCATTTCCACCCCCTTCCGAATAAGAAGAATAAAAAGCAACAAACCATTATTTAATCTCAAGATATCACCATGGCGACGACCATCAGTGTATTGATCCCCCGGGCGACTGTGAGGGTATGGAACGTACATACTTGCATGCCACCAGACAATCCTGGGAACGAAAGAAATTTGTCGTTTGAGTTGACCTTCGTCTCCTCCCCCCCCCCCTCTCCTTTCCCCAAACTGGCGACAGGAAGTCTGGCGAAAGAAAGCCTATCTCACAGAGAAGCCTAAATTCTATTTGCCTTCTTTATGATACCATGGAGATTGTCCAGAAGGCGCTGCGATAAGCGAATTGTCGTGAATGGAATCTCTCTCTCGATTTCTCACAATCCTCGGTATAAATAATAACGACGTTCATCCCTCTAGAGCAGTGTCCCAAACCTACTCGCTAAATCCTCACATTGAACGAGAGTCGTTGCCGTAACGTATCGACTGTCAACGCGTCGCCGAGACAACTTGGTCGCTGTCTCAAAGTGTTCCTGAAGTAAATCCCGCCCCGCAGAGTCTGTGACTAGAAGAATACGCTCTGTTGCTCAACGTAACTTGAGAAAGAAATGGAACATCCAAATAGTTACTGGAAGTTACTATATGTTAGTGTCACATCCAGTTAGGAGTGAACTAACCGGAACTGCAGCCAGCAGCCCCGAACCCGTCGTCTTATCCCCCCTCTCCCCGGGAACTCGTGTTAACGACACCCGAACCACCCCGTCTGGACCTGAGTAGTCGTCTCTCCCATCCATCACAATTAATGGTAATCTGCAAACCCAGTGTCCCTCTATTCTTAAATTACCTATTTAATTAACCGTGATTGATACTCCCATTGAGTCATTATAAATCTAGACGCTTAACGTCAGTGTTTAATATTTAATCCTTAATTTTGCCCGTTTAACTATTGCTAATTATTATATTTGCGTAAAGTTTATTTTTTGTACGTGTGTTTATTTGTGGCTCCTCCTTTTTGACGTACCCTTGGCAAGACTTTAATTAAGAATCCCTTCGGCTAATTTATTCAACCTGTATTATGCACTCTTAGAATTCAACAATCACAAACCTCCCCCCAGTAACAAGTGAGACTTTTATAGTGAGAATCCTGGCTACGGCACAACCCGCCTCTAACCAACTTTCGCACGTTTAGTAGGAATTAAAGCTTACCTATATATATATATATATATATATATATATATATATATATATATATATATATATGATCGTAGATTGAGTCATAGGGTCAATACCATCGACTTAAACAAAGCGGTGTGTCCAGATCAAGGACTAGAATAATTATTGGACCAGACTATGAGCAATTCTACAACAGCGACATCGGAGAACAAAATTGGACACATGCGTAGTGTTCGGGAAAACGACCATAAACAACCTTTTACGCTACATCTACAGTGGTAATGAATGGTACCATTAGCTCCCTATATAAACAGAAAACAAAAAAAACTCGTAATTTCAGATTTCAATTCCAACCCGAACTAAAAAGCCCCCTCCCCCACTTTCATTAATAAGTAGCGGTTTTTTTCCAACCATAAGTTGCCAAATTACCACGTCCCAAACTAAGAATTCCTAACCTAAGAATATAAATTCCTTTAGCGTGATTTATATTATGAACCTCTAAAAACAGGTTCGTACAAACATCACAGGATTCCAACCCTACTACTCCATATAAATCTCTTTCGCGTGATCCGAGCTGATAAACGCTGCATTGTCCAAATAACTCAGAAGTCATTGTTTCCGGACCAGCCGCATTTCTCTGGATCACTTTCAAATTTGCAGTGACATTAGCTAAGTCTGTTTTAATTAGACTTTCATCTCTTATTTACAGATTTAGTTCCATAAATTACCGAAGTATAATCCATAAAATAAAATATATTTAATAGTGTCAGATTGAATGGATAGTGGATAATATAATAATTGAAGAGTATGGATTGAATTAATGGTACAACAACCTCTCTTACATTTAGGTCAATATTTTCATCAATATTCTTAGGGTATGCAGATACACCCACAAAGGAAAAGTGAAAAACGATTCCGAGTGCTTTTGTCTTTATTCTTAAAGGGCATAAGTCGCGGTAATTATCTTATAACCTAGTGCTAGGCTATATTACAAAACAAACACAAAACACAACCAAAAAATAACCTAAAAAACAAATAAGCACAAAACCAAAGGCAAAAAAAAACAAAGAAAAACAAAAAAATAACAAAAAGCAAAATAACATGAAGAAGGAAACACGTTTTGGCATGTGCGAAGGCACGCCTTCCCAGGTGCAGGAACATACAACCGACTCCAAAGAGAGTCAAATGCCTCCCAAAGAGAGTCAAAATAAAATGGAAAGGGGGATTTTCTCATGAAGTTGATATCTAAATGGAATGATTGCAGAATTTATTCAATTTTGAGGGGGCGGAATACTATAAAATATGGAGCATGTAGGTATCATTTTGAATGCCCTATAAGAGACCTATAAGAATACAGGATGTTCGGGCTAAATTTGAGGGTTGCCATAAAAGAAAATAACTCGTTATATCTCAGCCAAAAATAAATGTATTCTAACTTGTTTTTTTAATGTCAACTAGATTAGAAGTGAGAGATAACAGTTTACTCGCAGCAGCCACCCTCAAATTCCACCACGGCCTCAAGATGGCTCTAGAGCATGATGCGTGCATTCCTCATTGTATCCATGTCCACCAGTTCGGCCTTGGGGTTGTAGGCAGAGGGGTTGGTGTCTTTGTCAACCGTGTCCCACACATCCAGGGGGTTACAATCGGGGGATCTAGGAGGTCAAAAAGAGGGGAGTGGTGGAGTAGAAATTTTCCAACAAAGACTTCTGACTCTTTCCGAAGTTATGGCCTTCCAGCAGTAACCCTCTGCAGTCAGAGTTTGACCACAATCTCCAGCAGCTCCAAATAGCCCTTTGAATTCTGCCCTAAGACCCTGCTTTAAAGACGTGAGGAAGCATGACTTCAGCCTGACTGGAGATATACCCAAAGACCAGCAGAGTTGGGTGGGGTGGGGGAGCGCTTTGTCTCCATGATACTTTAAACGTCCCATGGATTATAGGCCGAGCTACCTGTTGTTTTGGATGTTGTGCAACTGGTCCTAGCAGAAGTTATTTTCATTTGAGAAGAACAAGATCGTCTCCGGCTGAGCATGATGCTTCAGCTTGTTCAGGAGCTTCTTTGCCTTCGTCAAGCGGTTCTCCTTAGCCTTGGCTCTCAGAATTTGTCACTTGCACCTCTTGTAAGAGTGGTAGCGGAGGTCATCATTCAGGGCTAGCTGACTCTAACAGTTATCTCTCTCACCAAAGCCCGGATTCCCTTGTTCGCGACTTCGATCACCTTGTTCTGCAGTTGTTGGCGGAATTTCCGGCGTGCGGAGGCAGTCAGAACGCCCTTTTGCTTGCCACAGTTTTGTAATTTCCGTTGCAGCTGCCCATGTTATGTCTTACAGCCTTTACAATGTTAGGCGAGCATTGAGAACCACTCATGATGTCAACATTTTTACCCCGGTCCAAATCATCATGATCCATGTAACTAACTCTTTTCCAATATTCAGATGAAATGCAGTCCTTCATGTTAGCAAACCTTTTCTCGAATAAAACATTTCTGCGCATGTTATCCAACGCTGTTGACTCTTCACCGATACATCAACATGTTCCTGAAAATGGGAGACATTAAAAATCATCCAATATAAATGGTCTAAAGCAATAATGTTTAAGAAAGACAAACTTTGTTTTTGTCAAAACTTTTGACCATGAATGTAAGTGATTTTACTACATTGTTTTTATGTTGCCAAATACTAGAACTTCACTTGCTGACATACACAATGATGTGATGTTTTGTGTTTTGTTTGATGAGAGAGGTGGTTATGGTTGTTTTACCTTTATTCCTTTGATCCGTATGTTAATATTGAGTTGTTTTCTATTATGTTGGTTAAAAAGGGGTTCTTTGTTTTTAGTTTAGGGTTCTTTCGCTATACTTTCCATAGGAAAATTTGATTAAAATTTTTGAAAGATGCCATCTCGAACCCATGCATTTTTCTTAGATTTCGAAACCACTAACCATTCTACTGGTGCCTTCTACTCGGTTATATTAACATTGATAATTTATTTAATTTTCTCTTCAACAACCAGGTAAGTCTCATAATAAATTCTAATAATAGGAAAGATTAATACAGAAAAACTACTGTAGTATTTTTAGAACCAATTTATTTAAAAACGCTTCGGAAATGCATATTCTTCCATCTTCAATTATGTAGATGCCTATACACTTCTGAAACTAGATTCCAACATAAAATTTTCATAAATATTAGGATAGTTTCCTTAAAATCTTGTTTATTTATTTGTATTTAGTATTCTCTCTCGCACCTTCACTTCATTGCCAATGCTTACACATCTTTTTGCAACAATGTGTCCTTGTTTTGAGATCCATTGCAACATACAGGTAAGCGCAAGCTTAAATTCGTTGAAGGAGGATAGAAGTAGAAAAGACTGGATTAGAGCCACTCATGATATTTTCATCTAAATCTTTCAAAGGCATAAATTTTCTCAGACTTTTTTTGACTTGTAATTTTAATTTTCCCTTAGGGCTTTTCTTAACTTTTCTCTGCTTGGGTGTTTCCAAATGGGAATAAAAGTGGAGTGGTTAAAAGTAATCCTTTCAGACCCCATACTCCTTCTACTTCCGCCATTAAAACCATAACAAAATACCTTTGGTTTAAGAGTTCATTCTTAGGCCATAAAGAACTTACACATGTGAACTGCATGTAGAATAGGGGGAGGGGGGCATTTCCTTTAGAAAATACCCTTGGTTTAAGAGTTCATTAAATGTGGAATTAGAGGTATTGAGAGGATTTCTTTTCCGTTCGCTCTGGAGCCCCGATCTCACTGAATCAAAACACTGCCTCGCTATGAGGGAACTTAAGCAACATATGTTATGGTAAGTCATTGGATAGGTAGATTTGGTTGAAGCTGCCATGGTTCGGATCCCGTCAAAAGTTTCCCGCACAGACGGACAGAGTGTGTGATGTGTAATGTGGTCAAAGGCCCCCAACATCTGGAGGATGTGTGCCCTACTGCCCAAGCGCCTGCTGGTGGATCTGCTTTCATTGTAAAGAGTAGCCACGTATTGGAGAGTTTCATGCCTTCCCGATCTCAAACGGCACGAGTAGTCTCTTCTTTAAAATTATCGGCATATTTACCTTACACACATTTTAACATCCCTTAATTTCACCACGTTTCTAATAATCCTCAAAACCTTTCACCCGGAGATTCCCTCGTTGGTTTTTGCTTCTTAGTTTTAAGTAAATAAAAAAAACCCCAAAAAATCGTTCAAGTAAGGAAGCTGAAATCATCAAGGAGAACCTTTTGAGGAAGGCAAAGAAGCTCAAGCATCCTGTTGAGCCTGGAACGATCTGTTTCTTCTCAAATTATAAAAAACTTCTGCTAGGACCAGTTTCACGACACTCAGAAGAACAGGCAGCTTGCTTATAATCCATGCGATGTTGCATGTATCATGAAGACAAAGTCCTCACCACTCTCTTGGTATTTGGATATGTCTCCAGTCAGGGTGACGTCATGCTGCTCCATAGCTTTGACCATGTTCTCAGGCACAATTCGTACTAGTATATGCAACTGCCGAAGATTGTGATCAAAGCTCGGCTGCAGAAGGTTGCTGCTGGAAGGCCATACCTTCGGAAAGAGTCAGAAGTGAATGTCGGAGAATTTCTACGACTCCGCCAGGACTCACTTTCTGGCCTCCTAGCTCCTCCAATTGTAATCCTATGGATTACTATGTGTGGGGCAGAGTTGAGAAAGACACCAACCCCTCTGCCTGCAACTCCAGGGCCGAACTGGTGGCCAGAGATACAATTAGGAACGCATGCGCCAGGTTCCAGAGCCCTTTTGAAGCCATCGTGGAAGCTCAGGGCGGCTTCCTCGAGTAAATTATTATTATTATTATTATTATTATTATATATATATATATATATATATATATATATATATATATATATATATATATATATATATATATATCCCTTCTTCAACTACCATCCAAGGGGGTCGTAAGTTCGCCATTCTCTCGTTCGTAATGTGAGGAAAGTTGTCACCTTTATACAAACATTTCTTAGAGGAGTCCAGATCCGCCCTCAAATTACATAATGTCCCTAAGTTTCCATCCATACGAGAAATTCACATGTTGTGTATAATTTAACTTTATTTACCTATTATTCCTCTATATTACTTCGTTGTGATTACACTGTGGTGTTGTCTCTCCTACTCATGAGGAAGTTATGTTGGCACAGCTGGTGTGATGTGTGTAATTGCATTTCGAATGATCCTCCTGCCATGATTTATGTCGGTATAGCATCATGAGTATGACTTTAGTGCGTTTTTCTGCACGCGAAGCCATTATTTTAAGCCTCTGGCTAAAAGGTGCGCTAAGTATGAAAAATTATGGACATATTTCCTGAATCGTAAATTCCCTATATATATAAACTTTGGGTCCACTTCGTAGAACTATTGATAGTAAGTAGTCTTTGTACTCTAGTTTTACTCTATCAGTTGGTTTATTTATCCTTTTCTTCTTCTTGTTTCGTCTTTCGTTTGGTTTATTTATCCTATTCTTCCTCTTGTCTCGTCTTTCGTTTGGTGTATTTTATCCTACTCTTCCTCTTGTCTCGTCTTTTGTTTGGTGTATTTTATCATATTCTTCCTCTTGTCTCGTCTTTCGTTTGGTGTATTTTATCCTATTCTTCCTCCACTATACTACAACAATACAAACGCAGAATAAACTTTGCCCCGAAACCAACATGTACCAGATGCAACCAAATCGCAGACAACATCAAACACCTAATCACCGCTGAAGATGGGTAGGACCTGCAAGTTCCTCTTTTCTCGTCTTTCCTTCCTAATCATCCTCTCTCTAGTCACTCGCACTTCCACTTTTTGTAACCTCCCCTTGAGCTCTTCATGCTTGGGTGGGTAAATCTCAACGAACTGAGAGAGTAGCATGTTCAAAAGCGCACCAAAATAGGTTTTTTATCGCTATTATCATCAAACTGACCTAGGCTGGATGTTGTGAAGCAAAGAAGGAATTCCATCTGCATTTTCAAGAATGTGTGATGGGAGTGGAGGTCGTACCTTTTTTCTTTTTAAGTAATTGGTGACAATTTGTTATTTTATCTGTCGAAGATCAAAGAAAATATTCGGGAGGAGGGAAATTGAAATGAAGCGACACGATTTAATTGAATGTCATGAAAAAAGTGATGAATTGGGTGGGATGGGGGCGGCAGGAGCTCTTGTGTGCATAAGTTATTGCATAAATATTCGTGTGGTTTGTGTGCTAAATTGAACTACAAGTGTGCTTATAAGAGGTGAGGCGTGAAATCTCTTACGCACGTATGTATGTGCTTTTAGTGGGCACAGAGAAAGAGAGAGGGGAGAGAGAGAAAGAAAGGAAGAGAAAGAGAAGGGAAGATAAAGGGAGAGAGAGTTATGTGTTTTAAAGAGAAATAGAGATATAGGGAAGAGAGGGAGGGAGAGTGGTGTTTTTGAGAGAGAGGAAGAAAGAGAGAGGGTAAAGAGAGAAAGTTAGTGCTGTGTTAAGGAGAGAGAGGAGGGCAGGGAGGGAGATAAAGAGAGAGAGAGAGGAGGGCATGGAAGGGGCTAAAAAGAAAGGGTGATGTGTGCTAAAGAGAGAGAGAGAATGATTGAGGGAGAGATAGATAGGAAAAAAGAGAGGGAGAAGGAAGAGAAAGAGTGGAGTGTTAAAGGAGAGAGTGAGACACAGATAAAAAGAAAGATAAGAGGGGAAAGAAACAGAGGGAGGGTATAAAGAAAGAATAGTGTGTGTTAAAGAGAGATAAGGGGCCGTGCAGAGAGAGAGAGAGAGAGAGAGAGTTGCTAGAGACAGAGAGAGACAGAGCGTGGGGATGGGGTTAGCGACCTAAGGACTCGAGGGAGAGTAAAGTTGAGAAAGAGGAGCATTCGTGCACAGCTCTCTGTGGGTGTTGGCGGTGTCCGAGGACGACTTGGCGAAGATAGCTGGAGACTTTGGTCCCTGGATCTCGCTCGGGTAAGATACAAAAAATCACTACACTTCTTGGGTCCATTGCTCTTGCAAAGGGTTCCTAAATAGGATTGGCAATGTTAATTTTCATCTTTTATATGCTAAGTTCTGAGGACTATTTTTTCAGACGTTGTTGATTTTCGTTTCTTTGTTTCTTGTTCTCTGTTGTGGATTGATTTAGAATTGGATGAATTTATTGACCACAACAGGAATTTCGGTTCAAGGTGGGTCAAGCTGGCTTTATTCTCGCACTCATGGGAGAGAAGGAGAAAAGATCGCATAAGTAAACGTTTAGAGCAAAGTGAAAGAATAAGTAAAAGATATGATTAAAAGAAATGAGTTTTACAACAGGCTTCACTAGGTATAAATACTTGTAATAATGTTTTTTTTAAGTTAAATGATACAGGAAAGCCCGGTTCCAGTTAGGGGACGTTAACTGGAACCAAATCCTGCAAAAGGGGAGATTGCTATGAATATTAAGATTACTTACAACTGACAGAATTTGAAAATTATAATAACTGGTTACCTATAAATAGGTACTTTTAAATAGTCTCGCTCATATTTTTGCACTTTTTCTAGTATGATTCTAGCGTCACAAAACTGTGTTATTCATATAATCCATCAAACGAAATTTCAAAAGCAAATCGTCCAGGGTTATAATTCCAAATAAAGATAATTCGCAGGCGGACAAAAGGTTTCTTAACTATACAACCGGTTTCCTGTGACGAAATACTGTGAAAATAGCGTCTATATGTGATGATCACAGAACGAAGGGAAGCAAAATCAAACGAAAAATGTTAGTAAAAAAGGCCGAATAACGAATTTCTGCCAATACAAATATGTTGACTTTAAATATTATTTGTATCTTATTACTGTGTTGATAGGACGTATACTCGCATATGTCAATAGGCTAGGGTAATTTCAACTAGGTTAAGAATAAATGACAACCAATCCACTTATAACTTACAAAATAGAGAATATTTCTACATAATGAACTTGATCGTTACGAAATTATTTAAAATTTTACATAGACTCGTTTTTATAAAGATAATAGGCCTGTAGAGTTGTACTATTCACACTGATCAATCGAGAAATTAAGAAATGTGGGAACTAGTCTTATTCGATGTACAAGACTAGCTTCGAGGTTTCTCACTCTTTTTATAGAGAACCAATAAAAAGAAAGAAATGAAACAAAAATAATAATAATAAATCTGTTTTCTGTTTTTTTCTTTTATTGGTTAAATAATTAATTGTGCAGCCAAAATATGAGGCGAGAAGCCTAGAAAATAGTTTTCATTAAAAAAATATTTCTCGCTTTGTTTTTTAACTCGTAAGAAAATAGCCTATTTGTGTGTTCGTAATTGTTTTTCAACAACTTAAGATAAATACTTCTATTTCTTTTGTTCTTTTATCCGAAGGTATTTTAAATTCCTAGTCTTTTCTGTCTTATGAGTATTATAGAAGATAGGTATATTTTAGGGAGATTCTACTATTTTTGTTTTATATTGTCTCTGCTACACATGAAACCTGGAGGACTGACACACCCTTACGTGCCCCGTGTATACCCTGCAATATGGTGCAAGGTTTAGTATGTTCCAGTATGCTACAGATGAGATTTGGGTGAGGGCACGGGCCGGCATTCATTCGCTCGCCGGTCCTCGTTTGTGATATTTTTGGATTTCCCGGCCTCCCACCCCGGGGTTTAATATATATACATCTCTTCTTGTACTCACTTTTATGCCCTTATATGTACCTGTATCTTCTACAATCTTAACCTTTATTATTATCATTATTGCTATGTTTACTTCTCTCCTTTTAAGGTTCATTCCCTTCAGGGTTTGATCATTCCTCCTTAGTGGCGGCAATGACCTCATTTATTATAAATATACAAAAGAATGAAGGGAATAAACCTTAAAAGGAGAGAAGTAAACAAAGCAATAATGATAATAATAAAGGTTCAGAGTGTAGAAAATACAGGTACATATAAGGGCATAAAAGTGATTACAAGGAGAGATGTACATATATATATATATATATATATATATATATATATATATATATATATATTAAACGCCGGGGTGGGAGGCCGGGGAATCCAAAAATATCGCAAACTATGCGTGACCTTCACGAGGACCGGCAAGCGAAGTCATTCCGGAGGATGACTTCGTTTGTACTCGTTTAGATTTTTAAATCGCGTTTGTGTTATATTTCTACAAAAGAAAGAACACAAATGGAGAAGTAAAATAAATTTTCTAACTGATCAAAGATTTTAACCTAAGATGGGATGAAAGATTTGAATCGGATTTGGTGCCGAAATTTTACTTCATAAATTCGTTAAGTTTGGAATATTTAAGTTTGTCGTCGTTCTCTTCCCCCCCCTCCCAACTAGGTTTCCCAATTAGGAGCATAAAATTTGCATTTGTAGACAGCATATATATATATATATATATATATATATATATATATATATATATATATATATATATATATATATATATATATATATATATATATATATATATATATATATATATATATATTTATATATATATATATATATATAGCATTATGTAATCGATAGAAATAGAACAACTCTTTAAATTTATTTATATTTAAATAAGTATTTATTTATTAATTTAATAAGTATATAATTTCCACCAGTTTCTACCAGTAGTCTCCATTTTTCTTCTAATTTTCAATAGCATGTTTTTAAATATCTTTGACATTGATTTTAAAAGTTATTTATGGTCGTTTCGGACACTTCTGTTGTTCGCATCTTCATTCTCTTTAGGTCATTCGCTAAACTCCTAAACAGAAAGGAATTTGAAAGGGTTAAGCCAGGCGAGTGTGGAATAGGATTCATTAGTTTTAATAGAGAGAGTGATATTTTTTACAAGAAGTTGGAAATAAAACAGACTCTCTCTCTCTCTCTCTCTCTCTCTCTCTCTCTCTCTCTCTCTCAAAGCTTTTCTTTTGTCTTTTATTATCAGCGTGTACACTACCTAATCACGTAATATGGGATGATTTTATATATATATATATATATATATATATATATATATATATATATATATATATATATATATATATATATATGCGTGTGTGTAAACAAAAGATGCCCAATATAAAAAAGATATACAAGTGCAATTTACCCCTAACTGAATCAAGTTCGAATGTAGCAGGCTTTCGTGTTTCCTTTTCCTGTGGGACATTTTTTGCAATTATTGTATCCTTCACCACTGGCAGTCCTGGGTTGTATACCGCCTTGAGCAGACCGCCTCTCTGGTGCCCACCATCCCCTCTACAGCGTACCCTCCCAATACACACATAACTGTTCAGATTCAGATTCAGATTCGTTTATTCGTCATATGCAAGTCAATCACACGGTCAACAACGCAATAAAATGCTTTGCAAAGAAGAGCCAATCAACTCACTATTCACAACACTAAACAACAATGAATAGAAATGTAAAGAGAAGTAGCAAAGTGTAAGGAGAAACATTACCATTATTCCCCGACACCTCAACTAACAGTCAGGACGACAAAAAATTCATCTCGGTTCGCACATTTTCCTGTTTTTAAAAACTTCCATGCTATAAATGCAGGTGAGACTGTTGTTGGCCTGTGATGGATTCAATATTATGAATGAAATGTGCGTTATTTTTAAGCACTTTGTGTTTGAATTGACTTTTAACCTTCTAATTAACCTAAGGGATAGACCCAGTAGTGAATTTCCCCCCTCCCCCTCCTTATTGGTTTGGTTTCATCCACTCCATGTGACGTGCTAATGAGCGCTCAGGACAAATAAATAGATTATTTTTCCTCGTTCTCGTGCCCGCCCCCCCTAGAGAATGGTGCCCTGGGCAATTGCCCATGTGGCCCATATCAAAAACCGCCACTGTCCTTCACGCATCACTTTGTAAGTTTCGAGTGTTTATATAACCCTATATTTATTGTCTAATCCAATCCTTTTTGTTACACTCAACTTAATCCAATCATTCTTTTGAGTGTTCCGACCTCAAGTCAGTGATAAAACGAACTTTCCATTCTTTTTGGATAACTTTTAAAGGAGTCTTTAAATTCCCGCAAACCTCCATTAGAGTCGAAGTACGCTAAAGCACTGAAAAAGAATTAAAGTTTTCTTCAATTTCATTCTTCTTTATGGGAATTTTATTTTCTATTTTTGCATCTAAAAGAGAGATCGAATTCTTCATGCATTCGAATCCTATGTATTTCTTTTAGGAACATCTTAATGGTTTTCCCTTGGCCATAAAACCTTTTATAAAAACATAAAGGGATGCAGCAAGCAAACATTGATGTCGGAACTCATTTCATCTCAACTACACACATAAAAACCTCTCTCACACACGACGCAAAAAAAAATCCACTCTCATCTCATACCCTGCCTCTATTTCTGTTCTAAACTTCTCTACACCTCCATCTTTGGGTATAATGTGGGGATGGGGGTGGGGGGTAGACCCTTAGGGGGTATAAATGTTTGCCCGCATCATGGGCCAATGAACAGCCACCAGTCCCGTCTGTTATAAAGTTTGGGAGTACTCGAGTCAGCCCGGGAGATGCCCCAGGCGTAATCAGTGCGGGTCCTACGCAAAGTGCTTAGAAGAACACCCGCCACTTCCTTCGCGCGGAAGATGTTCCATTCAAGAGGAAGAACCATGGGGTTGATAATTGTTCTCGACCTCGTTGGGAGAAAGAATCTTGGCGCGACAAATTCGTTCGTTTTCAAGTTATGACCTCTGCTTCTATTATGTTAAGGTGAAACGTCATCTTAAGAGTCATTTTGTTTACAGTTCACAGCTTGTACTATTTATCATAATCCTTTTCTCTAAATATTTTGCAATCCTAGTAATTAACGTGGCTAGAAAGTAGCTACAATTTAGTTAGGTTGTAAGGGTAAATGCTAAAAGAGAAAAGACGGCAGAATTAGAACAAGATTGAAAATTACAAGAACAACTGATCTGTCAAAAAGTCAGGAGTTTGATAAAGGTGATTGTATTTCTAAATCTGTGAGAACAAGTACTTGCAAAAACAAAAAAGTACGTGTAAAAACACCCACGTAAGAGTGCAAGTACTGTGAGAACAAGTACTTGCAAAACAAAAAAGTACGTGTAAAAAAAAACACGTAAAAGGGCGAATTATGTCACTTGCTAAGGATGCGCAGTTCTCTCATTATCTAGGTTTCAACTTCACCTAAATATCAGTCTTATTTAAGTATTCACCAGACTGTTTAATTAACACCCTCTTTTTCATCCAAGTTATTCATTAACCATCTCTTGCATCTAGCCTCATTTTCTCTTGCTTTTTTATTATATAAACATTTTGCCACGGACACACAATTATAGATCTACAGTAGCATATGCACAGTACTTTACTGTCCTTAGTCCTCTTTTAATCCTATCACCCCCAACATACAATTATATTTGATTCATCTGCTTTTATCGCTCACTAGGGAGTGTGTATATATATTCGGGTGAATGAAACTTCATTACTACTCAATAAAATTAAGATATATTCCTGATTTATATTCCATTCATGCTTTAAAGGAACTTGAGACAGCCTGTACTCAGCTAAACTCTCCTCGAGGGTGTTCCAAACTTTGATACTGAAATTAGTTAGTACCTCGCTAGGTAATGTGAAAACCAAGCACTTTTTCATCCACGCCTTTAGAAACAAAATTCCTAACGGCAAAATCAGGCAATTGCAATTATATCTTGAGAGGCTTGGCGCTATTTGGATCCGGTCAAAATTACGGGTGTTCGGTCAGTGCGCCGATTCGCACGCTTAACTCAAAGCTTAAACGATGAATTCTTATCAATTTTATTGAAATATTGTCTTTTGATATTCAAAGCAAAACGAGGTACACACTTATCACTGAAAGAGAAATAGATTATAGATAAGAAATGAGAAAACAGCGTAAAGACAAGAGATAAAAGACAGCATTCCAAGAAATACAAAGAAATATAGAAGGGGTTTTAGGACCGAGATGCGTTCATTGAAGATGATTTTTATTTCTCAGTGGGGACCTAGATTTTAACGTAGGATCCGAACCATAGGGATCTATAGGGTATGGCAGCGTCGTGAAAGAGACCCAAAGCGAAGCTCTATTCTAGTACTAATCATACTCGATGTGGTTTAACATCACTGTTTTAGGAAGTGATATTCCCATTCGGCTAAGCCTTCAAGAAATCTAAATAAAACCAACACACTTTGAAAGAAAATGATAAAACAATAAAATAAAAACACGACACGAGTTTAGATGAACTATGAGTAAATAAAGAAAACATCTATATTCTACATTTCCGCAAGACAAAGAACATCTTACAAATTAAACTTCCCCCTTGTGGCTCCTTCAATGCTGGGTGTGTTGTAGAATTTATGATATTCCTGCAATTCTGCTTCTGGAAATGACTACCATTAAGAAGTCAAGAAAGGCAATAAAAAAATGGAAAATTCAATCAATTTCCTTCGCCAGCAACCGAATACCAATCATCCAGCATCAAGGGGGAATTTATAAACTCTGGCTTTCTTCTCTCTATTTTTTTCATTTAAAACCTGTCGGAAAAACGCAAACAGGCGCTGAGTATTAAAAAAAAATGTTTTCTCTTTAAGCCGAACCGTTATTAGCCGTTACTGCGCCGTCAACTTGTAAACAATGAAGCCGCTGTTCATTTAAATGCATGTAACTATCTTCACTCGAGCCTATTGAATTTTTTGTCTTGCAAGACATTGTTTCTTTGATTTATTTTCGGTGAAGACAAGATATGTGCTCAGTTGAATTGAATGTTTTGTCTTGCCAGATAATTTGTTTTAATTGTTTTCTGTAGTTAAAGAATGAAATATGATTACAACGGTTCAGGGCTTGTATAACGCGCTTGAGTTTAATAAGAGGGTAGGAAAGTTTTAGAAATTAACGAAACAAATCAACTTCAGGGCTAATAGTCAATCGTTGATGATTAATTGATCCTTATTAATTACTTGCGAACCGGAGGAACCTACGAGTATTTCAGTTTGAGGCAATAAATCAAACGAGAAAAAAAGTAAATACCATCTCCGAAATGGGATCATGTATGTTTCTATATTGCTATTCCTATGCAATCCCTTTCTCATCATTCATAGCCCTAATAAAGTTGTACAAAATCATTTTCACCTAATTTAAGGGCTAGATAAGGCTTGATAAGATCCTTTCCCCTTAATTTAAGGCCTTGATAATGGGCAGATAAAATCCTTTTCCCTTAAATTATGGCCTTGATAAAGTTGGATAAGATTCTTTCCCTTTAATTTATGGCCTCATTAAGGTTAGATAAAATCTATTCCTCCCTTAATTTATGCCTTTGATATTGTTGGATAAAATCCTTTTCCCATAATTCGTGGCCTTGATAAGGTTGGATAAAGTTCATCCCCCTTAATTTATGGCCTTGATAAGGAAGGATAAGATCCTTTCCCCTTAATTTATAGCTGTTATAAGGTTGGAAGAGATCCTTTTCTTAAGGTATGGCCTTGATAAGGTTGGTTAAGATTCTTTTCCCTTAATTTATAGCTGTTATAAGGTTGGAAGAGATCCTTTTCTTAAGGTATGGCCTTGATAAGGTTGGTTAAGATTCTTTTCCCTTAATTTATGGTCTTGATAAGGTAAGGTAAGTCAGATTTTGTTCATTTTCATAAAACCCCTTAATATTCCTCTATCATCTTTTTTCTCTCGTGGCATTCTTCTTCTTCGTTTATTATTATTACCATCATTGTTATTATTAATATTGTTATTATCATTATTATTATTATTGTTATAAAATAATAATATTACAATTTCTTAGTTGTTTTGTTTTTCTTTTCCCAGCGATCTTTGAACTTTGTCAATTTTCGTTAAATGAGAGCTTATGTCTTCAATATTCTCCCCTTGTCTTCATTCACCCCCGAAATGGACTCAAGTTCCTACTTTTGGAGTACCTGTTCTCTCCCCACGAACCTGTTCCTGGAGTGCGTTCACCCTCCTGTCCCCAGTATTAAGGGTTAACAACATTATTATTATTAATAATATTCTGAGAGCTACCAAAGCCTCCCTCCAGGGTGCATTAACAACTCCTAAATTGATTCTACACAAAATACCAAAATGGTACACAAGAGAGGCAAAGGGAGCCATGAAAAAATTGAAGGGCTAATAGTAAACCCAGATGAATAAGAAATATTAGAAGATGAGAAAAAGCTACTGTTTCAAGGATGCATTCACACGGGACTTAAATAAAGAAATATTCCTTGAGTGTACAATCTCGCTGGGTACAGCATTCCACGTTTTAATTAACGATGGTATAAAATACCGTTAAAACTGTGTCGTACTAACATGCATAAAATTCATAGCCAAGTCATTAAGATTAGGAGCAAACCTTGTCACGCGAACTGGATTAAAAGAATCAGGCAGAGCTGCGTGCAACTGATGTTGAATAGTATTAGTTACCTTGAAAAAAATGCTAAGGGCACAACCAGACGCCAATGATCCAAATCAAGGGACAGAGCTGGTGATATAAACTTAATTGAGTTCAACGCTCTGTCCAACAACTTGAGATGGCAATTAGCAGCAGACATCCAAACAGGAGCACAATACTCAAAATGAGTCAAAATGAAGGCATAAAAAGACTTGAGAACTGTAGAGTCACAAGCAAAAGTTCTGTAACACTTACGAAGTAATCCAGTCTTCTGTAAAATTGAGGAGGACAAAAAACGAATGTGCTTCTCAAAAGTTAGCTTTGAGTCAAGTATTACTCCAAGAAGACGTAAATCATCTACATCCTCAATAAGCTAAACTGATATGTACAAACTGGGATGAGCTGGATCCAGTGTACGGGATCTACTAATGGTAATAGAATGCGTCTTATTAGCATGAAACTTCCTGTCCCAAAGTTGACACCAAGAGGTAATCTTGGCTAAATCCCTATGTAGAGATGCTGCAACTTCTTCTCTGTTACATGAAGACCGGATTGAGGAGTACAAGGTTGTGTCATCAACATACGATATCAGTTTATTTTCAAGGTTAAGGCCCAAGTCAGAGGTGAAAATTATAAAAAAATAGTGGACCAAGAACGCTCCCTTGTGGAACGCCTGAGACTATAGGCACAGAAGCAGAATAAATCCCATTAACAGAAACACGCTGGGATCTATTTGTCAAAAAATTCTTAAAAATATTAAGAAGGCTTCCACCGATACCATAAATTTGCAGTTTATAAATGTGGGCCTTGTGATTAACATTGTCTAAGGCTGAGCTGAAATCAATGACTACAACACGCGACTCGTGTCCAGGGTCCAAAGAGGACTGAAGGTCATAGATCAGTGTTAAAAGTGCATCGCAAGTTCCCAAACTCTTGCGGAACCCAAATTGTGAATTAGGTATCACACCAGTTTTGTCACAATACACGGCCAATCGTTTAGCAAGGAGACTCTCAAAGATCTTAGATAAAATGGGTGTGATTGAGATGGGACGGTATTCAGATGATAAACTTGAAGCCGATGCTCCCTTTGTAATGGGAATAATATTTGCTTTACGGCAACAAAAAGGAAAACAACCGGTCTTCCGGAGTAATCTAAAAACAATAGTCAATTTATGTGCCAAAATGGGGCGATCTTCTTGAAGAAACGGGGGAGAGAGCCATCCTGGTCCGTCCCACCATAAGTATCCATATTAAGAAGATACTTTTTAAGTTCAGTTGGTTTAAAGGCAACCGATTTTAATTGAGGAAAGGGGAAACAACTCAAGGAAAGCGACAACTCCTGATCTCTTTGTTTGTTTATAAAGGTATTAAAGAGTAAATTAGCTTTAAGGGTTCAAAAGACATATAACCATCAGGTTCATGTAGTGGAGGCATACTCGATTCCACACCAAACAATGAAGACTTAAGGGAGCCCCACCATTTATGTGGCTGAGTAGCTCCAGCAAGAACAACCTGTAAATGAGAGTTATAAGCAGTTCAGCAGCATTATAAATTCTTCAAGCTTCAGCTTTAAGAGCAACATAATTATCCCAGAGCAACTGGCATTGATTGCGTCTCCACAAGTGGTAAGCAGCCTGTTTGTCATTAAAGGCACACTTGCAATCATCGCCAAACCAAAGCTTCATCTTTGACACGGGATTTAATTATTTTAGATGAGGCTCTTCTATGTAAAATATTAAGAAGACAAGTATTCAGAGCTAATCCTGGGTCACTAGAATTAAAAAATATTATTCCACTGAATACGGTCAACTTCCATGCATACATAGTCGCAATTGACTCTAGATTTAATATATACCTGACGGCAGAGGGTTATGTCAGGAACAGTGAATTGAAGACGAATTTTGCAATGGATGGCATTATGATCAGAAATACCTATGGGAGCGAGAGCAGAAGCCTCGACAACTCCTGGTATGTTAGTCAAGACAATATCCAGGCAGTTTCCAGAATTGTGTGTATGACCCTGAATTATGTGTTCACAGCTAGACAAGTTAGATAAATCTAAAGCTGCAAGACCATTTCGATTGGTTGGTGATACAGAACCCAGCCAATCTTGATAAAAGCGTTTAAGTCTCCAACAAAAATGAAGGATGCCTTAACATCAACAGACTGTATTGAGGCCATGGCAATAAACATACAGTCACACAAGTCATTGGTGGCATCAGGGTTTCTATAAACTTCCAAAATGTAATGGTTATGATATTTGCTGGAGACTTTTACAAGTTGCATCTCTTGGCAGTGAGAGAAAAATTGAGTTAAGTGTTGTGCACTATAACTAGATCTAATGTAAACACACATGTCACGGGCTCGAGGAAAAGAGTCGCTTCGAATAAGGGCAGGCTTATTAAAATTTGGTATAAGCAGCTCTGAAGTATTTTTATGGTTGGAAACCAGAGTTTCAAAACACAAAATCATGTCATGATTTGTAGCAGCCATCGTAAGATCTTTGAGATTCTTATGAAGTCCACGGATATTAGAATATAGTATACGGCAACTTTTAGCAAGCTGCCTCCGTGGACCAGATTCAACTCAACATCACCAGCCAATAGAACGAGAAAAAGTAAAATTAAGGTTTGATGAAAAGAATTAATTCCCATAAAGAAGGTAAATGATATGGAGATAAAAGGTCCTCACAGATGGAGCCATCACATCTGAGGAGAGCAAGCAAAATACCCTTAAGGACGTCATATCCAAAGGGAAACAGTAGCAGTGGATTTTCAACGAAGAAAAAAAAGGAGAAGAAAGGACAAGGACAACCTTCTGGAAAATCCACCAGACAATCAAGTCTTCTTCATCAACCTGCTAAAACCAACTTGAAGAAAAAATAGGAGATTGTGAGACAGAACAGGAAATAGAAGTAAAGAATGCTGTATAGCAACATAATAGCAGGGATAGATGAAACAAGGGCACTGGAAGACCTTGGTGCAGAAGCTATGGCACCACCCCAATATCACCCATCAGGACAAAATCTAGAGTAAATATTAACTACATATGACGAAAATTATTTCTAAAATCAAACTTTATTTAAATAATAAATCAATTTATATATATCCACCAACTCTATCATTTCTATGGTTTTATTTTGAAGAGAAATAAAGCCTATTTATTACGATAGAGCTTCAGATATTTCTCGCAACTAAACTTAACTCCAATTTTATTCAACTCTGAAAAGTGATAGCTGCATATGGTGTTCGAATGAATGTTAGAATTCACAACACTCTTTTTAGGATTCATTGGGCCAAATTATTTATTTACCTAGACATTTATACGGTAAAACGATGAAAGTTTATTATTCATAAATAGCTAAGACAAAATATTGGGTTTTTTTCCAAGTTGTTGGGCCAAACACCACTAAGCTATTTCCACATCTGATAGACTACGCCTTTCCTTAATATGTCTGCCTTTGATTTATTTTGAATATATCTTATATGACCTAAAATTATAACTTTTGTATATTTGGGTGTTAACTTATTAATATCTATCTATTTTTATATCAAATTTCAATGTTTACCTGATATTTTATACTGGATTTCATCTTTGAAATGATTACGTTTAGAAATTTATTAAGGAAGAGTTTAATGTCATGCCATATGTACTTTCATTCAAAGAATTTAATGGAATACGGTGTCTACCAGAATTTTATGAAAGTCTCTCTTGCTCCCATTTTTGTGTTTCTCTGTCAAGTTTGGTATGATGAATATGAATATCGTATTAGTTTTTGTATACCAAAGAGGATATACATAAAATCACATTAATTTTTTATGCTAAAAAAAAAGATATACAATTGAGCCAGAGGTTGTTATTCTTCAATACGATAAAAATGGGACCCCTATTGTTAAAAACGTAGTTAATAGTGTGTTTCTAAATTAGCGTGTCGTCTATCAGGTCATTTACACTTTAGGGTGCGGTTTGCCAGAACATTTTACTCTTCAGTATGCTTCATGACTGACACAAACGATTTAATTTAAATCTTATAATTAACGATACACACTTTGTATATCATTTAAGAATGTGATAAACAAATCTGATGTATCTTTTTTCAGTACTTTCCGGCAAAAATGTTCAAGGAGTGACTATGGAAGCTCATTACTAACGCCTATCATTTTCTTTAAAAATTGTTGTTTTGGCATCCGACCATGATCATTCAATAGCCTAAATGAGAGCTCCTGTCAATGGATGCACATAATATTCATAATGATTCCCAATTAGAAAGGAAGAAAGACCCAATGTTGCATTCATGGGTATTTCCAATACGAAAAAGAACACCAGTTCTAAAATTTGCACTAACTCAAAATAGCACCGTTAATAGTGAATTATCCCTCAGAAAAACTTTGACATCGTTTACTTTCACCTCACTCTCTAATAAAGTGTTCAATTGACCTCACTCTCTAATAAAGTGTTCAATTGACCTCACTCTCTAATAAAGTGTTCAATTGACCTCACTCTCTAATAAAGTGTTCAATTGACCTCACTCTCTAATAAAGTGTTCAATTGACCTCACTCTCTAATAAAGTGTTCAATTGACTTCACTCTCTAATAAAGTGTTCAAAAGGTAGCAGCAGCAGTCCTTAAGAAAGTATGGATCAAAGTCAAATCAAGCCTTTACTAATCAAATAGTGTAATTTTTGCTATCATTGTTCATTTTCACCATTGCCATACCGTCCATTTATCCAAATTTCCCTTATCTTCTTGCTCCTCTCCTCATTCCTTATCTGCCTCATCCATTCCTTGTCCACTGGGTTGATTTAGGTAGGACGTTTCACCCTCTTAATGTTTCTTTTCCCTTTCCTGCGGGTCTGAACTCAATCCGCAAGAGTGGGTGGATCACTCTTTGGTCTTTCAAAGGCCCTTGTTTGGCGGCGCTTCCGTCTTCATGTTTTTAATGTGTCCCTCCTGGGGACCCTCCCTGGCCCCATCTCCCCCCTCCCCCTCTCCCTTCCGGGCACTCTCGTTCAGGGTTAAAAGGATAAACTTTTGCGCAGGAATTTTCCTACTCCTTTTCGTTCGGTTCTTTCACACATTCTAAAATCCTTACGATTCTCCTTTTTTTCTTCTTTTCTTACCCCTCTTTCATTCTTTCTTCTTTTTATTCTTATTTTTTTATGTTCTTGTTATTCTCCTTTGATTTCCTTTTTCTTTCTTCTTCATTCGTTTTCCTTTCTAACTTCTTCTTATCATTCTCCTTTGTTTTCCTTTTCTTTCTTCTTTATTCTTCTTTTCTTTCTTTCTAACACTCTCTTATCATTATTCTTTGCTTTCTTTTTCCTTTCTCACTACTTGTTCTTCTCCTCTTCTGCTTTCTTTTTTCTTTCATCTTTATTCTTCCTTCTTGTTCTTCTTCTCCTTTGCTTTCCCTTTTCTTTCTTTGTTTCTTTATCATTATTCTTTTTTATTAACCTCTTATCATTTTCCTTCGCTTTACCTTTTCTTTCTTCTTTATTCTTCTTTTTTCTTTCGAACTACCTGTTCTTCTTGTCCTTTGCTTTCCTTTTTTCTTCTTCATTCTTCTTGCTCATCTTATTCCTCATTCTTCCGGAGTTCACGACACAGTGAAAATGGAAAACAAAATAATCAATATAAGAAGCTTGATTTTATTTGTGGTACATACATAAGTAGATACTCGTAAGTATGTATGGTACTGGCAGCTCTCGGCCTACCATTACAGAATCAACGGTATGTCATTCAGGTCCCTTTAAATTATAAGATGACTACTATCTAATACTATTTTGCTTTATTGGAGCCTTGCACCTTATATATTCTTTATCAGTCTAACCAGGGCGGGCACTGGGACCTTTGCTAGTCATTGTTCTGCAGGGTTTTCTATCTTCCTGCCTTCCTTCTGTGTCTTCTTCCTCCTTATCTTCTAATTTCTTTTAGGGGGAGGGCTTAGTCGTACTCTTCTTCCTCTCCCTATGTAGTTGTCTTCTTTTTGCACGATTCCCTTTGCCTTTTTCTCTCTTATCTGCGCCAATCTACCTGCGGTCGCATCGACGTGTGCACGTGTATCATTTATCTTTCGAGGTTTTTAACCTGCCTAAGCTACAATGGTCAGTGTACAAGTTGAGGCAGAAGTTCAACCAGGCACTTGGATCACGTGGTTTGCCACTAACCAGTTTGACCTGTTTGAAATCTCACCTAGCTGTCTGCTTATTCCTTGACCTTCAAAAGTTCTTGTGGAAGAATAAAAACTAGAAGAAAATACGACGTGAATTCGTCGAATAAGCTTCTAGTTTTGAGGAAACGGAGAGGTTATTTTTAGAGGGGTGAATAATCGAATTTTAATCAAGGAAATTCAAATAACTTTAGAAAGTTATTGCACTTTCTTAAATGTTTTGGTTTATTTGCGATTGTTTTTGTAAGGAAACAAAAACCAAAGTTAATTCATTAAAGGTTTTTCTTTTTTCTTTATAATTTTGATAATTTTGAGATTTTATAATTTTGGTAGTTTGAGGGTGATTTTAAAGCAAAAATAAAACGTTTTCTGTATTTTTTATAATAAAAAATTAATTAACGCTTTAGCGTTAACTTCCCGTTAATTTTTTAACAATTTAGCGATATACTGTGGCTCCTTTGGCATCTTTCTGACAATTTACGGAAGCCATTTGCAAAGAATGTCCGTAGTTTGGTGGCAATTCTGGTAACTAGAAGAGTGGGAATTTCTTCCGTAGATGAGAAATTTACACCACTAATCGAAGAATTTAATGGGGAGAAAGTTATGACAATGAAACAGTGAATACGTCTGGCGAATAAGGGGAGATGTGACAACAATGTAGACCCAAAGCATAGCATTATATGTATATTAAATAAATAAACCCAATTTTTGTAGCCATAAACTTCATAATTACAAGAATATTCTCGGGTTTTCACCGGGCAATACTTTTATACCATCCTCGTTCAGTGAGCCAAATCAATTTCCAAAGATAGAGGAGGAAAACAAGAGCAATAAACTCTATAATTAATTAAAATTTAAAATAAATAAAAAGTCAGAGAATTAAAATAGTTTGTATTTTTATCCACTTATTTGAATATGCTTCAGCCAATAAAATTGAATCGTTAAATTGTTTATATAAAAACAAAACACCAAACTGGTAAATACATTTAGCTATAGCTTCGGAGTTGATAGGTGTATGTGTCGTCAAGGCTGAGAGAACGATTCTCAAGTATATTGGAGAGATTTATTACGGTTTTATCTAATTCAAAAATTTCCTGGTTTGGAATTTAACAAAAAGGAATGTTTTACGTAGCCAATTGTGGGTTTAATCTAGTATGTTTATATTCAGGATTTGTATTTTGGTGAGACTTTCTAATATTCTTATTATGGGAGATTAAAGAGGTGCTAGCGTCTTCTGACTATAATTTAGCAAACTCTAATCTCTGTTTAAATCCGTCGGATATGCTAAAAATTCCCGTCATCACGTTTTATTTGCGTATAAAATTAGTAAATCCTTTTAAAACTAACTAAAAGCCAGAAAGCATAACCGCTGGTCTTATAAGACTGAGTTTCTTTTGAAAAATGGGAGGCGAAAAATTGGGGAGTGGGGTGAAGATTCGATTTACACGCATACTCGTATATTTATTATCAACTGCGTTTTGTCATTTTTAATATATTCTGACTCGTTGGCTTTTGTGATGCATAAATATACACAGTTGAGGAGCGCCATTAATTTTAGAAGCCAGGAGGGGCGGGCTGTAAAGAGATAAATATATTATCACTCTAATTAATTTAAACAGTCTAGTGAATACAAAATAAGGTATTAAAATTAGTTTTCTAAATATTTATCCTGAATTTAACTAGTTATTTATTAAGATTTCAGACGAAAGTTCTAAATATAAGCAGGAGCTACAAGGACAGAACAATAACGAATTTTGAATAACAAGAACATATAAATATATCAGTTTCTCCTTGGAACGATAAATATCTTACCTTCGATTCCAGAGAGCCTCTCTTTTCTCGAATACTTCCTACAATATGCTAATTTTTTCCTACTAATAAATTACACTTTGCACGCAAACGAAGAAATCTATTGATAAAATCCCTTGAGAAAAAAATACTGAGAAAGAGTCTTATTTTATTTCATACGTGATATGGAACTTATGATAAAGACAATGAGTTGAACAGAAAGAAACTAGTAATTTGGTGACGAAAATGCTATAAATCACTGATTGAAGCATTCGTAGTGGATAATAAATGCAGGGGGAATAATTCTTTTGCCTAGACACCAAAGGTGAATCTGAGAAGAACGAAAGTCATTGACCTCTTGCTATCAAACATTCTTCCAAGGAGAAGCGAGTCTGGTGGGGATTTTCTGCGGCAAATTTCATGGTGTCTCTAAAGTCAGGAGACAGGAAATATCACAATGGTTACCTCGTTTACCAGACCTTGACTTATTTTTCTATGCTATGCTATAGGAGAAGGTGTACTCAATGGTCTCCTCTTTCACCAGACCTTACCCACCTTGACGGCTTTTTCTGGGGTGTGCTAAAGGAGAAGGTGTACTCAATTGTCTCCTCGTTCACAAGACCTTACCCACCTTGACAGCTTTCTCTGGAGTGGTGTCTAATTAACGCCCTTTCTTTCATTAAAGTCTTTCGTTATCCGTCTCTTTCATCCAGTCTCATTTTTTTCTATGTTTTTTTAGTTCATATAAACATTTTGCCTCGAGGTGGTTTCAAACTTCAATTCTAAGATGGAAATTAGTATCTCGCCAAATAATGTGAACACCATACACTTTTCATCCACTGTTTTAGAAGTTTGCAGGTCGGAGGAGATATTGCTAAGTTGAGAGTAAGATTGATACTTACTCTCCACGATGGAAGTTTAAGTTGGTGGAATTGTATATAATGCAAGTTCTGTCTTCGAACATACATAATTTATTGGGTGAAGAACATATATTTTACACGAGTATGATTTACAGTCGTTGATAACTTTATGAGGACATCTATGAAGGGTAGGCCTGTTAATACTATAAAAAAAAAATCCTCATCCACTCACCATCTACTTTCCACTTTTTTCTATTCTTTAACTTCTTATTCATCCATATTCTCTTATTTATTCCACCCATGTTTTTTTCAAACCTCCTCCAATTATCAGTCTCGGATTTTAACTTTCTCTTAATATATCGTCTAGTATCTTTAGTAATACATTTTTTTGTCTTTCCCAGTTGATCTTTCAAAGCTTGCTTCTCAGTCTTTTCAAGCATAATAAATAAAAGGAATGGAATTGACTATGCTTATGATGAGATATGGATAGACGCAGGATATTACAAAAATGAAAAATCATTCATAAATAAAATGAATCTGAAAATGAGACAGATATTATCATCTTAAGATTTATTAATTCAATCTGACAAAACACAGCGGACAATTTCTACTGAAGATGTATTAATGCTCACTTCACGTTCAGCTTCCAATATGTAAAGGAAAGAAAATCGATTATTTCCTCTGTGGGAAGAATTTTCCATTGTAATGAAAAGATCTATCAGAGATGATATTCCAAAATTAAACTATTATGTAGCATATAAGATAAATTTTCCTGCTCTTATATCTATCTCATTCGAGATCATGTTACATTTACTCTAACTTTGTAGACGACCAGTTAGTAGGTGTGACGCACTCGAGGCTGCTAAGAATTATTCATCTTCCTTTCAATGATAGTTCCTTTAGTATAACTTTTGATAATCCACACTATCTGAATTTAAGCTCTTGGAAATTGAGATCTATAAAAACCTATATAAGAGCGTTCAAAGTGAAAAGTTTCCTTTAGGGGGAGGGGGTTAATAATAAAGCTTCATCTTCCGAGCAGACCTTAAAATATATTTTGCGGGGAAATGTTGAATGGACCACGCGTATTCAAAGGGTTAAGAGCCTGGACGGGGCATGGCCTTGGCTCGCAATTCTGTAGTATGGCACTATATCTAAAGAGTGGTGCTGGATATTTAAGAAAAAAGGCCATATCTGACCGTTTCGTCACCGTTCAAGGTATTATGCGTGGAAAGATCGCGAAGCAAGTTTTGAAATATTAACTGGAAAGATCGAAAAAGTATTAACAAAGATACTAGACGATAAGTCCTTGCGGTTTTATCAAATATATTCATTACCATTGACAATTTTAGAAAAAAAATCATTTTTAATTGATAACAATATGCAATTTAATCAATAATGTATTCTCCTTTGTTATTTACGACTTTTTCCCAACGTTCAACTAGTTTTTCAATGCCTCTGCAATAAAAATCTCTGGATTTTGACTCGAAGAATTCGTCTAACCAGGTTCTTAATTCCACATCAGTATTGAACGAAACGCCGCGCAGATTGTTGGAGCGATCGGAACAGATGGAAATCCGATGGAGACAAGTATGGCAAATAGGGAGGATGCGGCAATATTTCCCAATTAAGCCTTTGGATGGCGTCTTTTGCCATATTGGCAATCTAAGGGCGAGCATTGTCGTGTTGCAGAAGGACTCCATAACGTCGATGAGGTCGCTTTTCACGAATAGCTTCAGCGAGTCGATACATCCGTTGAACGTAGAGTTTTGCATTGACAATCTCGTTGTTCGCAAGAAGCTCATAAAGAATAATGCCTTCACAATATCCCCTACACAAAGCATCGTCTTTCGTGGATGAATTCCTTGCTTTAATCGCGGAAGTGTTTTTTTATTGGGGCTAAGCCATTGTCTTCGATGGTTCATGTTGACATAAACACACCACTTTTCGTCGCCAGTGGTGATGCGGTCAAGAAATCTCTCCTTATATCCACAAGTAACCTTGTAACGAGCAAGCAAACCTGCGGATGTATCGACTCGCTGAAGCTATTCGTGAAAAGCGACCTCATCGACGTTATGGAGTCCTTCTGCAACACGACAATGCTCGCCCTTAGATTGCCAATATGGCAAAAGACGCCATCCAAAGGCTTAATTGGGAAATATTGCCGCATCCTCCCTATTTGCCATACTTGTGAAGCGTTGAAGTTTGATGCTTTCGCTCAGAGCGTGCGGAACCCATGCATCGGGTTTTTTAACTTTCCCCATCGAATGAAGATGATTCACTACAGTTTTCTGATCACACGCCAATTGTACAGCCAATTCTCTAGTTGATTGACGAGGATTTTCATGAAGAAGGTCGTTCAATCGATCTTCATCCAACTTAATGGGGCGACCAGAAATGACCGTTTTTGAAACGTAAAAACCACCATTGAGCTGTCCTTTCTGATAAAGCATTTTCTCCGTACACAGCACAAATATCGCGAAGGAGCTTTGTTGCATTTGAATTGTTCTCGTCTCTATTGAAAATGAATAACAACAGGTGCCAAAAATGCGCCTTTCTTTCAACTTGACATTCCATTTTGAGGATACAGAACAAAAATTAAAATAACACAACTTTTAAATTAACCGCAATGACTTATTACTCAACTTCAAGACGTAGCTTAAGCAAAAACCTAATAGTCTACGCTGTTAAGAGACGTAGCTTAACCTTTTCAAATTTTGCTCTCATTATTTATTATTGTTTCTTAATATGTGCACAAATCACATCAACAAAACTTAAATCAACACAACATTAAAAAAAATGCAAGAACTTATTCCTCAACCTAATATTAGAATAAAATTAAAATCTGAGACTGATAATGGAATGAAATCAGAAAAAAAGGGTGGAATAAATAAGCGAAATGAATGAAAAAAGGAGAAAATAGAAAACAGTTTAAAGTAGATGGTGAAGAGGATGAGGATTGTTTTTTTCATAATATAAACAAGCACACCCTTCATAACTGCTCTCATATACAGGGTTTTTCAACAAGGACGCTCGAACTTTGTCAGGCGATAGTGGCCATGTTGTTAAAGCAACATCAGCAACCTCACTGTGAACTGCTCAGTAGTAATGGGCAAGTCACGATGGAAGGTTATAGCGTTGAAAAGCGTGTGTAAATCATCAAATGTAATTATCCAAATAAGTGCTTCGTTCGACAAACGTTCCACCACGCATTACGTGATTTCTATCCTCTTCAGTGACGAGTCCCATTTTTGGATGAATGGATTTGTGAACAAGCAAAATTGTCGGATTTGGGACGAAAACAATCCACATGAGATACACCAGCACCAATTGCATCTCAACAAAGCCACTGTTTGGTTAGGATTTTCGTCTAACGGAATCATCGGTCCGTAATTTTTTGAGAACGAAGATAGGATTGCCATAACCGTCAACAGCGAGACCTACAGATCGATGATAAGCAACTTCTTGTGGCCTCAAATGGATTATATGCCTGATATGGATACTGACAACATGTGGTTCCAACAGGACAGCGCTACGTGCCACACTGCGCACGCCACGATAGACATTTCGCACCAGCGATTTCAGGGCAGGTTCATCTCGCGCGGCGGCGACGTCAACTAGCCATCGAGATCATGCGATTTAACGCGATTATACTACTTTCTTTGGGGCTACCTTACATCGTAGGTCTATGCGAAACTATCCGCAAACAGTTGATGTCCTCAAAGTCAACATAACGAACACCATCCAGCAAATTCAGTCAGATTTATGCGACAAAGTCATCGAAAATTGGGCCTCCCGGATACGTTCTACCAAGCGAAGCCGCGGCGGACATTTGAACGACATCATATCCCACACTTAATGCCATAAAATGTACTTTCAAATTTAAAATAAATTGAGGGCATATATTACACACAACTTGTTTTATTTACATTTAAAAATCGAGTGACCTTATTGAAAGACTCTATAGTTATTAATGACTCTAAATCATACTCGTATAAAATGAATGCTCTCAACCCATCAACTGATGTATGTTCGAAGATAGAACTCGTATTTTTTACCGTTCCACCAACCCAAACTTCCATCGTGGGAAGTAATTATCAATCTTACTTGAAACTCACTTCGCTCGTAAGTTCATACGTCTGAAGAGAAAGAGGTTTGAAGTTCTTTTCGCTCGCAAGTTCGTACTTCACAGAACTTCCATTTCATGTCTGTCAGGAATTCCATATTATTATCTGTAGTTAGAAATTTTAAGTTTAATTTGCTAAAGAATTAAAAAAAGTCTTCTTCCCAGCAAGTTTCGATTTATATGGCAAATGTGAACGGTTTGATATACGTTTTTTTTATACCTATACAAATTAGGAAAAAAGCCATCTTATGTAGAATAATTCAGCTTTTTCATATCTCGGAGAGAAAAGGTGGCTATGGTCACCAAAATGGTGACCATTTTAATAATATTCATATCAATTACTTTCAAAACATTTTAGCCTTTTAATACGACTCATTTCATTAATCCTCAGGTATTAAAAGGAAAAGCTTTCTGAATTATGCAGTGTTCCAAAACATTTCTTTTTAACTTACATATAACAGGCGAACCTACTAACAAATTCAGATGATTTCTCTAGCGTAAGGACATACAACGGCGGGATTGCCTAGTCTAAGGAGATACAAAATCAAAATTATTAATAAATAACCTTGCCTAACCTCCAGCAAACATTAAAAATTGCAATTACTCAAATATATTATAACTCTAATTAATTTAAACAGTTTATTAAATAATAAATAAGGTATTAAAATTAGTTTTCTAAATATTTATCCTGAATTTAACTATAGTTATTTATTAAGATTTCAGACGAAAGTTCTAAATATAAGCAGGAGCTTCATGGACAGAACAATAACGAATTTTGAATAACAAGAACATATAAATATATCAATTTCTCCTTGGAACGATAAATATCTTACCTTCGATTCCAGAGGGCCTCTCCTTTCTCGAATACTTCATACAATATGCTATTTTTTTCCTACTAATAAATTACACTTTGCACGCAAACGAAGAAATCTATTGATAAAATCCCTTTAAGAAAAAAATACGGAGAAAGAGGTTTATTTTATTTCAGATGTGATATGGAACGTTAAAAATGGCATTTGAGCAACAAAAAATGGATACTAAGGTCGTACTTTAAGTTGACAAGATTTCCCAGGTTCAACAACAGTGATTAAAAATTTCTTTAACTAAGCCTCCTAGGAGAGTTACTATTTCGCGTATCTGTGCTAAATTTGAAGTATTACGGTACTGTGCATGTTTGCCGAAGCATGCGATGGGGCGTTGAAAGGCCTCAGTAGATGCTAACACTTCGGATGAAGTGTTACAAATATTCAACAAATCCCAAAGAGTTTGTGAGGAATGAGTAAAACAGGTTTAACACAGAATCCTGATTACTGCTAAATGGAAGTCATAAACCCATAGATTATTATATGCCTTAAATGAGGAATGATCCGGATCACAGAATCTACTTCGCAAATGGTTTTAAGTAAAAACAAGTACCAACAGTAAATTGTCAATTTGGGGACAAAATTATGTGTCCTAATGAGAGTACATTTAAGGTGAATCGTATAATTGATTAATCGTTACTTAGAAGGTTATCGGTCCTAGCTACCTTATCATGTTTCTGGTAAAAGTTTTTCCTACAATTCAACAATTATACTAAGTGGACATTTACTTTTAACAAGACGGATCCCTCTCCCCTGATTACGTATTTAAAACAAATTAAAATTTCAATTATTCCGATGTTGTATAGTTTACCGATATAAAGAAAACTTGTCTGAATCCGTTAGTCAGTTTGCTTGTTATAAGTTTTTCCTTTTAAGAATATATAAATAGTTTGGGGACATTATTTTCTTCGTTTTGTGCGGGTGTGTGGTTGTAGATGATATCTATCTGCTCTTTCGTTTCTCTTTTCGGTTTGAATGTTCTTGGTCGCCGTTATTCACGTTGGTCATGGGAGTGCCACATCGTAGCATCAACGACCTAACCGGTCTGACTGCCGGCGGTGGTGTTGTGCTTGAAGAAGGGGGGGGGGGCAGCATTCGGCGGGGGATATCGTGAAGCTGGGTTCCTGCGTTGGGCCACGACACAGGTACGGACAACGCGTATGGGCTCCGCCTTATTTCACAAAAAAGGCGCGGGATAAATGGAAATATAAAAAGAAAAGCCTTTAATCAAGAACACGTAGTTTGGATCCAAGTAGAGACAAAACCTCCCCAAAATGACTAAGTTAAAACAAACGATTCTAAAATGATCAAGTAAAGACAACCCATCCCCAAACTGACCAAGTAAAGACAACTCCTCCAAAAAGTAACCACATAAGGACAAACACTGACAAAAAAAAACAAATCAAAAAAACGCACTGGCATAACTAAACTTTAAAAACAATTGCTCTCAAAGCTGACCAAGTAAAGACACTCCCTCCATTTCGGGTTGGGAGAGATTTCCATTACCTAATCCCTCAATTTTAATCCGTTGAAACAAATCCGAGCATCTTACATTTCAAACTTCGTTGTCTTGCTCTTAATAAAACGAAGGAACTACTGAACTTAAACCAAAGGGGAATAAGTGTCGTAAGAAGCCATTAAGCCCACCTTCTGAGTTACGGACCATAGCTACTGAAGCAAATAGAAATCGTTTAAAATTGGAGAGAACGAAGAACAAAAACAATGATAAACAAAGAACGACTCCCTGAACAAAGAAGCAAGTTGATCCTTCGGCTTAAGCGAGAAAAGAACACCAAAAGAGAAGTAGAAAATAAAATTGACTGTGGTAAGAATGATAGATGGCTGAAGGACAGTATTTGAATGGGGTTTGAACTACGATCAACTTTAATTGGGTCTTTTTAGGCGAAGGAGAGGAGCAAAATTGAAAGCAAAAGAAATAAGAGAGGGACAAACAGGAAAAAATATGTTGTCCAAGGGATTAAGGATGATGGATGTTCTTATAGTATAGAACATCTTTGGATGTTGGGGCAGGAAGAGAACATGCAAAACCTGTATGGATAAACTTGTATAAAGAGCAATTGCATGTTATAGTGTAAATTTGAGCTTCCATCCAGTGGAGGATTACCGAAAGAAAAGCAGACATTTGAGGGAGGGAATATTCAAAGGGTTGGGAAACACTGGGAGCTCTGGATATTTTTTTTCTATTTTATCTTCAACCAGGGATACATTTGTCCTCCGAATGTTAGAATCAGGGATTCGAACCTTCGACCTCACGTTATTTTGTCTTAGTGACTCATTCCAGGGCCCAAGTGTTATACTGGCTACCATTGAATTTAATGTTACCTGCACTAGCCGAGTGAGACTGGGAGGCGTGTAAAAAACCTTTTTGTTCTCCTTGATCTTTGTCTCATCCAACGTCCTTTTTTGGGGGGCATTAAAACTTAAGTTTCTCATCTTATTCGTATCCAATTTCTCTCTATTGTAATATATATATATATATATATATATATATATATATATATATATATATTCCGCGTGGTTTCTGCGTCTTCTTTCTTCCTTCAGAACGTTTTTGAAAGAGAGAAATTAAATATGGCGAAATCCATATTTTTTCACTGGATTTGTATGAGTTCAGGATATTCGATTTTCTTTCTAATTGTCAGGTTCCGGCTTATTTTTGGCCGTTTATCTAAAAGTATTTTCGCAACCTCGCCTTTTTATGTCAGACGACCTTGTCTCGATGTCCTTTGCCCAAAGTGGACATTGTAAAATAATTTCTGTTATATTATTGTCGTAGTTTTATGATAAAGGTTCTGTCACGTCACTCGATCATTAAGTTCATTAATCCCGTTTGCTGGTATAATTTTGAAGGTATTTTTTTTATTTCGAGGTCAAATTTCAGTGAGCTTTTTTTCGGCCATGAGTTTGGCTCCCTTTTGCTTTTGATCTATTTTGATCTTGCCCCTGAATAATCTATGGACCCTACCTGTGTTGAAGGAACTGAAAACACATGTATATTCATAATAAATATTTGCATGGGAAGAGTATGTAATCTGCTCTATGTATTGGATAGAGTTGTTAATATGAAAGATTTTTCCTTCTGCAAATTCAACTAATCCATTTTAATGTTCATTTCCCTCGCCTACTGTGGATATTCATCCCGATAAACAGTCATGCTGCATTAAACTCTTCCATAATCATCTTGAATTGATTATCACTATTTAATAGCATTCAAATGAACTGCATACAAGTCATTAATTTAATGTGAGTCAGAGTTTGCATGTGTGTAGACTTGGTTTACCTTTAGGGACTACCTATTTGACGTCAATTATTAATATTTTGATTCTATCGGACAATCCTATAACTTATGCTATGAAGGATGCTACGTCTTGGTGTATGTCAAATGTTATGCCATTAGTAGGTGTCGTTTCTACCTTTATAGGAAGTATGCGACCTTTTTTGTCAATTGTATCCTCACTTTTTTTCTTTCATTCTTTGCCAAGGGCCGATAATGCTCCATTCTGCTTTCTTTAGTTCCACATTCAGCTGAAGTTTCATTTGAGCACCCGAAAGTTGAACGTCGGCAGAGTCGTCGATCATTGATAGACGGTTCCGTAAACAGGGTGATTCCCACCAGAATAGGTTACTCCCCAGTTTACCTGCTCGAGGCCAGGTGCTGGGGTTCGTTTTCCTCCGGGGAATGAAGGCCCAGCTCGACAGGTATGCGCAGATATCCAATACTCTACATTCGACTCGCATTATACAGGTTGCGGTGGGTAACTTGTCTCCGTTTGCAACTCTGAATTCCGCGCGTGGGTGTTGTCTGGTGTCGGTTCTCTCTTCTTCCTATCATAAAGTCAGTTGTACACTGCCTGTGAAGGCAATAAAACCACGCGTGAAATCAATCCTCCAAAACTTTGGAGAAGGCAAGCTGTGCAGCTTGTTATTTACGACGGGAGCTTCAGGGCGAAGACGTCAAAGTGCTTGGGTGTCAATCTGAGTACGATGCAGAGGAGCAGAAAAGACTTAAATGAGTCAAGCTGTGATTACGACGGTATTGCAGCTCGGAAACCTCACTTTAAGCGCTTCGATACGAAAAGAATAACTGGATTTGTCGTTGAGATCCAGGTCATCATCGACAACGTTCCCATTAAGTCAATGAAGTATATATTCATGGACAAGGGCGTGTCAGAGACTCTCATTAAACAGTTAGTGCATGCAAATATCCGCTACTACTCATACAATATGAGAAAGTGCGAGCTTGTGTCGCAGAAGATGAAGGGCAAGCAAAAGGAACGTTCTCCGAAGCTTGTGACTAAAATGAAGCAGGTCCTCAAGCCTGGCATGCTTTGGTTTTTCTCATACAAGGAAAATCTGTCAAAACTAGGTGGTGAACTCGCAAAACAACCGCTCACTTTCTGTGTCACCCAAAGATGTACCGAAAATCATAAAGACCAAGTTCCCGGTCCACATCTTGGTGTTTGGGTGGTCAGTAGCGAGAGCAACGTTATACCCACATTTACGAGTATCTTCTCGGAGCGATACTTACATCAAGTGCTTGGAAGATTTGATGTTGCACTGGATCCTGGAGGTGGTCGTTGGAAGGCCATACCTATAGCAAAAGGACTCTTCACCATGCCACGCAAGCAGGGAGACCCAGTCTTCGCTCTCAGACAATTTCTTTGACCACATCTTTCCGAATATCTGGCCTCCTAACTCTCCAGACTGCAAGTTCCTTGGCTATTACTCGTATGTGCAGGGCGTGGTTAAGAGATAGAGAGAGAGTGTGTGTGTATATGTGTGTGTGTGTCCAACAAGTCTCCGCACACGATCAGACTGTAACTTGAGTCCAAGATCACCACAGTTTTCACCCAGTTAAACGGGAGAGCCGTCGAGAAGGTTTACCTCAGGTTTCGTCGCTGACTGTCGCCCCAGGATGAGGCCGATGACGATTTAATTAAATACAATTCTTAGTACGATCCTTCAAGTCTTTACCATGTAACTTTAGCAAGTATATCTGTATAAATCAACTATGTGTAATTTTCTTTTATATTGAAGCTTGGCGACAAATTACCCATTACAACCTATATATATATATATATATATATATATATATATATATATATATATATATATATCGGGTACCCTGCCCCCCCCCAAAAAAAAATGACGCATTTAAAAGAAAATAATAACTCAGTAACCTGCTTCCTATTCGTGGCAATTTTCATATGCAAGATACTTTCAATCTTTTTTTTCGAATGCAAAAAAGGAATTAAGATACCTTTTATACTTTTCTTGCACTTCACGAAAATAAGATAAAATATTATTTCATTGTCCAATATCATACAGGAATTTTCACGTTCTTACAAAAGTCTACAGGAATAAACATGTCATATTATGGATATCTTTATTTACAGTTCCTCAGTTCCCATCATGATATTGTCAGAAGAAGATCGCATTCTCATTAAATCTTGTTAATGTGAAAAGAGATGGAAAACTGGAAGAGCATTGCGAAACGAGAAGCGGTAACAGAAAACCAAGAACGTTAAACCTAAAACAGCTTCAGAACCAGGAATTGTGAATTATATTAAAGATAACATCTGCTCTCAAGAAGATAAACCAGGAAGTCATTTACAGCAAAGAACAATTGCTAAAAACTTGAATATTGGAAAGCAAAACAGATGTTCGTTTTATTGATACTGAAAATACAAAGGTGAATTCTGCTAATTACATTGAACTCCTGAAAACAAAGTTGTTGCCGGATTGTCGTCGCTTGTATCAAGAAAATAACTTTATTTTGTAACATGATGGAGCACCTTCGCATACAAGTCACGCCACACAGTCGTTTCTAATTAGCAATACACCAAGATTAATTACGAAAAATGTGTGGTCCCTGCAAAGTCCAGATTATAACCGCGTGGATTACTTAATTTGGGAGTTACTAAAAGAAAAGGTTTACTGAAGTTAGAGAGAAAACTTCACTGAACCAGAATTGAAAAGCAAAATACGTGAATCTTTGCGGGAAATTGGCATTAATTAAGTAAGAAAAAGTTTATATGTGTGGAAAAAAACCGCTCAGATTAGTGTTTCATCAATGTGGTGGTCAAATATCGATCACTTACTGTAAGTTAAATTTCTGATTATTTATTTCTTTACACTCGATATTCGTTTTTTTAACCCATGATGTTATTTTTGTGAAGTGCAAGAGAACTATAAAAGATATCTAAATTCCGTTTTTTGCATTCAAAATAGGAATATTAGAAGTATCTTGCATATGAAAATTGTCATGAATAAGAAGAAAGTTCCTGAGATATTATTTACAAATATATATATATATATATACACCAAAGGGTAAACAGAAGGAATGAGATATTAGTCGTAATCTCACAATGATGGCATGCCCAAAACATGTTTCTTAATTATTTGGAAGCGGAAACCTTATGTAGAACACAGGCAAGCTTGATTTTAAAGTAAATATCAACAGGTTAATGGTTGCGGCGAAAGATAAGCAAGCATATCACATAAGATGCACGTATCTCGTTACAAAGCGTTATCTTTATTCTTCTATTTGAGTTAAGCATCAATGTGACATAGAATGTTCGATGTCGTCACGATCACAACATTTCTGTAAACTTAATGAGTATTTTGCTTCTGCGCGAAGCCATATCGCACCTTAGATGCGTGTCAAAATTCTTCTTTAGTTAGATCTTTTAGTCAAAAATATATCTCAGAATCTGAATTTAAAATTTCGCCTGAGACTTTTCTTTTATTGGTATCTTTCTTTGTAATCAAACGTGAAAAATGTTAATTCCTCGTACTTTCACTCTCATGCTTAACTTTAATGCCCAGCGTAATCTGTAAAGGCTAAAAGGTCACTGCATGCAAGTAATATCCTTGTTTAAGCCTCAGGAATTGAAAACTTCACCAAACACGTGAAATCTTAGTTGGGAGTTTGTTTAGATTGTACACATAATAACCATAACATGAAATTCTCGCCATTGAATTCGTTACATCACACAATTTTTATTATACATTTCTCGTCTCTTTCAGATTATCATATATGTGTAGTATTTCTATTTACATGGAAAAGGACGCTCTTTTGGCGGGTAATTTTTATGAAACGACCTAGAATAGTTTTGGACGTATCATGCTTCCATTATTAAGGCTCATGATGGCAGCAAGATACTTCTGAAACTAGTGTCGCTCGTTTAATAAAAACTATCCTAAAATGCAATACCCTTTTATCAGGTTTTAAAGTTAGTGACTAAAATGCAATTATATTTCTGTTTTGCTACTATGAGTTCATCATTTTGAAGAGGAAACTATTAGGACGTTGACTCTAATTGCTCACAAAAGGGGAGAAGTAAACTACGAGTATGTTGCGAAAATGCTTCGAACATCACTCTTAGTTTCAGCACTAAATGAGATATCTCCAAAGACAATGAGTGTAAATTAAATTATAGCATTAAATGAGATATTTTCAAATACAATGCGTGTAAATTAAATTTTCCCCACTAAATGAAATATCTCCCAAGACAATGAGATATCTCCAAAGACAATTTGATATCTCCCAAGAAAATGTGTGTAAATTAAAGTTTTACCACTAAATGAAATATCTCTGAAGACAATGAGATATCTCCGAAGACAATGAGATACCTCCAAAAACACTGAGATATCTCCAAAGACAATGCGATATCTCCCAAGAAAATGTGTGCAAATTAAAGTTTTACCAATAAATGAAATATCTCTGAAAACAATGAGATATCTCCGAAGACAATGAGATATCTCCAAAGACAATGAGATATCTCCAAAGAAAATGTGTTTAAATTCAAGTTTTACCACTAAATTAAATATCTCTGAAGACAATGATATATCTCCAAAAACAATGCGTGTAAATTAAAGTCTTAGCACTAAATGAGATATCGCTCCCCTCTCTCGGTGCTTTCATTTATGCCTTGAAGTTCCTTTTGTTCTATCAAACCTTTTCTTAGGTGGAAGACAAGCGCTCTGTGAAGGCCTGTTCTCTGGAGAACGCCTTTTTTTTAACGTTTTGAATCATATTTACCAACTTATTTATCAATATCAATGATTCTTCAGTGTAGCAGATTTACACAATAGTAAATAATAGGCCGTCTCATTCGCTTAAAAAAAGTAACACTTTACACTGGCAGAAGTGGCATTAAATCATTGCAAACGTTTCCTTTGCTAATTACCTAAAGCCTTGCTGTAATTATTCTTGGGCGTCGCCTGCAAAAAATTAGTTAGAATAAGAGGTAATTTATTCGTCGTCGAAGGGCTAACATTTACAGGTGATTTCGTATGTTTTTTGGTCACCCATTCTTCTAGTCTTCACATTTTGGGGGAAGATAATGAATGATTTTAGAGCAGAGGTGAGATGAGATTGAATCATACTTCAAACTGACTCCAACGAGTTCACGATCGCTTATTCTTAATGCCAAGAAGGCAGGAAGGAGAATACAAATACTCGAATACAAGTAAATAAAAGTAAAGGAGCAAAATACAAATCCCCTTTTGATAATGGTAAGAAGCTCGCGTTAATCTCATGGACAAGAATGTACGGTGAGGTGAAATAAATATTATATTATTAATTAAAAGTTCTTTATTACATTTAAGAGAGACAATAAAGGCATTCTTCAAATATATATGACATACAAACTAAGCAAATATAAGGGTTGAAATAAGAATTTGGACACAGGATAGAGAGCCTAATATTTCATTGAGCCACCATGGTTTGCTAAAACTGCTTTCAAGTTTATAAGACTTAGCCAAGTCCTGGCAATAATGTGTTGGAGTATCCGCCAACTCCTCCTTACATACAGTTCTCAAGACTTATTCCTTCAATATTCGCCACGCATTTTCGTCGGATTCAAGTCAGTAGATTGACTAGGCCACATCACAATAATATCGTTGCATTCGCTATGTGATTCGGATCATAGCAGGGCCGGCCCAAGCCTTTATGGGGCCCTAAGCAGACTTTCATTTGGGAGCCTCCCACCCCCTACCACAACCACACTAGATGCTTGATTATTTGATAGGCTACACTGTCATTGTAACACATCCACTATGCAAATGATATAAAATAGATTTGTCTGTAATACCATTTCATTTATATTACTACTCATTGACAAGCGCTCGTGAGGGGCCCCTGGTAGCGTGGGGGCCCTCAGCGCCTGCTTAGTTCGCTTATGCCTCGGGCCAGCCTTGGATCATAGTCTTGCTGGAACATCCAATCATCTCGCACCCCCAACTTCTCTACAGTTAACGTTAAATTATTGGCACCTATTTCCCGGCACTTGCCCCCATTCTTTGTTCCATGAATTATATGAAGAGGAGCAGTGCCATTAAAAATATACTAGCTCCACACTATAATGCTCCCGCCCACATTCTTGACTGTGGGGATGGTGTTCTTCCAGTCCAAGACGGATCCTTCACAGTACCAAACATGGCGTCATGCTTTCCGGCCAAAGAGTTTAATTTTAGGCTCATCAGACCAAAGCACATTCATTGCCAATTGTTTTTGGTTCTCTCTTTGCTCCTGAGCAAACTTCCATCGCGTTCACAAGTGAGTCTTCTTCAGAAAAATAAAAGCTTTGCGTAGTGATCGAGGTCTAAGAGAGCTTGTCTATTGAGCTCATTACTAATTACTTTTTTTCTCAACTGATGCCTCAGAGGTACGCCGATCATCTGGCGGTTCTGCCTTAGTTACCAGAAGGTTCTTCGATACCGATCTCAGCATCCGTTGACCAGCTGAGATATTTTCCTAGGAACTCCACTGCGAGGAAGGCTCGCAGTAAGACGAAGTTTTCCATTTTTTTTAGCAATCCAACCTACAGTGCTGAGAGGAATACGTAGGACTGTAGAAATATTTCTATAGCTTTTACCTTCTCTGTAGTACTCAATTATATTGCTTTTCAAATCAGTTAAGAGCTTTTTACCTTTAACCAGTATATTAAATAACTTATTTAAATGTTTACAAATATTCGTTTCACCTCAACGTAAATTACCCGCCGGAAAAGTACATAAGATTCCGAGCGCTTTCACCTTTATTAAATGGCGTCTGTATCCGACCCTTTTTCTCTACTATGTAAGATGTACACTTCTATCTCTATGAGGCCTGTTTACTAAAGGCGAAAGCGCTCGGAATCTTAATTTATTTTTCCTGCGGGTAATTCCCATCTCGTTTGATGATGTCTGACAGACCCCGACCCACTCTGCCCTCTTCGCCCAACGCCCCTTTCCGTTCATAGAATATGTCTGTGCGTGTCAAGGGATCTTGACTTTGTTGCCGAACGAAGGCAGGAGAGTTGCGTGACTTTCCACTAGAAAATATGGACGCTGGCGCTCACTAACGGGGCCATAAATCTCGTTGGAAAAGAAATGAGATAAAAGAGAAACTGATAGAAAATAATATATATATAAATTGCGATAAATGAACACTGGGGGGGGGGTTGTTACCCCATTAGAGCCAACCCCGTTAATCGCAAAAGCTGCCTCCTGTAGGTCTCTTCTTAAAGCCGCTAAGGCATGTAAACCCCGACAGCTCATGCTAGCTTTCCATTATCCGGTCGGGGATCCTTCCTGGATCAAGGAAGGATTGGCGTCGACTAACTAACTAACAAGTAAACCCCTCAAACCTATGTGACTCGGGGGCCACAGAGTTTCATGCCCCCCTTGTGGGGCTCAACAACGAGCAGGTATTGGTGGTCGAGGGATTATAGAGCGATTGACTCTAATTTATGCTGACAGGTGGCGCTAGGGTCGAAAACCTGGCATTTGCAAGGTGCAACGAGAGAGAGAGAGAGAGAGAGAGAGAGAGAGAGAGAGAGAGAGAGAGAGTTAGAGAGAGTGAGAGAGAGGGAAGAGATTATCTAAAAGAAAAACCTTATCTATCGAGTGTATGTATCATAGAAATTGCCTAAATTGTTCTGACAGAGAAATTTAGGATTAGGACACAGTTGGCTCAAATGAGCAGAGCCCAAATCAAGTTGAGACGCCAGTAAAGAAAACTGCACTGGATCCACTGATGGTCTCCGTGGTTACTATAGCAACGAGTAGCCCACTTCACACTGCATCGGGCACGCCTGGGGGGTGCTCTTTATCCACACTAAGCAAGTGACTGTATCCAATAGCCGAATCTAACAGCCCTAAAAATAACTGTATCAATTGGGTATTTTAACCTTCACTTTTCCCGTCGCAGAACACGGGATCGTTTCATCCACTCTTGGTGGCAAACTATATCTTGCAATAGTATGGAAGATTAAACTACCCAATTGATAGTTATTTTAGGGCTGTAAGATTGGTCTATTGGATACAGTCACTTACTCAAGGTTGGTGAGGAGTGTCCCCCAGGCGTGCTCGATGCAGTGTGAAGGTGGATACTCGTTGCTATAGAAACCGCATAACGAGACGCCGTAGAAGGGCTCCATCGTGAGAATGTAAAAGAGCTTTTCGCGCTAATAGATCTCGAGCTTAAGTAGGGGCATTATAGAGAGCCTCTAGATTTGAGAAAGATAAAGCTTTACCCTACAATGACCAGCGAGCTAATAGGGCACCTAAATAAAGGATCCTCCCTCACCCCTTTCACCTTTCTGGAGGGACTCGGATCTTAATAATTAGAGCTCATTTATAATAAAAGTTTTAACTTCTTTTTTCTCAATTCTTTTATATATTTATTGTTAAATCTTGGGTCATCATAATGGTGTATGCATTACCCTTAGCCCCCAAAACACAGGGGTGCTGGAGCTCTAGGTAACCGAGTCGATAAGGCGTTGGATTTCTGACGGCGCAAAATAGTCATTTCTCTTCTCTCTTTCGAAACCCTGCCAGTGGAGTACTAGTGTGTCCCCACGGAGTACTCATATCCAGAAACCACTGAGACGAAACAGATTCCTACCCCCCCCCCCCTCCCCTGGAGTCAAAAAGGTTAAATCATCGCTGGTTGTTAAAAAATTAACACACGATACGACCTCCACCTCCACGAGAGGGCTCACTAGTATTGCCGTTCTCATTAAACGGTCGAGGGTTCTCGTCCAAGAAGCGAAGGATGGAGGGCCCTACCTCCCCTGCACAGAGGTATAGCTGCGAACTTGGGCACACAATGCAAAAAAGGCGCAAGCCCGAAAGATGTGCTTAGGCTTTATAGACCTGAGGGTACCCCTCACACAATGGCGAGAGTTCAAAGATACATAAATAAACACAGCCTGACACTATTAAAAGATGAACAAATGTAAGCTCCTGAAAGGACCTTGAAATAAGAACAGATCTTTTAAGATTATAGAGCGAAACATTTTTAGTTAATTAGGAAGCCACAAATGGCCCTTAAATGTCTTCGTAAGAGACAACCAGGGTCTATGGAGACCAATTATAGGAAAAAAGTTCAGAAATTGATTGGGAAGACGTTCCCTACAACCCAGATGATGAGGTTGGCCCTCAAAATGTTGGTTTAAAACTAAATAAAGACAGAAAATGCATTTATTTTCTGCTGCCCCGGTTCTCTTATATGGATTGAAACTGATCTATAAGGAACGGATCACTTTTATCTCTCTCTCTCTCTCTCTCTCTCTCTCTCTCTCTCTATATATATATATATATATATATATATATATATATATATATATATATATATATATATATATATATATATATTATATATATATATATATAAGCAGGCTAAATTTTGGAAGTTCATTATTATATTATAACTTCTTGGTACCGACGTTTCGGGTAGGAACCCATTCTCAAGGATATGACATTATAAATATATTCAAACATAAGAATTTTTTAGAGAAGTTATCAGATATTTATAAATTAATTATATGGGAAATGAGAAGCAACAGAGGTGGTGATATTCAAATTATAAAATGCAGGGCTTTTAACTATTAGGGAATGGGAAATATGTTTTGGTTTTTAAATAAAACTGAGATTAATTAGTTTTGGGTGTCTTCATTGTAAAAAAGGGAGATAATAGAAGTATTTGAAAAATATGGTTGGTTTTTGAGGGGACTGGATTTGGCGTATGTAATTCGTGGGTGATTATAGATGTTTTTAAAGTGGAAATGAGCTTGTGTCGACACAGCACACAATACATACCCGTATTTGCGCACATTTAGGCATCAGCAACAGAACTGGAGCCCCACTCACTACTCCCGAATTCTTCCCTATCCGAATACACTACGAAAACAGACATCCACACCATAAACCGAACTTAAATCATTTTTCAATTAAAGATAAATCAAACACCGAAAACCAACTATGTACACTTCAATCTCTTTATATTAGATTTACAAACCTAACTTTAAACTCCGACATAAGCTCATTTCCACTTTTACTACAACTATAATCACCCACGTATTACCACGTCTGCTGCTTCCCATGTCCCATATAATTAATTTACAAATATCTGATAACTTCTCTAAAAAGTTCTTATGTTTGTATATATTTATAATTATATATATATATATATATATATATATATATATATATATATATATATATATATATATATATATATATATATCGAATTTATGACAGCATTTTGAATAAAAACACAGTTCAAGAACCACATAACTTAAATATACATTAAGCAACTAATATTTAAAGCACGGAATTACAATTTATTTTTCGTGCTTTAGCCGTTATCACGAGGCACTAAATTTCAAAGATTCCAGCAACGGAGATTATTCTCTTTTTTTAAAAGCACAATGGCGAAAGATATTATAATCAAGATAGGATAAATTTATTGCTTTAACAAAGCCGCCTGCAACAGGTTTTGAAGCAAAGCTGGCAAAGTTGATTAAAAAAACTTAAGACAGCTGGCGTTCACCAGCCGTTTGCCGGCAGGTCAGCCTCCACGAGCCATCTATCCATTCAGGTAACCTGCGGCGCAAAACAATGGCGCGGTCACTCAAGTTGCGAACTCAGGCATTTAGATAAATGAAGAGGAAAATGCGATTTATGCCATTAAACACGGTAATATTAGCCAAATGGTTAAAGAATTAAGCTCAAAAAGTGAGGAGGGGAAGGGAGAGAATTTACATTAGTAATAAAAACTTACATGAACCAGAAGTGACATATGTAGAAAAAAATTTATTTTTCAATCTTGAATGACGATACAAGAAAGGCTCGCTTTAAGAGACTGCGAATTTAATTGAATTCATTTCCCTATATCTTCTTAATTTCCTCAATATTATTAATCCTCTCAATTTCCTTAATCCTTTCAATATTGTTAGCCCTCTCAATTTCCTTAATCCTGCCGATTTCCTTGATCCTCTCAATATCTTTAACCCTGTCAATTTCTTTAATCCTCCCAATTTCCTTCATCCTTTCAATTTCCTTTATCCTTTCAATATTATTAGCCCACTCAATTTTCTTAATCCTCTCAATTTCCTTCTTTCCTTTAAAAAATAAAGTTGTTTCTTTTGTCCGAACCTTTTCTTAGTGGATCTTGAGATACGAATAACTTATGCTTTCGCGCAAGGGGTCTCTTCACTGTCTAATTCTATACCTTCCATTTTCATTCTCCTCAACTTCCCCACTTTATTTAAAAAGATATATTTTTACACGTTCTGTTTAAGATGCATTTGTCTCTCATTTTTTTTTCAAATGACTACATTTGTCTTATTCAGTTTGTTCTTTGATAAGGGAATCTTCGATTATTTCCACTTCTTGTATTTTTTCAGGCTATAAAATTACCCATTATCATTATGACTAAAATTTCTAGAATAATTTGTACCTTGAAGATCCTATGCTTTTTGTAAGGACTCATGATGGCTTGGTAATACGCCATCCCGTTCCTACTGAAAGATCCTACTGCTTTTCAATCTTCTCGTATTATTCTCTATTTATTCTTTCTTTATGGCTCCTCATCTTGAATCAGCCATCGCTTTCTTTTCAATGTAGCTACAGTGGAATAACTCCGTTTTGTTTATTTTTTTTAATTATTTAATATGATAACCAAAATCTGAAGCAATTTTCCTTCGACCATTTTTTTTCCTCTCTACTGAATCTTTCGGAAGGAAGGAATTGCTACTTTTGTCCTCAAATTTCGGATAGAGGAATTTCGCTGTAGAAGGCTTTATTGTATTTGCTGTAGCAGGTTTTATCTTATTTGATGTAGCAAGCTTTATCCTATTTGTTGTAGCAAGCTTTATCCTATTTGCTGTAGCAGGTTTTATTCTATTTGCTGAAACAAGCTTTGTCCTATTTGCTGTAACAGGCTTTATCCGATTTTTGATAGCAGGTTTTATCCTACGAGTATTTGTTGTAGCAGGCTTTATCCTATTTGCTGTAGTAGGTTTTATTCTATTTGCTGTGGCAAGCTTTATCCTATTTGTTGTAGCAGGCTTTATCCTGCGAGTATTTGTTGTAGTAGGTTTTATTCTATTTGCTGTGGCAAGCTTTATCCTATTTGTTGTAGCAGGCTTTATCCTGCGAGTATTTGTTGTAGCAGGCTTTATCTTATTTGTTGTAGCAGGCTTTATCCTATTTGTTGTAGCAGGCTTTATCGTATTTGCTGTAGCAGGCTTTATCCTATTTGTTGTAGCAGGCTTTATCGTATTTGCTGTAGCAGGCTTTATCACATTTGTTGTTGCAGGCGTTATCATATTTGATTCCTTTTCACTCTTTGTATTTCTTTCCTTCTTGTGTAGGCTATCAATTGGCTAATGCCAGTTATTTTTTAATCATCATTATCACGAATAATAATAATAACAATAATGATAATAATAACAACAATAATAACAACCATAATAATAACGATAATAATGATAATGGGGTCAACTGTTCTCTATTTTTCGAATGTACAAGGTGAGGCCTTTTAACTGACAAATTGGTTTTAGTTGCCTTATAACTGTTTTTAAGGAAATCAAAAGAAATTTAAACAGAACATAGGTACATACTCAAAGTTGTTTTATATAAATTTAATTTCTTTTATTAAGGTGTATGGTAATTAATACACTTACGTGATTCCCACCATTTCATTTTCGGTCTGTATAGTCAGCTTTGCAATGTATTATAGCAGTGCCTTCATCGTAATGTAACTGTAATTCCATCCAAAGGTGCATGCATACCCGCCCCCGCCCCATCAGTTCATAAATATTGATTGGTTTTGTCTAGTAGAATTTAGACTTGATGAATTACCATAAAAAATTTCAAAGGGTGAGATCGGGAGGTCGCAGAGATTAAGGCATCCACATTTGGACTTGGTTCCCCCTAATGGTGAGGAACTACATCTTTCATTTACAGCAGTTCCTTATTTAGGTCTCTCCTTGCTCCCACGTTTAGACAAAACTATTCCCTCGAGAGTGAGTTATCCTTCATTTGTGACATTTTTCATCAATAAAATATGGTCCGAAACCACCATCTTGCCTAATAGCAGCTCAGACCGAAGTTTTTGGCGAATCACGAGATTCTTCCTTCGCCTAATTTGTATTTTATTGGGTTCATTACCGATTATGGCGTTTGACATTCCTGTTCAAGTGAAAATGAGCATCATCGGACCACAACATCATTCACGAGTGCATAGGATTTGTCTTAATTCTTCCACTTTCGTCAGTATAAAATCGCGCATGATTTGTCTTATCTGTCACAAAGTTTCTGTTTGTGCGTTGTGTCTCATTGTCATTTCTAACTAAAACGTCTTGTTGAAGTGTGAGGATCGTTATCATTATGGTTCACAAACCACAAACACATTTTCTTTCGGTCGTCTATTTCTTTTTTTTTATTCATCTGTACATTTTGCACACTACCAACTTGCATCAATCAACAGGGACAATTAATAATAGGTTCTTACAAGTGACTTTTTGCGGATTTCTCCACATAAGTCGTGTTGAACTCTTATGACGCTGTTTGTCAATTGAAGCAATGCTACACGTTTGATTCACTCTCATTTATAGTAAATCCCATTACCCTTACTAATTATGGTTAAGATATGCAGAGACTAAGGAGTGAGAGGGTTACATAAAATCCTAGCTAGCCTAGGTAACTGAGGTAGAAAATGCGCAAAAGAGGACACGATATTCGGCCTTGTAACACTAAGAATTATGCATTAACTTAGGCTTATTTTCTACGACATTTCGTTTATAGCATTTGCTCTCGCAAAGGTTTAGTTGTTTGTTTGTTTTTCGCCGTTATTCAACTCTACTACCTTAAACTACTGTCATAAGCATGGAACAGACGTGTTTACCCGTCCCTTCCCGTTCCTGAATATATTCAGCAGTATATTCATGGCCGAGCTGCAGGCTACCTAGCGCGTCAACGGGGGGCGGAAGCAGCTTCCTCATCTTAATACACATAAAAGGCTATCAAATAAACGAAAATGGTATTATTTTGCTGTAAAGCATAAGAAGATCAACATTTTAGAATGGAGTCAATTTCTTGTTCACAATCACATTCAGAGTCTATGGAATGAGCTGGAGATACGACTCCACGAGAGAAACCCACGTAATTTGAAAGACGTAAAGAATTTGGTACTACTGAAGCTACTACCGGTTATCAAACTAACGAGCTCTCGAATGAGAATGCAAATGATACCACGGTCCACAAAAAAATGTGTTTTAAAGTGAATCACAGGAACGTTGATAAAAATATTTAAGCAGTCTTTTAATTACTTCTGAAATCAATAAAATTATATTTATAAAAAAAAACTTTACCTAAAATCGGTCTTTCTTCTCACTTTAAAGCTCGATATTGAGTAAAAAATAAGGAGCCGTGGACCACAGCGAGGAACAGGATTGGAGCCCTTACTGTGTACTATCCAAGAATAACCATGGAAAGTGGCATAAGAAGAGTACAGATTAACAGCGTGAAAGGGAACCGCAGCCAAGAAATGGAGATAGCTCTGTCACTCGGTATTGATGACCATGATGGACAGGTGGCTTCAGATCAATCCCAGGAAGAAGAACAAGAGGAAGACAAAGAGAGAAGTATATGGATGGAATAGTAAGGACAGTGGGAGACGGAAACACGACTGGACAGATGTTACAAATGACAAGAGACAGAGAAGTGTAGCATTCCATGGTCGCCAACGTCAGCAGGGGTACGGCACTTCGAGAAGAAGACATAGATAAAAGCAGTTTAACAGAAATAAAACTATCTTTAAATTTTATTTTGAGTTCTTGAGGAAACCCCAAAATATATAATGCTACAAGAGGTGCGACTTCGCCACTTCTCTCCCGCTTCGCAGGCATACCTTCAGTTTGTGTCCTACGGCCTATCCGATTTGGCAAAAGCCTTTTGGTCTTTTTTTTAATATTTACAGTAGATATCCTCGATAAAACTATATTTTGAGAAAGGGATTTTTTAGAGGATTTGAATTACATATAGTAGATTTTTTCTCTTAGTTCGCTTATGACCTTGGTATATTTTAAGTTTTTATTCAACTTATTTCAAAGAGTTCTGTTACAGTTTGAAAAAACAAAATGGTGAAGTTCAGAATAAATAAATGGGATTATCGAATGTTTGAATTTTTTTTAAATACAAAAATTACAATTGGTAAGTTCAGAAAATGTATAAAAAATTAACCATGGCTGTTTTTTCATTTTATTTTTTTTCATCATCATCATCATCATCATCATCATCATCATCATCATCATCACTTCATCATCATCACCATCATCACTAATTCTATAATTTAAGAACGGGATTTTTTGGAGTATTTGAATAATAATTTCATCTTAGTTTGTTTAAGACTTAAGTAGATTTTAAATTTTTATCAAGGTAATTTCTAAAAATTTCTTTAGAGTTGAAAAAAACAAAATGGTTAAGTTCAGAAAAAATACATAGGATTATGCAATGCTTTATAATGTTTAAAAAGAAAATGAATTACAATTGGTGAAGTTCAGAAAATTGATTAAAATTTAAGTAAGGCTGGGTTTTTTTATTTTAGCAATGTGATTTTTTGAAAGGAGGGAAATAGTTTAGAGTTCATTTTCAAAATTATTATAATTGGCGAAGTTCAGAAAATTTATAAAATTTAACCATGGCGGCTTTTTTAAAATTTTAATCTTAGTAGCGAAGACATTGCCTGGTTGGTATATTCGAAAGTTTTATTGAAGTTATTTCTAAAATTGATTTTCAATTTTAATTTTTATCAGGAGGAAATAGTTACTGCCATCTGAATCGAGTAGAGCAAAATGAGGAGTGGAGAAGCCGCTTCTCTTGTCCCCAACAATATATTTTAAGAATAGGAGTTTTCGAATGGTTGAATAATAATTTTTTTTTCGCCATTGTTGCGATGCCCTGATGGAATCTCTCGCCATGCTCCTGTAAGGAGGAGTTGCGAAGCCGCTCCTCTTGTGAATCTATAGAGACGAGACGAGAACAAAGAGATTCCTGTAAAATCTGCAGCCCCAACTACCGTGTGTGGCTACGAGTAGGCATAGCAGAAGTCTTGGTAATGGAAAGGCTATGTACTGACAGAGGGATGCTTACGCACTCGGCTTCCCTTTCCACCACAAAGGTTAACCAGCGTAGAAGTTGAAAAGCGAGAAGGCAAGTAAAGAAGGCATTTAACACTAAAATGCAGGTCCACCGGTGTGTGGACACGCCCTGGCGCCTACCAACCACTGCAACCACCCTCCCACTGCCTTATGTGGTCTGCCTTTTTAGGCAAAGGCTAGAGGAAAGATAACTCGATCACAAACCAGGATCGGGAGTGCCTATGGGTGACCACCAAAAGACCGGTTTCTCGGCAGCTTCTCGCAGTCGAGGATGAAGCCTGGTCGTATCGAGCCTTTCCTGACACCAGGGTACTTCTCTCCTCGATCAAGATACGGGTCCGAAGACTAAACACATTCATATCAGTTTGAACCTAGTGCAGGTTGATGCCCTCAAGAGGGCATCCATCATCATCGATCTCAATGGACTCTTCCCCCCCCAAAAAAAATACAAATTAACCAATGGCAAATGATTACAAAAAAATTCTGATGTTTTTTTTACCTTTAGACCTAGAAATTAAGGATCTATCTGAAGAACAGACCAATAGTAAATTAGTAGGAGACAAAAGGTGGTTATGGATATGAAAAAATAGATCAAGAGAAAATTATTAGTTACAGGCAGCCAGCAAGGACTACTTAGTCCACTCAAAGGCCAGTCCCATTCTATACTAATATGTTAGTAGTCCTACTTTGGACATTGTCGCCGCGATGTTCCCTCACGCCACATTAAATCCACAACCGGGCTCCGTATTTAAACAATATCATTATTCGTAAAATAACTATCAATTTTGTTTTTAAAACTATTCACACAACTAGCATTTACTACCTCAGCAGAGAGTGCGTTCTATTTATTGATGGAACGTCCTTTCAGTTTAAAACGTTGTTACGTGTGGTACCATGGTCGTACTTTAAAAAAATTCATAATTTACGTTTTCAAATTTATTTAAAATTTTGAATACTTCGATAAGCTCACCTCGCAATCGCCTGGTTTCGAGAGTCGGTAGTCATCATCATCATCACTTCACCATCATCATCATCATCATCATCATCATCATCACTAACTCTATTATTTTGAGAAGGGGATTTTTTTGAGTATTTGAATAATAATTTCATCTTAGTTTGGTTATGACTTATGTTTTTTTATCAAAGTTATTTCTAATAATTCTTTCATAATATCAAAAAACAAAATTCTGAAGTTCAGAAATAAATATAAGTATCGCAATTTTGTGATTTTTTTAAAAACAAAAGAATTACAATTGGTAAAGTTCAGAAAATTTAGTTTAGGTTGTACAACACCGACCGAAGGTTTGCCTGCGAAGCGCAAGCTCCTCCTGTAAGGAGGAGTCGCGAGGGGCGCTCCTCTTGCCTTTTAATAATGTACCCATGGTCTATTTAGTTAGTTAGTCAGCGACAATCCTTCCATGATACTGGGAAGATCCCCGACCGGATAATGAAATTTATATAAGGTCAGTATGACAATCGCTGGTCGGCCCGAGGGCCCCAGGAGCCGGTCCTCTTTTTATCCCATCGATGCTAATTTTCTAGGCCTAAAGGCAAGAAAAACCTATAGGAAAAAAAACGGAAAAAATAATCCTCATGACTTTTTTTCGATCTAAATCTGTCTAATAACTTCACTTTGCTTGACTCGTTTTTAGGTGTGGGTCGCTATTTCCTTCTGATAAGGATTAAAATTGAAAATCTATTTTACAAATAACTTCGATGAAATTTTCGAATATACGAAAAAATCAAATAAAAAAGCAGCCATCCCTAAATTTTAATAAATTTTCTGAACTTCACCATTTTTATTAGCATATTTGCGTTGCCGTTGGCGCTGTAATAATCGTGAATACAATTTCAGTGTTGGATTGCGAAAAGACACTTAGTTTTAAGAATCATTCGTTTATTTCATTCACGCATGGCGCAAAGGGTTGACACCTACTGTTGTGTGTGTGTGTGTGTGTGTGTGTGTGTGTTAAAGAGCTTAAAATGTCAACAGAAGCCATAACTGATTGGAAACACTTTTTGCGGGAAGTTTGCGCCAGTTCCTTGCTCCAAAATCTAACCTAACCTACAGGTATTCACACTACGAGCCTCAAACGTCATAGCTTAACCTTAACCTCGTAATAGCCTCGAATGTCATAGCTTACCCTCGCGATAGCCTCGAACGCCCAATTCGTTGCTGGGTCTGTTCGCTGAAAGTCAATTGTTGGCCTAATAGACTGGCTAAAAAGGGTGTACCTTAGTAGCGTTGGTTGAACAAGAAAAAGGTTCTGACAAAAACATACAGGAAAATCAAAATTTCGTAGGGGGGAGAGTAGTATTTAGGGGACCTCCTAACATAACCGGACCAGTTTTTACAATATCTCAAAACCAATCAAAGCTAGGAAGGTTCTCCGTGTCCTTTATTGTCTTGTTGTTACTTAAAATTAAAAACAAGACCAACGAGAGCATTTTCCGCCAAAGAAATTGTAAGGAAGTGAAAATGTGTGAAAGATATATACCGGCAGATCCACGTAGATGCGTTGGAGGCTCATCGCGCACGCAAACCTCCAGATGTCAGCTGCAACGTGGGCATGCATGGCATAACTGGCATCCGATTCTGGTGATCTTCCAATACGATAAACAACTGTTCTCATTCGCTTTTCTTCACTCAAAATTGATTCGGCCAAAGAATCTTGCCGAAACTTCCCCTCCTGAATTCCTTTTCGTCGGAAAAACACATTTTTTAACTGATTATCCGATCTATATTTCTTTTTATACTTTTTTCTGCGCTCCCTCACCCTGTTCTCACTATTTGTGTACATATGGTGTTGTGGTCCCTTTGCAGGATCTTAGTTTTACAAGGTTGTTTTTTAAGTGGATTGGTCGAAAATACGACCCCCTCAATAGAACAATGGGGAAAATACGTCTACCAGGAAAACAACGAAGATAAAAAGAGATGTTTACGTAAATCTGACAGCATGGCTAATTTCTAAGGGGGTAGGGGGTAAGGGGGAAGGTGAGTGCACAAAACTCGGACATTCCTGCTGAGATGAGACCAAAACAACTTTCTTGGGAGCTTTTGGGTTCAGCCCTTCGCTCTTTTCTTCACATAATTCAAGCCACATTCATCAATCTAACCTCTTCGCAGGAAATTCCATGTTCATAAAGTGTGTAATAGCTGCCTTTGGGTATATTTAAGAGGAGTGTTGTAAGGTAGAAGGGTAGAACACTTATAACTAAGGAAACTTGTGTGATATACATATGTTGTTATGCATTTTTTTCATACGCCCTCGCTTCTGCTGGGAATCCTGCCACCCTCCGATGCTTAATCCAGAATTGCTAAAAAAACTTTCTTTATTCATTAATGTCATATTTCCTGCCAAGCTTCAAAACCCATTTTAAAGATGTTTTAAAGTTTTTTAACACCCCAAAGCGAAGCTATGATTTTATTTTTAAGTGCTGAAGTCGATCGCAAGTTTTGCTATGATCTATTGAACTAATCATTTCCACCAAAGCAGTTTGGTTGAACCATTAAAATGCTAACATATATTTTTTTTATTTCGTTTCAGAAAATAAGTAATCAGTCGAAAATATGAGGTTCCTTTTAATGGGAGTCTTGTTAGTGGGACTCATTGAGGGAGGAATCCAAGAAGCCTTCCACTCCAATCCCCCATTGAGATCTTTTCCTGTTTTGGTCCAAGGGCCCTTCGGAAATGAAAAACCAATCGTCTATACCTATTATGCCCCATATGGGTAAGTATCCAGGACTGGAAAAAACAAAGGTTTCGATCAAATAAATGACTAACAAAAAAACCGCATAAAATTCAAAATTTGTTTTGTCTATTAATGATTTTATCTTAACAGGTACATAAAGTAAATAGATTCAGCGGATTCCCTCCTTAAGAGTGGCGTGGGAACTAATAAAACTCCTCTGGACATTTTTTGACATATACAGGGTGAGCCCCCCAAAAACGTGCCCCAACTTTCAAAAAGGCTTCATTTCCTAATTGAATAAAGAATTAAGAAATCGAGCATTGAAAATCTTAAATACTTCATGTTTAGTTTTCTCATATGAGAAGGTACTAGTTCGACCAGCGCGAGAAGCGCTCTCTTACCTGATTGAACAATGACCTATACTACAGGGTGTCGAAAAGTTCCTAAGCAATGGAAATAGTCTCGCTACGATCACAATAGTCTAGGGAAGGCGTCGGCAAACCCTGGAACGCGAGGCATTTATCCTTTGGCACGTGAAAAGATTTTTCCTCTCTTTTAAGCAAGGACAGGATCACATTAAAAAGTATATATATTAAAATTACATATTGTCTAATGATAAAATCTAATATATTTCTTTTAACGCAATATTTACCTTATATTTTGGGCATATCGACTTAGGTCTAATGACCAAGTTAGATTATGTACATTGGGCATTAACCTCGTAGTTGCTTGGCACTCACGACCAGAAATTGTTTTTTTTTAATGGAATTGGCACTCAAGACCAAAAGGTTTGCCGACTCCTGGTCTAGGGACTATGATCATCGTCCAAACACAGGTGTGCATAGCGGCATTTGATGTCCGGACATTTCTAAATCCTTTAGTGCAAATTTTGCTATACACTACTGTGTTTGGACGACTATCATAGTCTCCGACCACTGTGATCTTAGCGAGACTATATATTTCACAGCATAGTAACATTTCGGACACCCTATATCAACGTACTGAAGCGACACTTAGACACTGAACGCAAAAAAAGAGTGCACAAACTGGTAAAGAAATATATTAGGCCAAGCGGGGAAAAAATAAGAACTGCTCTGTAAAATATTTTGAGCTAACAATTCACCTCTCCTTAAGGGAACGACTGGTGAGGACTAGGTTAGCCTAATTTGGCTGATTCATTTACTTATATATATATATATATATATATATATATATATATATATATATATATATATATATATATATATATATATATAATGTATATCTCTCATGAACGCGAGATTATAATATATATATATATATATATATATATATATATATATATATATATATATATATATATATATATATATATATATATGATGGAAAATCGCATGACGCGTGATATACAATGGATGTTGTTAAGAGCCCAAGAAAGGAAATGTGGTATCATAACGCTTAGGAATATATAATACGTGACCCTTAAAAGCTTAAGAAAGAACATGGTAGATTTAGAAACGGTTCTGAAAATAGGGAAGAATATTTTAACCGGGATATGAAAGTGAAACAAAGGAGAGGATTCGAACCTGTGACATCAAGCGCTCATCACTATCAGAACCAAGACGTTCATCAAATGAGCCGCCATCTTCAACCCCAAAGAAAGGCTGATTGCCCCTAGCGACTACTTTTTATTCCGCCAGCTCAAGGCTGCACTGCATGGACGCCGGCTTGGGAACGCTGAAGATGTCCAGCTCGCAGTCCAGGAGTAGATTGAACAGCAGTCGGAAGATTTCTGGTTGTCGGGAATTCGAAGCCTCAGGGACAAGTGGCGCAAGTGCATTGAAATCGAGGGTAGTTTATTGAAAAATAATAAACACTTTTCCTCATATCTCGTTTCCTTATATCCGAATTGCAAAACTTATTGACCGCTCCTCGTATATATATATATATATATATATATATATATATATATATATATATATATATATATATATATAAAATGAGTGTGTGTGTGTATAGTGAAAGCGCCACGAAGTTTCCAAATTACTGAATATATGAGACAGAATAAACCTTAGGAGCAGTGGTGGCTCGTAGCTATAATTAGTAGTGGTGCTGCATCAGAAATCTTTTTTGCTTTGTTTCAATACTTTGTAAAGGGAAATAAACATATAAAAATGAAATTTATAGATAAACTTGATAAAATCCTAAACAAAACAAATAAAACATTATTTACTTACTAATAGACTAAATTGTAACAGTTTAAGCTTGATCCATTCATTCAAAAACGAGATCTATTATTCATGTTTTAATTTGTGCGAAAAGTAAATTATTTTTTTCTTGATCTTCGGATGACTATTGAGGAATTTTTTTTCTTCCATTCAAAGCACTGCAAGTACATTTAGTCTTTCAGAATTCATAGTGCTCCTTAGAAAAGTTTTTATTCTTTTCAGTGTTAAAAATCAGCGTTATGTCTCTGATGTATTCATGGGAATTGTCAAAAGGACTTTTATTAGTTTCGTAATTTCACTAAGAACACCATCTAGATTATTTTCCAGGGTAAATTTTAGAAGCTCAATTAATTAATAAAAGAGCCGAAAAATAAGAATTAAATTCTACACTTTATCACATTCAAGAATATAAACACTTTTGAGCACAAGTCAAGCAGAATCAAAATGAAACACTACCTTCCACCAGCACACCAGGATCGGGACTGCGTGAGCCATAGTGCTCTCTCTCCCTAACGTGTAGCTTCCTATCTCGGACATGTGAGCATGCGACGAGCAGCCAAACACTACGTCGCTGGAACTGTGAAGCGCACAGTTATATACAAGGATTTTTGCATTTGGTTCATTAACTAGGGGATGGCTACTGGCATTACGCTTATGGATTATATAATGTACACGGATAAAGAAAGAATTAAAGAAAGAAAGACTCATTATATTGAATGTTGTCGATAATATCGACTGGAAATGAGGGGGGGGGCAGTTGCGCAGTACCTATATATACGAGCCGCCACTGCTCAGGAGTCAGGAAAAAAAATCATGGTAAATCATAAACAGTAGTAAAGGATATACGCAAAATAATGCAAGTTCCGAAGTGGAAATGAAGAAACGACAAAAGATATACAGAAAAAAAAGCCTGAAATGGATCTATCTTTTCATAAAGAGGCCCCGAAAGACCTCATAGAAGGCATGCAGATGAAATTTACTCAAAGGCGTAGCAAATACGAGTTCTGGACTTTGAACAATCGAAATCTCTTGGGAAAGGGGTGGCTTTTGCCCAGCTGTGGGATGAGATTGGCTGGTGACGATGATAATGAAAATGAAAAATAGAAATGAGTAAGGACAAGAAGTATGGTGACTTGCTTGCATCGGCAATTTCGTTTGAGGCATTCCTTACCTCTCAAATAAATGCCAAAAATTCAAATGCTACAGGAAAAAACATGGTACCAAGACGTGTCATCGTATGTGGTGCAAAATAAGCGGGGAAAAAATAAAAATAATGCGCTATACTCAACTGCAGCTAAGAAACCCAACTTTGCCGGTTTCGATTAGCTTCTATTACAGTTTACTAAAAAAATAGAGGTGTGTGGGAGTAGAACTGATACCATTGAAGGAGGGTATGTGGGCTTGGAAGTTGAATTTCAAAACTCTCAGTGGAATTACCAGACGTCGTTCAATCGAAAGAAGTGCTTACTTTTCGTGGAAGTTGTGCTCGTATAAATGTAATTTTAACTCGAAAGTAAGCCATTTGCCGAGGCTTACAGCCCCTCAAAAGAAAATCGTGGTGAGGATATTTGTGAAATTTACCACAGTAACATTAAAAAAGCCCTTCCTCCTCTCCCTGTCAAACCCAGCAATCATTTCCCAAAAATGAAACAAATGTCGGTATACCCAAATGTCAACACGTTCCTCAATGTACAAGAGCACCCTACTGCTTTTCGTTTGGAGGACAGCGTAGAGTTGTGTCAGGAGCCTGCCCAGTAACCATTAAAGTTAGAAATACTAGCCTCCTGGCTAGTATAGTGGTTATCGCGCTTGCCTGGCAATCATTGGGTCGGCAGTTCGAATCTCTGTCCGAATTCTTTTTAAAAAGCTGACACTATTTACTAGAGAGCTTACCTCCGTGGCTGGGCAACACGGTGGGGACGGGTAGGTGGAGCCATGTGGCCATGGCAGGCAGTCCACTTAAGACAAGGATAACTAATTTTAAAACCCTGGAGCCACAGGCATAATTTGCCTCTTCCAGAAGATCCTCTGTGAGTATCTGACCTACAATCACTCAACCCGTCACTGCATAACACCCCTCCTCTGAATAATACACCAACATCCAAACCCACCCATACAGTTACCCCAGATATCACCTACACTCAAGTCACAAACAGATTTTCTGTTTTAACAGACTAAAAGCTTCTTTGCATTTTATTGTCATTTTATTGTATTGCAGTGTCATTTTTTAGGATTTGGTCAGTTATATGTTCTTATAGCGAAGTTTGTTGCTTTGATAGGCCCTTGTGGCTTTTGTCATCCGTGAAATTATGTTATGTTAACCCACTGTCCACATATTTTACTGTGTTTGGTCCACATATTTTATTAGAAATGCCAAGACATGTTTTAGTCAATCGGAAATTGGTCTGTTGTTGTGCTAAATCAATATAAATGAGTGCTTGAAAGGTAATAAAAAGTAATAAAAATTGAAAATCAAAGTCTAGTAGACACCCTGACTTAACCAATCCTCCACAGACCAACACCCTCACTGCCCCAGCGCCTCTCCACAACCTCAAAGCAGATCTAGATCCATATCTCCAGCCATATCCTTTGCAAATCCTATCACTCTGTCCCACCCGTCCTCTTCTTCCCCTCTACCCCCTCCCCTCAAACTAACACCCATGCTTCTCCACAACCCAACCATTAACTCCAGAACTGCCCACGCCAACATTCCTACAAACAACTAATCCTACTGGCATACCTTACTTACTATCCCTCATCCACTTCTTCATACACTACTGCGAAAGCAACTTCATCCAGACCCTAGCCCTGATTTCCAACGATTCCTCTCCACCATCCCACAACCAAATCATGCCTAAAATCATTCTTTGGAATGCCCATTCCTTGGTATGAAAGATCCATGAATTTAAAGTATATATCACTGAAGTGCAGCCAACAGTAATTGCCATTACAGAATCATGGCTAGTCCCTTCCCTCTCCATATCCTTTCCGGGCTATTCCATTTTCTGCCTAGACCGCACCCCAAGCCAGGTGGCGGACTGCTTGTCATTATCCGCTCCACCTTATCATGTATACCTCTCAAACCGTGCCTTGGAATACCTAGCTGTCTAGGTTGAACTTCCTACCAGCTGGTGCACCATCCTCCTATACTACAGCCCCTGTCAAGATATACTGGAAGCAGAATTCAAACATCTTCCTATAGATCTCTCTTCCTGCCTTAATTATGAGAGATTTCAATGCCTGACATCCACAATGGCACCCCCACCTACCACAAAGCTCCATCAACTACACATGCAGAACACTACACTAATACCTCCTCTCATCTTCAGTATTCTCTATCCTCACACCTCCAGGACTAACTACTCAGGTGAACTCTACCACTGGTAAAACATTGGATTTACATCTAGGCACACAACCATTTGAAGACCACTCCTTTATAACCAGTCCATACCTGGTCAGTGATCACCGCCCAATCATCTTAAAGGCAGATCACCTACACTCAACAACATCCACAAATACCAGACCAAGGTGACGCTTCCAAGAAAATGGATGGCCTCTTTACCAAAAAAAAAACATCCGCAACACAAATACTGGACCTTCCTCAAACAAATATAGTAAATGAATTTACAACCAAAATCTTCAACACTGGCCAACAAGCATTCAGTTATAAATCTGGAAATCATAATGGAAAACAGATGCTTGTGCAGGAGCAGTGAAAGCTAGAAGACCAACCTAGAATTTATGGAGATGCAGACCTAATGCAAAACACAGACAACAGTATCAGCACATGGTCTCTGTCTGCCACCATACAATCCTGGGCCAAATATTGCTCTTCTTTATCCTTCACCATAACTCCATCAAGAACATGGCAGTTCCTTAAGGCCATCCCTCCACATATAATATCCCTCTCCGAAAAGATGATAAGGACCTACTCAAGGACATAGACAGAGCAGACCTCCTATCACTGCATTTTAACAAATGTGTTCTCCATCCACAGCCCTTTGCCAATAAGATGATATTACACCACAAAGTAAATGCGGGTAAGCTCTTAGCTCCACCTGATGGACTTGCTTCCCCTTTCACATTAAAGAAACACCATTCCATCCTGTCAAATCTACCAAATAGAAAAGCAAAAGGTGAAGATGGAATACAATGCCTTACAACTGATGCAAGAGACCCTGCTCACAATATCCAATAATAGTTGGGCCACTCACACATACCCAAATCACAAGACGGGAAAAGATCCCACTCTTCCAGCCTCATATCGTTCCATTTGTCTTCTTTTATGTCTTTGGAAGGTATTGGAACAAATTGTCTGCACTCACCTATCATGGTGGATTGAAAAGAATAACTATCTACCACCATTACTATGTGGATTTCGGCCAGGCGGATCTACCATCGATATCTTATTACAATTTGAACACCTGACACAAACAGCATTCTGTGACTGTTGATATCTTCTGGCAGCATTCTTAGACCTACAAAGAGCCTTTGATGTAACCTCTCACCTGGGTACACTTGTCAAGCTCACACGTATGGGACTTACAGGCACCCCATTGGCTTGGATGCATTACTTCCTAAGTGACTGCACCTTTTCAGTTGTAATAAGAGGCTCCACATCAACCCCATGCTCCCAGGAACAAGGTGTACTTCAGGGTTCTATTCTCAGCCCTTTATTATTTAATGCATTAATGTCAGATATTCAGCTGCCCACATCCACCACACCACTAATATACTGTGATGACATCGCTTTGATCTTTAGAGCGTCCACCATAGAAGAGATAACCTGTAATCTTCAAACATCACTAAACACACTATCAACATGGGCCGATACCTGGGGTCTTGTCATCAATCCCATGAAGAGTGCCCTCATGTGCTTCACCTATCAAAGATTCCCACATATACCCAGTGTCACTGTCCATGGCACAAATATGCCCATTGTCACATCACCCCGCTTTCTGGGCCTATACCTGGATGGACCCAGACTAACCTGGAAGAATCATATAATGCACATACAGGACACTTGTATACCTTGCCTGGACATTATGAGAAGCATAGCGGGAGCTCAATGGGGAGCAAACAGGCAAACCCTCCTTGAATTCTACCATGTCTACATCCATAGCAAGATAGAATATAGCAGTGTATTATATGGGCCGGCAGCACGCACCACCCTCAAGCGCTTAGGAGTCTTACATCATACTGCTATACAAGTTGCCTTGGGGCACTTTGCTCTTCACCAATCACTGCACTCCTAGCAGAATCTAACATTCTCCCCCTTGCATACTATCACCTTATCTCTGAATGTGATGGCTCCAGAAAGTCCTTAACCTACCCTCCTCCTATCCCTACCCTACCTTAGACCGATCTACCGGAATATTACCCACACACTCACACTGGCCAAGCAGAACACAACCATATTTTTGTTGAACAATGTGGATATGTGCCCCATCAGGCCTCTCTACCTCCTCTCCTTACCCCAACACCCTGTATTTCTCCTATTCCCCTTTGGCTAGACATATCCAATCTCATAATCACTCTGTTTCATCAAGACTTCAAGAAATCAACAGATAGTCATCTAGCAAAACAATTCTTCATGGAGATGGACCACACCCTGTATCATGACCACTTCAAAATTTACACTGATGGTTCTCATATCCCCCATCCATCCTCAGCTTCTGCTGCAGTATTTTATGAAGATCTGTCTCTTCGTCAGACCTGGATACTTGGAGCTCACCGCAGCATCCTAGCTGCTGAACTTGTGGCCATCTATCAATCTCTAGAATTTATTCACAAGAATCTTTCTCCGCAGAAAGCAGTACTGTACTCTCTCATTCACTCACATAATCCATCTACCCAACAACCTCTAGTCTACTCCATCTTGACACACCTTTACCATCTCCTGAATAATGGATGGACACTGACCCTTCAATGGATACCCTCACATGTTGGAATATGTGGCAACACCATTGTAGACACTGCAGAAGGAATACCCTACACACAACAGAATATACTAAAGATCCATGCAGATACAACCAGTTGGGATGATGAAGTCAAAAGAAATCTCCCACACCTACACCTAGGAAGATTCTGGAGTGATTCACTGCCGCACCCCAAGTCTCATGCCCGTACCAGGGATCTGGATGTCACCATGACCCACCTAGGTATAGGTCATACTCGACTAGCATCACACCTACATCGTCTGGGAATGATCACAGAACCAACATGTAGATGGTGTAAAGGACCAGAAGAAACACTACACCACCTTATCACCAACTGTCTGCGATTTTACATTGCCTGCATCAAACTGTGGGACACTCTACTATCTCACAACATCCCCACAAATTTCCTTTCCATCCTCCTTGGTGGCATGAACCTACCTGACTCCATAAAACCCAGACCCTTATGCCTACTTGGATCCTTCCTATATGTTTGTCCATTTACTTCCAGGGAGCCCGTTTGTACTTTGAACAAAAGTCAGCTTCCATTATACATTTCTTTTATTATTTACTCCCTTTCACCATGCCCTCTGTCCATTAGCTAGTATTTTCTGCTTTAGCTTTCCCTTTATTCCCTGCTCCCAATTCATCCTTCCTATCTACTTGTCTCATCCTCTTATGTCGCTGTCATGCATTATTGACAGCATATACATACCCTGTCTATGTCTCTGTCCCATCTCTTGCAGTCTCAGTTTATAACTTTGCAACCCTCTCTTCATACCTACTCCACCCCATTTCTCTCCTTAAAACTTTCACTGCAATATAGGAATTGGCTTCTGGTGCCATTCCTACCACTTTTTTTCTTGCTTTGCCCTTGAACTTCCTACACTTTATCCCTGGCTCCAGACTCCTTTTCATTTCTCCTCTTTACATAACGAAAATAGAGGGAGAGGTGACGCCCCCTTGTCGCGGGAAAAGAGCTTGTGTGGACCTTGGACTTTTCGAGCTATGTCGGCGGAGGTACCTCTTCTGGGTACCCCTGGTAGGGCTTCCCTTGTTGATTTGGTCGGAAACGAGGTTCCAGACTAAGTGCGTCATTTCTTCCTTTTTCTACTCTATCCCTCTCCTTTTTTACTTTTATCCTATCTCCCACTCATACAAAAAAAAAAAAAGCCTACTCCTATCGTGTCACTCTTTCCCTTTCTTCCTCTATCTACCTATAAGGACCTGGCAGCTACCTCATGCGTCAGAAGAGAGGCTTTGGAACCTCTATAAACAACGCCAATCGACGCTCACTGGTTGCGAGAGACTAGGACTAGAGGTGTCCTAGGCGTTGGGGCACGATGAATGGAATGAGGGTAGTGCCCCGTTAACCCCTTGCCTGCCGCGTAATTATTGACTGTTCCCAGTGCCCGTTGATGGGTGCTTATGGTAGCATTGGTCCGAGGTGACGGCCCTTTGTTCCCATGTTGGTTGCCAGGCCAATAAAAAGCCTTGGGTCGAGTTCCTTGGTGTGGCGGGATATCCTCTGAACGCTACTCCGAGACCTCTATAGAGCCTCAGAGGAGAGAGCTAAGGTCCTTGAGGGAAAGTTGAAGAAGCTCGAAGCCCTTAACGTAGCTCAGGTTCGATGCCTAGAAGAGGCGCCGCCCACTGACGTGTCGGAATCCCCTGGTAACCAAGCGGACATTCCGGCATCATCTGAGGCTAAGCTGGCTGAGGCGAGAGAAAAGGAGAAACGAAGAAAAAAAAAAAAAGCATAGTTGAAACAAAAGTAGAACCAAAAATAGAAGAAAAACAGATAAACAAGAAGAAAAAGAAAGATAAGAATGTGGAGAGTAAAGAGGAAAAGGGGAGGCCTCTTCCACAAGGGAAGACCCCGTCTTCAGAGACCAAGTGTCCGAAGGTCACCCTCATTGGTGACTCGCAAACACGGGATCTGCAGCCGCTGCTAGCGGCCCGCTTTCGCACTAGCATGAAGGTAAGCTGCCTGTCAGGACGGGGTAACCACACCATCAGAGTAGAGGCAGAGAAAGCTCAGATTTCTGAGAATTCAGTTGTTACTCTGATGGTGAGCGGCAACGACCTCTACCTCAGAGGGGGTAAGGTTGGCCTCAGTGGTAAGACCATCCAAACGGTTATGGGAGCCGTGGACGACATAGGGCTTAAAACCCGCAAACGTGTGGTGGTTGGGATGCTTCCGAGAAGAGGTCCATCCCGAACCGCTCACGAAAGAAACGTCGCAGTGAACAGAAGGTTGGCGGATCTCTGCACGGCAGAAGGAGTCGTCTTCGTGGACCCCTATCGTACCTTTATCGGTAGAGACGACCTCTACCAAAGGGACGGGGTACATCTCTCCTTTAAAGGGAAGGCCTTTCTCGCCAACCTAATTCAAGATGTCGTGGAACGCACCCAAAGGAGCGTTCGAAACAGAGCGAAAGCGGACGTGCGCCAGCATGCCCGCGTCACTCCTGGAACGACCTTTTCGGAGGTCGTCAAAAAGGGTGTGACCACGAAAACAGAGAAGCCGGGAAACGGAAGAGCGTAGGGAGTCCTACACTAGGGGACTCCCTCAAAGTTCTTCTGTTCAATGCGAGGTCAATCAGGAATAAGTTTCTTGAGCTCCGTGGCTTCGTAGTAACAGAGGAACCTGAGATGGTGGCCATAACGGAGTCGTGGATAAAAACCTCAAGCCGAGATTTTGAAGGTGAATTCACGATTCCCGGTTACCAGCTCTTCCTGAAAGATAGGCCAGACAGAGAGGGTGGCGGTGTGATGTTGTATGTCAAGGATACTCTCAACTCGACGGATTGCAACATCGTATCCGACCATGAACTACTAGGTGTTGACCTAGAGATAGGTCCTGCCAAATACAGGACCCTGGTGCTTTATAGACCTCCTGCCCAACTCGTTGAAAAGGACAGAGATCTGTACCAGCTACTAGGAGAACTTGTCGAAGACAGAGTGTGTATCGTCATGGGTGATTTCAACACACAAGTTGACTGGGAAACCAGAGAACCCTGTGGCGAGAACGCACTACTCCTGGAGTTCGCGAACAACGAGTTCCTCACTCAATGGGTGAGAGAGCCAACGAGAGGAAACAATATCCTCGACTTGGTTTTCACCTCTGAGGATGACATCGTTGAGGACCTCTCTGTTGGCGAAGAGTTCGGTGGCAGTGACCACCGAATAATTAGATTTGTAGTCAAAGTTCCGAAGGCAGGGCCTGCAACTAGTAAATTGAAGAAACTCGATTTGAAAAGAGAAGACTTTGCAGGTCTTCGTGCTGGACTGACTGACGCGAGGCTAAAAGTGTGCGATGTTGTTGAAGACTCGTGGAACAGTTTCAAAACCACATTCATGAGTCTTCAATCGCGTTTCATCCCTCTGAAATGTCCCCGTCGGTCTTCTTCTGTTCAACCAAAGTGGTTTAATCGAGAAATCGGCCAACTTCTTAGGGAGAAGAGAACTGTGTACCGGCAATCGAAGATCTTGGGTGACTTTGACGAATACCGGAGGCTAGCCAGGAGAGTGAAGTCCAGCATAAGGGCGGCTAAGCGGTCTGAGGAACTCCGAGTGGCGAGACTCTGTAAAGAGAATCCCAAGGAGTTTTTTGGATATATGAACAGCTGTAAACCAATCCGTCGAACGATTGGCCCCTTGAGGAATGAGGAGGGGACATTAAAGCATTCAGATGCAGAAAATGCTAACCTCCTCAACGACTACTTCTCTTCAGTGTTTACTGAAGAGTGTGGTCCCATTCCCCAGCCGACGGATTCCTACTCGGGGGGAAAAGCTGGAGGCAATGGACTTCACCGAAGGAGAAATAAAGAAAAAGATCGCTGACCTAAAGACGAATAAGTCCCCTGGACCGGACGGGTTTCTACCTAAAGTGTTGAAGGAAGTGTGCGATGAAGTATCACGACATCTGTGCGCTATCTTTAACATGTCAATCCATCCGGACCAAATGCGTTCCTAGAGACTGGCGTGAGGCGGAGGTGACTCCTATCTTCAAGAAAGGAGACCGTAACCAACCGTCGAACTACCGACCTATCAGTCTGACTTCGATAGTCGGTAAACTCATGGAAAGCATCATGGTGGACAAAGTGACGTCGTATTTAGAGTCAAGGCTGAGTAGAAACAAATCTTTTGATTACAGTTAACTTAAGCCACAATGGTTCTGGATAGTGGTTGGATGTAGTCTAGATCTGAATTAATTTCACAGAAGCTGTCATACCTCTCCCCTCTCAGATCAATATTGAGAATAGTAGGTTCACTCATTTTTGGCCTTAAAAAAGAGAAACTAAACCAGTACTTCAATTTGATATATATATATCTGTTCTAGATACACACAAATCAATTTTTTTATGCATTTAGTTACTAGTTTGTCGTTATTTTTTTTAATCCTGAATTAAGAAAAGTTGATGCAAATTGAGACTTTATCTATGCTCAATTGGCTTGCAGTGTTTCCACTCACTGGTGTAGGCCAAGTCCAAACAAATGCTATATTTTTCATCCAAAAGATCCCACTTTTTACTTTTAAACATTTAGAATTTAAAACTAGCTTAATATATACAAACTTAATCAGGCCAAACAGTCATTAAATCTTATACAAATTGTCTATATACTAATCCATCTCAAACTCTTTGAGAGAAATGAAAAAAAATGAAATGATGAAAAGGCAATAGTGTTAAAAAATTATCCATGAATATAAAGCCTTCATAATTTTGACAAGCCATGATGGTGATGCCTTTTGAAGACCTTTAAACAAATGTTTACTGTTTTAAATCCTGAAGAAACTGAAATATAGTCAGATTCTCATTGTACATAAAATGGCTTGAATCCAATATTAAACAAGAAAAAAAACACCTCCATTATTTAATTTCACTTGAATTTAGGCATTCAAAAAATAAGAAAAATGTGCCCCTGAAAAAAAGGCTACTTTCTAATTAGTTCTTTTCTTAGGTTAAGAGGTGCAAATCCACGAGGTTCTCCTATACCTCACAAAGCTACATCTGATGTTCAGCCTGATATTTACGGACTACAGGATGGATATGCAATTGATAGAGGACATCTGTTCCCACCCAGAGATGAGGTAAATATCTTGCCATTTTTTACAAGTATAAAAACCATCAAACTTTGAACACTGTATGCTCTATATTTGATGCTGCCATCCAATCTGAGTTAAAGTACTTATCCTCTTTTTTTTTTTACCATAACAGAACAATTTATGGGCCTGCTTTCTTCACATTTATCAGAGATCTTTGATGTTATGAAATCATCTAATGCGTTTTGTTTTCAGGGTCCCATTCTTCTACGAGACTCAGTTGAGAGACTCCCAATTGAGGCCCAGATGAGTATTCTTCGGAAGAGTGTAGAGTTAGATGAAGATGATACCACTCCCTTCTCTCGGGCAGATGTTGAAGCTCTTCCTTCCCCCAAGATTACATCGTATGCCTCAACCAGAGATTCTGTAAGTGAATTTCTACTCTGAGTCCTTGGGAAGTGAGTGAAGCATTAAATATTAGTAGTGTTTAGTTTGTGAGGAGTGTGAACTAGTCTGTCATGCATAAATGCTGATTTTGATGGAAGAAGTTTAATTGTTATAAGAAGAATGTAGAATATGTTCTTAAGGAAAGTAGTCAAGAATTTAAGAGAGAAATTGGCCCATGAACGCATCGTGATGGGGATAACTTGGCATGACTGAAAATCAGCTATGTTGATATGTGTGCAAACCAAACTTCAGGATATAGTGGAAGCTATAAAAAACCTGAAATGGAGCTGGGCAGGCAATATGGCAAGATACCAAGGTGATGATAGGTGGACCATAAAAATTACTGACTGGACTCCACTTGATAAAAGATGACTGAAAAGACCAAAAACAAGATGGAGAGATGATCTTAAAAAATATGCAAACAAATTGCACTAGACTGACAAAAAATTTGAAAGATGAGAAAGGGCTTCCCTCAACAGTGGAAAGCCAATACCTGATTTGATGATGTTGATACATCACTAGAAGAGTGAGAAAAAGAAATCCTAAACTGCTCTCCATTACACATAGAGACCCAGAAGATAACACTGTAGAAATAGGACGATTAAATTTGGTCAGCGACAGAAGTAATATAAAAAAATTTATGGCTAAGCCAGGTAAAGTGGAGTGCTTTGCCCAGCAGTGGAAGGAAATGTGCTGATGATGACTAATGAATATATGAGTGAATGAAAAGAAAATTTATGGTAATTACAGCCTTCCTCAACAATCTGATATAGAAGCAAGAACCAACTGCCTAAATTTAAATGATACAGAAAATATATGGAAAAATTGCAACTGAGGTGGATAAGAACCAAATTTAATTAGTTTTATATTAAATTACTTTACCCTCTGAAATGTTAGAAGAAATATTAAACAGCTTCAGTTAACTTTGAAGAAAACTAGGGAAATATGATAGGTAAAATATTTAATAAAAAAGATTATGAGAAAAAATATAGTTCCAACTATAGAGAGACTAAAGAAAGTGTTCACTTTAAACCAATTATAAAAAAGGCAAAGGCAATATTTCTTAAAAAATATTCTCTTAATACATGGTCAAAATAGAGATGCAAATATATAAAAGAGCTTACTTAACCCTGAATTTTTTTTTCTATTAATTTTAAACTGATAATATAATCTACCTCTATTTATAGTTTGTGGTATATTGCTATCTTTTAACATGCAGATTACCATATAGGCAAATTTGTAATTAGTAAATTTCCAGGAAAATCTTGCAATGCTGTATTCATCTCAAGGCTATGAAGGAGACAGCCCACTCATTGGATATAGAAAGGATGTTGAATCACCACCTAAATCTCCAAATACAGTAAGATTTCTTTTGTACATATCACAGTAGCATGAAATTAATGGAAGTTTCTTAAATGAATACTCATGTGAATAACCATGGTCTGCTATTGGGTGGAAACATTCTAACTTTGGGCTTCTAATGAAAACTAAAATGGAACTTAACATGCTTATGTTACTCAAATGTCAACTATTCTAACTGCAGATCATGAGTAATTCTCTACACTAGTTGCATATTTAAATTTATCTAGCATTATGAAGTAATTCATCTCAGCAGGAGGGTTGAAATTCATACCTTTCACTATCTGTGATTATATAAATTTTCTCCCTGTGGTTTCAAATGTACTCTACTAGCTTTTCTCCCTGTGGTTTCAAATGTACTCTACTAGCTCCAACACTTAAGGCTGAGATTTATGATTATTTCCTTACTATTCCCAATATTTTTTTCCACTTTTTCCATGTTTTATTCTTGCCCCAGCCTGGATACTCACACCTTCTTGCATCTTCCACACCCAAACCATTATCTGTCACAAATATTCTGATCATTTTTGACACTAAAACTCTATTATTGTTGGCTGTCTCCTCTGTCCTGAGAGTATCAAGATTGTCAGAACATTTTACTGCCTCAAGCTTAGCTTTTGCTTACTGAGTGGATACAGTGTTGGATTTATGATATGTTTATCTTGCAGACTATCTACTTTTTGGAAGAGACTGGCCTCCTTCATTTTATTTCACCCTAGTGTAGGTGGTATGTTCCTGCCTTCCCCTAGTGCAGGAGCATATTTCCTTCTTCTTGTCCGCGACTGTTCCCATGGACCTATCCCCCAATGCTGCGGCGGCTTCAGGTTGCTTTCTGTCGTCTTCGAATCGGACACATTCGTGTGACGCATCGCTACTTGATGGAGCGCTCGCAAGCACCCTATTGCAACGACTGCGTCGTCCCCCAGACTGTTCGGCATATTCTTGTCGAATGTCCCAGTCTGGGTGATCTTCGCGCACGATACCTGTCTCGGTACCGGGATGGGCGGGGTCGCTACCGCCTGTCCCTTGTACTCGGGACGAGTGCGTGCACCATGACTGGTGGACATATTGACTTTTTGGGGGAGGCCGGCCTTCTCCCTTTCATTTAACCCGGTTTTATTGTTGTTGTTGTTTTTGTGATCGTTTTTGTTATTGCTTTGTTATTGTTATTTCTTTTTATTGTTGTTTCCTGTTGAATTTTTTTGAAGTAGCCTAGAACTAGGCTGTTTGTTTACGGCAACTTATGCCTAAGTCGGCAGTCGCCAGATAGCCCCTTAATAAAAAAAAACAAAAAAAAAAACCTTCTTGCTATTTTGCTTATTTGGGGTTGTTTTTGCTCATTTCTTTGCTTTTGTTTTGGTTTTGTTTGTTTGTTATTTGGTTTTTGGATGTTTTTTGTTTTTTTTGTAAATCTATCTTAGTATTAGGCTGTAGCATGATTACAGCAACTTATGCCCTCTTAATCTTAATGACTTGGCTATGAATTTTATGCATGTTAGTACGACATGGTTTTCATGGTGTTTTATACCATCGTTAATTAAAACGTGGAATGCTGTACCCAGCGAGATTGTACACTCAAGGAATATTTCTTTATTTAAGTCCTGTGTGAATGCATCCTTGAAACAGTAGCTTTTTCTCATCTTCTAATATTTCTTATTCATCTGGGTTTACTATTACCCCTTCAATTTTTTCATGGCTGTCTTTGCCTCTCTTCAGTACCATTTTGGTATTTTGTGTGGAATCAATTTAGCAGTTGTTTTTGCACCCTGGAGGGAGGCTTTGATAGCTCTCAGAATAATAATAATAATAATAATAATAATAATAGGCAGTTGCCAAATTGACTCCTTAAAAAAAATAGATTTATGATACCAAGGTAGCAAGTTTAGTCCCAGTAAGTGTGGGTACAAAAATTCAGCGTCTGCACAAGCTGCCTGCTTGTTGGCCTACTGCATTACATTACATATTTCTTCTCTCGTACTCTCACACAGTATCATCTACTTTTCTCTCACTGATCCAACAGCATTTTCTGAATCTTCCTGCCTTGCCAGCTTCCATAGGGCTTTTCATTCTCACATCAACCAAGTTATTCTTACATAACACAATCATGAGGAATCCCATACTCCAACCTCTCACAGATTCACATCAAACACATCACTTGGTAATTTTTTTTTACCAGGAGCAGGTCAATCATGCTCTCACATTTAATTTTTTCTTTGCCCAACCCATATGTATTTATGCACATCTTTGCGCTGAAAGGACTTGTTTGCCAAACATATTTCTTTCAGGATAGAAATCTACTACTTTGCATTTTGATTCTCTACATATGTACCAAAATATGTCATTTCATCACATCCCTTCACCTATTCATAAACACTAGCCACCATGTAGTGCAAGATAAAAAAGTTGAAGAATGCTCAGTTATTCCCAAATGGAATTGACACAACCACTCCACCTGGATGCAATCCTGGAGTGGGACCACCCCACTTGGATGATTCTGGGTGAGGTTGTTACAATAGAACTTCCACTTCCTAGCTGTTTCATGGACTAGCACAGGGAAGTGCTATAAAAATCCCACAGCATGCAACAGCCTCCCTCCACTCTAACCTGATCCCTCAGGACAGTCTCGTGGAAAGCATGGCCGCATTTAATTTTGGTAACATGATTGGGGCCTACAGCACAGGCTGTAGGATTAGGGCCTACAACACAGGCTGTATGATCAGGGCCTACAACAAAGGCTGTAGGATCAGGGCCTACAACAAAGGCTGTAGGATCAGGGCCTACAACACAGACTGTAGGATCAAGGCTTTCTTCCTTAATCTCCCAAGTGGTCGGAAGGAGCAGAGATCCCATCTGCTCCTGGGGAGCTATAAACGACAACCTATTCATACATTCTTATCTCCTCTAACCATCAAAAATTCTATCCACCATTCGCCCCAGGTCATTCTTAAATCTCTCATTCTCACTTTTATTATTGCAAGGGCCATGCACTATGATTCGGCACAGTTTTACCTTTGCTATCTCAACTTTGTCTGTATAATCCTTGAGCTAGCACATTCAGGACCAACAATTGCTGCATCACAGCACTTCTTACCCCTTCCTCATCTGCTTTCTTTCTAGGGCCGGTTGGGGATGGGATCTCACCTTCTTGAGACAAGGGGGATTAGCAGGCTTGCCTGTGACCAAGCGGACTATTATCCAGTCCTTCTCTCACCACTTACCCTTTATTTATTTTATTTTTCCTCCCTCTTACTCCCAAATCCTTCTATACCTTTTTTTCTTCTTCCATACACTGGTCAGTATGAGAGCTTGTAGTCATCATGAATTCTCACTCACTGTAGACAGGCCACACCAGGTTAAATGTGTGAAGATGCCCAGGCAGTGGTGTTTGTCTTGTTTATGTCTTTGCAATAAATACCCCATAGTACGAAATGCCTGATTCTGGAATCAGAGACTCCATTATCCCGAGTAAAGCACCCTGTTGTAAGTGAGCTACTATGACTGAAGGTCTCCATTTTTTAATATTCCAATTGCAATCAGGGGGAAATAAAAGGAATAAAACTAGCTCCAAAATGGCAAATAACCTGCCACAAATATGAACTATTCACTAACTCGTGCCTACTACCTCTGCCCAATACTTCCCAGCTGCTGCTATTGCACCATCTTCTGCAACGTAAACAATCATAACTCCTTCCACTTTTGGCTCCCCATCTTGCCTTCTCTCAATGTCCCCATCCTTCCTGACATAGCCTCTCCACCCTCTTAAACCCCATCACCACTCCGGAAACAAATGAGTATATTAACATCCCCCACCTATTCCCCAAACCTTTCTGGTCTTAAGACCATCGTCCTCTTTGCCCTCAAATCAATATAAATAACTTATTTACGGCGCGATCACGGCGCAGCAGTAGGCTCCAAGACACCTTTTAACCAACCAACTTCAAATCAATAGCAACTTTTCAGGTGCTACCTGCAAAAACCACAAGAGTTTTGATGGACAGTTGTTATTTACTATTAAACTCTCATTCTGATGGTTGCACACCCACACACACACACACACACACACACACACTCATCATACTCAGACAGATAATGGGGTCTGCAGTCACTTGACACAGCACTCACACTTCACCTGCTGTCAAAGCACAAAGGTGCCCAACCTTAGAAACTTCCTGGTCCACCCTCTACATTTTCTGGAATGTGAGCCATCCCAGTAACTATAAATTTGATGTTCGCCCTATTTGTTGTTTTAAATGCACAAATTCAGGCATTTTTACCCTGCCTGCCGAAAGACGGTGGCACTGTCTGACCTTTGGTCTGACTACCGAGCATTTTCACATCACCGACCTTTAGGGAGGTGTTCTCCCCCGATACACAGCCTTCTTAAGTCATCGAAAGGCACGTTAATAACTATGCACCCACCATCTTCCTAGTCCCTCTGGTTGTATTTACACCTCCTTCTCTCATTCTGCTCCTATCACCCCCCCCTTTTCCTGCACCCACTCAACTCCTTTGAGTTGAGTCTCCTAAAAAGTATCGAAAGGCATTCGACTCCGGTACCCTGAGCCATTGGAGCCCCTGGGGCAACTAAACCTACCCTACCTGCCTCACCACCCCTTTGCTCATGTGCATGGTTGCATCCCTTTATCCTGTCCCCTCCCACACCCATTTTTTTCTGGAAGAAACAATGAGGAACCTCTTTGATTTCCCCCTCCCCCCTCTTCCCTGCGTTCTTCCCGTGCATGTACCTCTCCAAATCGATAGTCCCTAAGACCCATGGGGCTATGGGTTAGCTGAGTAGAAACACTGTTTCAGATTTTAGTGAAGTTAAGCCACATTGTGTGTATTTAGTCACCGGATGGAGTCAAGATTCGGCTCTACTTTATGGCAGATACCCGGGGTTCAGATCCCCGTAGGAAGGCAACCTCTGTAGACTCACGCCTGGTGCTTGGAGGGCAGCACATCATCCTGGCCCAAGTACCAGCAGTTGTACCCCCCTCCCTGCCCCACTGCATGCAGGAATATTTCCATTATTTTCACTTTATCTTCACTACTTTTGTTGCAGATCTCTCTCCTGGGCACCAACTGCCATCCCGAATACCCGCTAAGAGGCCTGGCTCACTGAGTCAGGCCTGTGAAAGCTTATGCATCTCCCGGTCCATCTAAGCACCCCATGTTTTTTTAAGACTATCCCTTCCCTGATCCTCTTATTCCTTTATCTAGATTTAAGGACTTGAACAGCTGCCTCATGTTGTGTCAGATTGGAAGCTTTGAAATCTCTATAAGCATTCCCCACACATTGCAAGAGACAAGTTGTGAGGAGTCTTGGGTGTTGTGGCGTGAATAATGGGACATGCAGTTTATGCCCCCATTAACCCCTTCCCTGCGTGTAATGGGCTGACTACCAAATATGGCTGTTCCTGGGTGCCTAACCCCACTACCTATAGGGACAGGGTGGGTTTTACTACCTTTTGGTTGCCAGTCCAACTAAAAGCTTCGGGTCCCATCTTTGAAGAGTAACTGTCAGTTGGGCAACTTCAGGTTTTTGTCACACAGGTGAGAAACCCACCCTTTAACGTGTCCAGAGTTGGAACCCTTAAAAGGTTCCAAGATGCCTACCTTAGAGCGTCGACTCCAAGAGGCCCTGAGCCGCCTCTCTCGGTGTGCCGAAGCGCATGTTTCAATTTTTTTTGGCAAAATAATGTGAGGCACTTCTGCCACCATCCACGTCTTCACCCCGACTCGGACCTTTTTATAAATGGGGCCCGACTGGATGTGCTGGATTCATACCGTTTCCTTGATTTAGTTTATGATCCATGACTTTCTCTGGAGGCACACATTCGCAGTCTGGTACCTGCGCCATTTATATTCTTTGCCCTGTGGCTGTCAACAAATGGTATGTCGATAGGCTACTCTTTTACACTTCTACTGCTCCTTTGTTCGTTCTTAGCTCGATTATGGATGTGAGTTCTACACATCCACAGATGTGCATGTATTGCTGACAGTAGACTTGATCCACAACACTGGTTTTCATATGGTGATCAGCGCTTTTTGCATGTATCCTGCAGAGACCTTCCTTGTCGATGCGGTATCTTTACGGCGTACACAGTGTGTTATGCATTTATACACATGAGTCCTGTGTCTCACTCGGTCGCCAACGGCTCTCATTTCGTCCAAACGGATCTCGACACTGCCTATGCCCACATGAGTGCCAATCATGCGCTAAGCCTTTTTGGTTTGGGGCTAGGAAATTCCTTTGAGAGCATAACGTAGCTGTCGAGCCAGTGGCGATGTTGGTTCTGCTTAGGACCACCCTGGAGAGTACCACCTATGAATGATTGTCGCCACATATCTGATTCCAAAGCTTCTACAGCATCGGGAGTACTGCCTTAATATGAGTTTCCGTACATGTCGAGCCATTGGATTCCTGCCAGTGCACACGGATGGCTCCAAATCTATGGAGGGTGGTTGGCTCCATGCCCTCTCCCTCCTGTATGAAGTCAGTTGAGTTGGTTACTGGAGATTACTCATTGTGTCCAGTTCAGAGACTGAATTGTGATTTATAGTGACTCGCACTTTCCTGAGTGCCCTTGACATCTAATCTTTGCACCCTTTTGTTCACAGTAGCCGTGACACCATGGCTGCTGCGAACCGGGCAGATGTCGAGATCGTCTTATGCCCGGTTCATGGGAAATGAGCATGCGGATGAGGGCACCAGACTGGATGACCCAGGCAGCGTTTTTATCTTGCCCTTTCTGACTCCATGGCAGGACTCAGAACATCCCTTTGGGCTGCATGGCAAAGATGATGGGGAAACAGCTAAACAAAATCTATATTTACATTCCATTGCCCAGAGACTTTTCCTGTCTTTTTCTCTTTCACTACAGGGTGGCCTGAATCGGTCAAGGCATTAGGGGTACCTAATGCCTTGACCGATTCAAGCCACCATGTAGTGAAAGAGAAAAAGAATTGTATAGTGGTCAATCATTTCCATGTGGATATAGCACGACCATCCCACATGGATGCAATCCTGCACTGGAACCACCCTACTTAGATGTATTCTGAGTGATATTATGTTACAATAGAACTTCTAGCTTTTGCATAGACAACGAGGGGGGTGGGGGGTCTATAAAATTCTCACAGCATGCAACAGCCTACCTCCACTCTAATCTGGTCCCTCAGGACAGTCTCACAAAAGGCACGGCCCCACTTAATTGTGGTGGTGACGTTGATGAGGGCCTACAGCATTGTAGGATCAAAGGTTTTCTCCCTTAATCTCCCAAGCAGTTGGAGGGAGTGGCCTACTGCCAGAATTCCCTACTTCCTCATCCAACACCTTGTATCGGTGCCCCACTTCCTGCTGGATGAGTCATTCTCACACTGTAGTGCCATGCCGGCTGTCTTCTTTGACATCCAAAAAGCCAGTCTCTTTCCAACCTGTCGAACCAGACTCACTGATTCCCTAACTCACAACACTCGCGTTTAATCCTGCCCAGGGGCCCCTTGTTCTCCATGAACTATTTACCTTTCTCTCTGCTACTAGACTTCTTCCCTCAATATAGATGTGCATTTCTTCACCTCCCACCCCTATTTATCCTTCCTTTACTTTTTAACAGTGAAAAGCCTCGCTGAGTATAATGCAGCTGCTTCAATCTGGTTAAATGCACTTCAATGAAAAAAATACGACTCTGTACTATCACAGCAACTTTTAATTCTAACACCTTGATTCGCATCTAATCACACTCAATTCATTCTATCCCACTCAAACTCATTAATTCCATTTTTTGTTCATCACACATAGCTCAATCATTTACAAGCTCCCTCTTTTAAACATATTCACTACTCCTACATAATTCTTGAAGTCACCCCTTTATAACCCCTCCCATCATGAGTCACCTCGTTTAATTTTATCTCTTTCAGAATCCATTTGTGGCCTTTTATCCAGGATTGAATCAAAGATTCTCCATTTTTGAAAACGCTTGGAAGCCCCAAACTGTTTTTCAACCTAGACCCCTTGAATACAAGAGTTGGAGTAGGCCCTTCAATTTAAGGAGCTCCTTAGGTAAAGCAAAAATTAACCTTGTAAAATTTTATTGTAAAAAATAGCTTTGATTATGGGTTTCCAAACAACATTTCAATTTATGAAATAAAATTTTAACTTCTCAGATTTTATCAATCTTTGAAAGTTTAATAATCCATTGATTATAAAATAAAACAGCAAATAACTGTCATTGAGTTGCCTGTGAGTGCAGCATAATGCTGTAGTACATTGCTACAGCAAATTATTGATGCTTTTGCATTTTTTTCAAATCAGAAAAGAAAGTCGTTTGCTACTATGAGTCATGGGCAGCCCTTCGTCCCGAATCAGCCATGTTTGACATCACACATATTGATCCTTTCGCCTGCTCACATCTAATTTACTCATTCGCTGGTCTCCACAATGATACATATGAAATTGTCTCTCTCGACCATGCGCGAGATGTTATTCAAGGTTTGTAACAGAATATACTTCTGCTTTAATAACCATTTTTCAGGAAAGGGGTTCAGATATGTATTTGGAAGTACCTGTTCTCTTGACATGAATTTGTTATTGAAAAAAGTTTAATACACTCTCCTATTATATCCATTGGTATGGTTTAACAATATTTTTCCTTTTTATCCAGAAAATATTTACCTATTGGTTGGTAAGTTTTCAAAATATTCCTTTTTATCTAGGATATATTTGTCTATTGGTTGGTAAGGTTTTACAATATTATTCCTTTTTATCCATAATATTTTTTTAAACTTTTATTTGGTACCCACATTTTTGTACCCATTTCCCCTACTTGACAGACCCCTCTACCGGGTAAAGGTGGTAGAGCCCTCAAAAAAAAAATCGATCACAATGAGAAAAAGAAAAGGATTATATTAAGTTACCCTCTCTTTCCAGGTGCTTATAAATCAGCAGTAGCACTGAAACTAAGTAATCCCAAATTGAAAGTGATGATTGCAGTTGGAGGTTGGGCAGAAGGAGGAACAAAGTACTCGGATATGGTGTCTTCCCAAGCAAACAGGGATGCATTCATAAATTCGGTGATCGAATTCATGACCAAGCATGGCTTTGATGGTTTAGACCTGGACTGGGAGTATCCAGGCAAGTATCATTTCTGGTTTACCCCTAGACATTAATAAGTCACAATGCTTAATTTATTGGCAGGAAAAAATGGACTCCTTCGCACCCTGACCCCAAGTTTGTCAATCATGAAGATGGCAGGTATTAGGAAAAAAAACTAAATAACAAAGATACGTTTTTGTTGCAAGGTAGTGCTTACCATGATGTATTTACTCATCGTAGTTTACACCCATGAAATGGATGTCACATGTAAGCATGGGCAACCAAAGGCAGCTCATATCTGGACGATTGTGTACCCTGATTGTACCATTGCCTGCAAGAGATCTGCACACATTTTCACTCCTAGCTTCACTTCCTTACAGATCTCATACAAACATTCTGAAGATCTCATCAGTGGTTTACATTTTAATTAAAAAAAAGAAGACTTGGAACCCGATCTTACAAATACCTTAAATCCCCTTAGTTTTAGGGGATAGGTTATTCGCTGTTCTGGCTTAATGTAAGGTGATATTGCAGTGGCATGGTTTAGTATCTTGCTTTCACACTACCTGCCACACAAGTAGAGCCACCTGGGTGTTTGAAGGGAGGACAATGAGGGGAGAAACTAAAGCTAGTTCTAATTTAATTTATTTGCAGGAACCCCCCAAAATGACAAACTCAAAACAATTGCAATTATATATGTATATATATATATTGGGGATAAATGAACAATAGCGTTCTAGTCAATGGGGTTAGGTAAGGGTAATAATAAGAATTCCTTAATCCACTAGAAAAGTCTCCAGGAGTTCCTCAATCCTCTTCAGCAGTGTTACATATATGACTAGACAACCATCCATTTCTCTAAAAAGAGAAATTTCAAGAAGCTTTTTGTATAAGCTAATGTTGAAATTTAACAGAAAAAGTTTCAGACCACATGCTAATGTTGATATCATATCCACATACCTCTGAAACAGAACGGATCCTCCCCTACCTGCTCCGTATGGGCACAGAGTGTTCTTTTATTACTGGTTAGTGTCATAAGAAATGCCTGAATACCTTTTCCCTCCCTCATTGAAGACTGGTCCCTGATGCCTTCTTACTCACTGCAGTTATCATTATGATATTTATGTGAATTTTATTATATGGTTGAGTGGGATCTCTTCAGGATGAGGGGCATCATCCACCAGTGATTAACGGATGGCATAACACAGTTCTAGTAGTTAAAATTCTAAAGGTGGTGATAGATTTTGTAAGTTATTCTTCTCGACGAATGCCTCCTTTAGTTTTAGATTTAATGAAACCTTCACTAAGTTAAATTTGTCTTTTAATAGGAGCATCTGACAGAGGAGGCCGAAGAACAGACAAGGAGAATTTGTCTCTCCTCATAGAGCAACTTCGTGCAATTTTCCGACCAAAAGGATGGATTTTATCAATGGCAATCCCACCAGCAAAGTAAGATTATTTACATTTTTAGAATTTCTTTCGAATTTTAAAAAATAGATTCTCAAAGTCCAGTGGACACTTTTTTTCCTTGAAACAACCCTCAATATTGCATTAATTTTGGTCTAAATATAATTAAGTCTAGCAATTCTATATATTCTCCATTATAAAAAAAGTTGAGTGTAGAGCCTTGTTGTATTAGAACTCTTCTTCTTTGTTATTGTAGAACAAGATTGAATGAAGGATATGATCTCCAACGCCTTTCAAAATCGTTGGATTTCTTCAATGTAATGGCTTACGATTTGAGGGGACCATGGGATGGCTTTGCTGACCATCACGCCCCATTCCTCCCTAAACCTACGGACAAATACATTCACAAGGGACTGAATTTGAAAGATGGTGTTCAGTCTTTAGTGGATTATGGCATTCCCAAGAGTAAAATTATTGTAGGACTTCCCTTTTATGGAAGATCATTTACCTTGGAGACTCCTGATACTAGAAAGAAACACCCAAAAGTAAGTTGGTCTAAGAATGCATATTTTATATTTGTTGATGACTTGTTTAATTTAAGAACTTTGTTTAACATATTGTTCCTTTCAGATAACAGGAACCGGTATGGAGGGGAAATACACTACAGAGAAAGGGTATCTCGCTTACTTTGAAATTTGTGAGCTTCAAAAAGATGGAGGCTGGTTCGTTGATGTTGATGAAGCTGGCGGGCCATATATGATCAAGGGTAATCAATGGATTGGTTATGATAATGAAGAATCCATTGAAGCCAAAGTATGTAATGTTAGGTTACTTTTAGGAAATTTCTTTATTCATATTTCTTGACCACTTGAATATTATTTGTGTATCATATGCAAAAAATATTGCCATTAAGTACAAATAAACAACTGGAGAGGGATGCTTGGTGTAGGAAGGATAGATAGAGTGATGAATAACTACTTAAGAGATATCCATGGTGTGAATCAAGTCATGACTGTTTCTAAGTTGATATGAGCATGTAATAAGAATGGCTGGAAGTAGACTTGTAAGCTGAATATACAAGAAGTGTGTTAGAGTCTACGCAATGTTGAAAAACTGTTATAGAATGGTTATGAATGATTGTTTAAGAAAGGGCTGGCTGAGGGGCAAGTAGATAACATTGTACCTGATATCTTTATATGAAGGAGGTTTTGTAATTTAGGGGCATTCCCAAGGGTGAACCCTAACTAAATGTGATGCTACAGCACATAGCTACCCATCAAAAATAAAAAAAAATATGCGACAAAATGGTGGGAAAGAAGAGTTTGCCACAAATAAAATTAATATCTTTGTTTTGAGTAAATAAGAACAACAAAAAACATTAACTTTGGATTTCATCACATACTTTGCATATGGATATAGTCATGGCCCAAAGAATTAAGACCACTTAATTAAATGAGCCTAGAACTTGGATTAATTTGTTTTTCATTTTCATGTTTTCTAAGGCACAATATATTTCCTCTCCTTAGGTGAACTTTGCTAAACATGAAGATTTTGGAGGGTTAATGATATGGGCGTTGGATCTGGATGATTTCCAAGGATTGTGCGGAAGCAGATGGCCTCTCATGTCAGTTATTCGAAGCGTTCTGTTCAGTCCTAAAACCCCTGGATACCAACCAATGATAACTCCAAGTCCATCAGGAATATTAACAGAGAAACCTACGAAGAGTATGATACAATATTATTTGAACTGATTCCTTTCTTTTCTGTAGACCTGCCCATTTCTTCTGACTTCTCGACTTATCACAAAATTCCGCTGGCCTGTAACTTTATTCTTAAAACTAAGAAATCACACTAATATTAATCTTTTCTAAATGGAGGAATAATAAGCATGAGAGAGAGATTGGAAAATACTTTTTTTTAAAAGTTTCCTTCTCTTAAGTAATTGTTCTGTGTGGTTTGCATGATGCACTCACCTGTTTGATATGTCAATACCCTTTCATTTAACAAACTTAAAACAACTTTTCATATCACTAATGTTTAGCATTATACTTTCATATCACCAACTACTGGACATGTGATTCAAGACGGGTGTACAACACATTGGCCTTAATTCTGTATCTACCGAAATAACTAGAATTTTTGGTTTGTCTAATGTGGGGGTTCTGTTTTCTACATCCATATTCTCATCGTAACACTGACGAGATAAAAAATAACTCCTTTTTTCTATGATAGTCTGACATTTTCTCTCCGATATTTTTTTGTTGACTTACTCCAACCGAAAGCCCTCTCCCTAATTCAGAAATTAGAGATATCATAGAAGGACACAGCATCTTGCCCATCTCATCATTCGGAGCAAATACCAGTCAGCACGAGGACTTCGTTTGTTCAGGTGAGTTATCATTATTAACTGCTTCCCTGCAGGGTGGGCTTGGTGATCATCAATACAACATGGGGACTTGTGCCCTTGTAGGCAGTCGCCAAATGGGCGCTATGAAAAGAAATGTTCATCAACACTACAAAAATGAGAGGATAAGGTTTGCGACATTCCCGGCCATTACCGCCATTGTGTATTGCTCTTGTAAGAACAAAACTTTGGAGTGTGCAGCTTCCCAGGTCAGCCACCCCTATCTTGGATTAGTCCCCTTTCCTGACACGTATAGGAGGATGGTATGACTTTTTTTTTCTACCGCCACATCAGTTGTTCCCAGTAGGTCTAATGGGAATCTTGCTAGAAAGATTTTTCTTTGTATCCATGTAAGGGAGTCTATATGTTCCCTGCATGTATGTTATTATCCATGTGTAGAGGAATTATAACATAACACCACCAAGAGGGCCAAGCGAGAGAATGTTAGTCGTCTGACTAACAGTCAAACGGCCGAAGGGCTCTGATCTCCCTGATGAGTGGGTAGTCGAATCGGGCTGAAGGACCAAGGTAGCCATAAAAGGCCACTAAGCCGCTCTCAAAAAATCGGATTACCTTCGAGGTCAGGAGGCCCGCGGTCAGAACGCCAAAAAGCGGTGTCAAATAAAAAAAACACCAAGGAAAAATAATGTGAGGGAGGTCGGTGCCTCTCATTAAGAAGCAGACCTGGGTTCCGTGTTGCCACCCCCCCTTCACCCCTCACACTTCCCTCAGTGGCATCACCCCCTCCCCCTTAGGTGGGGCGGTCTCCGGTCTATAAATAAGCCCCATAAGGAAAGAAAGAGGATTATTCTGTTAGAAACGATAGAGGACTAGATCATTGTGATCAGTCCTTCGCCCAGTTCCGAAATCGACTTCTAAGATTTAGAAGTTCGTCTCATTTTCTTATCGGTGCCATACCGATTTATCCTTCCCAGGCTTTGCAAGAGGTCTGGCTGGATCACAATTCCTAAGTGCCAAACAGGACTTTTGGGAGCAAGACAAAAGAAGATCCACTCACCCTCGAAGGACTCTCAAATTGCAATCTCAGTAATTGTGAGAGAAGAAGAATTAATCCCCAAGGAAGTTCCATTTAAGTACTTTCGGAATCACCTCGTAAACTAAAACCCATTTGGGCAACCCTGCGAAGAAGACGAGGATACTAGAAGAACTCAAGAGTTACCAAGAAGAGTACTCCTTGAGCCAGAGAGCACAACTCTCGCCGTCTTTTAGACATATAACTGGATAGATAAAGTTATAAGAAGAATTAGACATTGTTTTCTACCGTCTCCGATACAACCACCGTCTGCCCTCTGCAATGTGAAGAATCATGAAAAATCCAATATAAGTCTCATTAGTGTGTAAACATGGGGTGCCATAGGGATAAAAATGTATAAGGCAAGACCCAACATGTGTGTAGGTCTTCAAGAGTGATATTACTTTTCCACCCAAATTTTATCAGGGATGTAGGCCCCAGTTCACCTATGTCCCTCTTCTTTTATTACTAAAACAAAAAACTTTAGTGTAAATCCAAAGGAAATTCCTACCTGCCTTTTTCACTGGCATCATTCTGTTCCTCACCATTTCCAACATGATTTGTCAATGCTGTTTTTGCTTTTTGGGGGGATACTTTTGTAGCCTAGGGTCATATGGAAGGTTTCACATCCCTTTTTATAGTTGTCTCCCTACTTCACTAGCCAATCTTGTTATCAATCCGGATCTCTGTAATTAAGGTGGCCTCAAGCCAATCATTTACTTGATTAAGTAAAACAGGAATATCCAAACATTCTCCAAATTTAAAGCCATGTGAAAACTAGTAAATTATATGCAAAATAAAAGGACAAATGTAGTCGAAATCAAGATCCATACATTTTGATCTTACCCCCTAGCCAAAGGTTATATACCAATGTATATCAGCGAAAATAAAAATTATACCTGCACTTCTCATATACTCCTTAAGTGTTAATTGAATTTATTAGTCAAAATCTGAATAACTTATGGGAGGGACATTGAAATGCTATTATTGAGAATTTTTATTAGATGTTGAAGTAACAATTTATGAAAAAAATCCCTTACAAATGATCTTTTTAACATATCTCGATTAATAAATGCAGAACCTGGCTACTATAGACCCAGATCCTCTTGCCGCCTGTATTATGTTTGCGATGAAGATAGCAGAGCATATCGCTTTCAATGCCCTCAGGGCATGGCCTTTGATATCCACCGACGTCTCTGTAGGTGGCAAAGCCAAGTTTTATGCGGAGAAGCCTACTCGCCTCTCAGTAAGTAAACCCTGTAGCAATTTATGCAATAAATTAATATTGATTATATATAAATCATAAAATTAGTTGCAAATGAATGAAACTGAATGTGAGTGTAGGATGGGTGTGTAATGTCAGAAGAAAAGTGGTTCAAGAAATAGATGACTCTGTGAAAGTGCTAGATCACCTGAGTATATGGAGAAGAATCGTGTATATTAGGTCTGCTTGGAACTTGTCAGATGAAGCCATCACATAATGAGATACTTGGGCCCTGTCTGCTTTGACCAATCAAGGCTTTGTAAGAAAATTGTCTTGGCCAAGCCTATCCATGTAGTATGTGTCCAGGAGTTCTTAGGTCAGTTTCCTTATTCTATCTCCTTTGTATGCTTTATACCATCCGAAATATGTACATAAAATCAGCTGTAAATATATGTTGAGGTGGTGAGCATTATATGTCAAGTTGTAGAAAAGACTTTTGATTGTTATACATCAGAAAGAAAAGTGAAGTGTTCTCTGAAGCAGAAAAAGTAGTCATAAATGACTTGAAATGAAGTAAATGACCAAGGCTATTGCCATAGCCAGTGTTGACATCTGACTCTGTACTTGTGCATGCATCCATTTGTTTATCTATTACTATCTACTGAATTAGATGCTACAAAGTTCTCTGATTTTCCTATGAGTATGATGTTAGAATTACTAGTTAGTACTTTTACCTATAATTTTAATTAAAAAAAATTTAAACGAATGCTTCCAATACTAATTTTTTTTTCTATTCTAGTTCATGCACACCAGGTAAAATGTGGCAATAATGGAATTTACAGTCATCCCTTAGACTGCAAAAAATATGTTTGGTGCAATAACAGAGAACCAATTGTATTATCCTGTCCATTGGATCTATATTTTGATTCAAGAAGAGGTAATTTTGATTTTTCGTTAATTTAATCCCTCTATTAAAAGTATTTTTTTTATAGTGGCAGGATATTCAATAAAATTTTATTTGATAGGTATGTGTTCTGCAAAGAATGAAACATTCTGTATTTTGGGCGAAATGACTGAAGCACCCGGAGAAGAAAGAGTGAGACATTCCTTAAGAATGACAAAAATGAATTATAGAGCTCAATCAGGTATGTGATGATTTTTATTTTAAAGAAAGAGTAAGGAAATTAGAAAAGTTACTTTGCCATTGAAGTCATTTTTTTAAATTTTCAGAATGCAAAATTGTTTTTCATCACTACTTTGTAATTAGATGAGTGAGAAAATTTTTAACTTTTTAAATGCTATTGATTTTTTTATTGCTTTTATTGACAGATAGTCCAAGAGTCTTGTGCTATTTTTCGAATTGGGCATATTATAGGCCTACTCAGGGGCAATTTGTACCTGAACACATCGATCCTAAACTTTGTACTCACATTGTGTATTGTTTTGCTAATCTTGACACTGTTGAGTTGTTGCCCCGATCTTCAGATCCCTGGATTGATTTGGATCATGGTAAGATTCTTGTAAATTATTGTTTCTATCTATTCTATAATCTAAATATTTTTTTATGAATGCATCAAAGGACCTTCATTCGGGTTGGGGAGGACATAGCAGTCACAAACTGCTTTTAAACAGACTATTTTCTCTATCTCCCACCCTTCCCAAATTCTATATCTTCTCTCTCAACTCTTTTGTATCCTATGCCATTGAAATATGTCAAGGGTGTCTTCGGGCCTAAAAGTAGTGAATATAATTTTCTTTCTGTTCAAATCCTATTCATTTTTTATCTTTTTAATTATGTTCCATATCAATTTTAAAATTTGCTGCCTTTTCAGGATTCTATGAGAGGATTATGAATTTGAAAAAACAAAATTCAGACTTGAAAATTTTGCTTAGTTTGGGTGGTTGGACTGATTCGGCCGGCAACAAATATTCTCGCCTTGTTAACAATCCAGAGGCAAGAGGAAGGTAATTATCTATTGAGCTTATCACTGAAAATCACCAAAATTAGACCAGTTTAGATTAAGTATTTTCATTGAGGCAACTGAGAAAGCATAGGATAACAGGTTTATGAACCTTGGAAAAGTATGCTCATATCGATAGTAAAGCGCTATGGCAAGTTTTAAGAATGGAGTTGGTGGTAAACTATTGGATGATGTGATAGGTTTTTATGCTTGAAGTAAAACGATTGTTAAACTGAAAGATTGACATAGTGAATGGAACAAGGTTATGTGTTGTAGGTCAACTGATTAATTGACCAGCCGATTAATTCTCATTTCGAGGTAATCGGCATAGGCCAATGTCTATGCTCATGAGGCTGAAATACAAAAAAAAAGTATCAGTCTTTTTGAATCCTCTCCAGTGTGACTGAAGTGCAATAATGTTGGTACTTTTCCTTGTGGCAATTTTACGATCCTACAAGCAAACATAAGTGAATGTTGTATGTGTAGGGAGGGATGGGCTCTGCACTGCTGTTCAGTCACACTTCAGTCTAGCTGAGAAAGTTGGTAAACCTAAAATTCCTATTTTCTAGCTTTCAAAGCTTGATATATTTTATTATCTAAAATAATTACATCGCGCTTTCCCCTCTTCCCCGAAACAGCGTGATATTGGCCATCGGCTGTCATTTACTTTCTAAATACTGACCATCGGCTGCCATGCCCTCTCTAAATACCGGCATTGACCTGTCCATTGTAAACCCATATTAGTCAATCCCTAGTCTGTAATGTCACTACAACCGTTTAATTTTCATAGTGCTGAGAGAAGTGGGAGTGAAGGCTGGATGTTATGTTAGTATGTGCTATGACCTGCTGTTAATGTATGCAAGTGAAGAGATTTGGAGTGTGGGTGAGGTGGGCGCTAAAAGTAAATACAGAAAAGTACTAGTAAGGTGAGGATGTTTGGGTTGTATTGCTGGGGGGGTGGGGGATTTGTGATATTAGAGTGTGTGGCTTGAACAAGAGTGATGTTTTAAGTACTAGGGTCTACCATAGATGATATTGGTGCTGCTGAAGCAGACTGCGATAACAAGGTTGTGTATAGTAGAAGAGTGGGAAGGGACGCATCAACACCACCAAAAGGCATATCTCCAAGCACATAGATCACAATCCATTTATCAGACTTCATACTAAACAAAAACTTATCCCCCCGCCCTCCTATAAACCATCAATGCACCTTATTACCCACTGGGGCCTCTCCTTACCCTTGTGGACATGGCAATGGTTTTCCAACGGCTAGCCACCGGGCTCAATCCCAACAAGAGCGGACATAAAACATCAGTACTCAGAGGGAGCTGTCCGCAGACTCCTCGAGCTTGCCTAGGAGGCGGGGAGGAAGGTAGCTCCTTACACACATTATCAAGCGCATAAACAATCATAACACCGCTGTCTCTTTCGTCCCTTCTTCACACACGAAAGGGGATCTATATTCACCCGCCCCTGAGGTGGGAAAGCTAACGCCCCCTCTCTGTTCACTGGTTGTTGCCAAAACACAATACTATCCTGCACCTTCGCTCCTAACAAGGACCAACCCCTAGTGGCTTTGAGCTTGCCAGCAATTGTCATTCTGACCTTTATGTTTATTTCATCCAGTCAGGAGAGCTCGTCTTTAATGGAAAAGGGCGGATGACGTAACTAACCAAAAATATTATCCACTTTTCCTTTGTAAGTACCCTTTCTCTTAACGCTCTCTCACATAATAAATCCATTACTTCAGCACACTTAATCCTATATTCTCAGAGAATGGTCAGTTACACACTCATTCGCATCTTCGCATCTTCGCTTACAGCCTACATATATACATCTCTTATTCAATCGGTTTTCATCATACCATTCTCACACTCAACATTCCTCTCAGTGTCCATTTGAGCTCTGAGTCGCTCTTTCTGATCGTCCATCAGACTTTTATCCAATTCATAAATTTGTTATTGCACTCTCTTATCAATATGGGTATTTCACTCTCCCATATCTATGATGCTATTGCTTTCTTCCTTATTCATGCTGGTATTACACTCCCTTATCCATGACTGTATCATTCACAACAAACCCTAGATACTTAAAATATCACAGTTGTTTAAGTCTCACACCATGGACTAATATCACACCCCATTCCACCCCCCCCAAAAAAAACTATCATCGTGCATTTAATTTTAGCCCACCCACCCCCCGCCTTTCAAATGCTTCACTCACAACATTTCCAAATCCATCTAACTCAACCACTACCATCAGGTCATCAACATTGGACCGCCATCGATAACAAGATCCCCTCATCATTTCTCATTCAGATCACCCCGTTTCACTCACTCTTTCATACTTCTTTCAGCACTCCCTCCATAAGGACATTAAAAATCCACATTGATATCAGATACTTTCCTCACAGCTGTTCACACACATGTCAACATCATACATACACACTTCTCACACCCGTTCAACTTTTAAATACCTTACAACACCCATTCAACTTTTAAATGCCTTACAACACATCCCCTGGTTCGCGATATCCGTGACGCCACGGTTATGGCGAGCCGGGCAGATGTCGAGATTATCTTCTGCTGGGTTCCTGAAAATGTAGGGATTGCGGGGAATGAGCGCGCCGATGAGGGCACCAAAGAGTCTGCGAGGACTCAGCGACCGGACCAGCGTTTCGCTCTTCCTCACACCGACTACATGGCAGGAATACGGGCAGCTCTTCGGACTGCTTGGCAAAGAAGATGGGAGACGGTCGAAGGGAACTTAAAGTTGCGTGCCATTGCGCCGCGACTTTTCCCATGTACCTACCCCCAATACCGCGACGGCTTCAGGTCGCTTTCTGTCTTCTCCGAATCGGACATACTCATGTGACGCATCGCTATCTGATAGAGCGCTCGCCAGCGCCCTATTGCGACGACTGCGTCGTCCCCCAGACTGTTCGCCACATTCTTGTCGAATCTCCCAGTCTGGGAGATCGCGCACGATACCTGTCCCGGTACCGGGATGGGCGGGGTCGCTACCGCCTGTCCCTTGTGCTCGGGATGAGTTCGTGCACATTGACTTGTTGACTTTTGGGGGGAGGCCGGGCTTCTCCCCTTTATTTAAGGTTCTTTTTGTTTTTCGTTTGTTATTGTTGTTTTGTAGGTTGCACTCTCCTGCACCGGGGTGAGGGGGACCTCCCCCCGCTGCCGGAGATTGCTTCCTGATGAAGTTTTCCAATTTATATCGTTGTTTTCCTATTTATTTTTAAAGTAGCCTAGTTCTAGACTGTCGTGTTTTTCGGTGACTTATGCCCAAGTGGGCAGTTGCCAGATGGGCTCTATAAAAAAAAAAATGTTTCCATGGACCTATCCCCCAATGCCGCGACGGCTTCAGGTCGCTTTATGTCGTCTCCGAATCGGACACACTTGTGTGACGCATCGCTATTTGATGGAGCGCTCGCCTGCGCCCTATTGCGACGACTGCGTCGTCCTCCAGACTGTTTGGCACATTCTTGTCGAATGTCCCAGTCTGGGTGATCTTCGCGCACGTTACCTGTCCCGGTACCGGGATAGGCGGGGTCGCTACCGCCTGTGCCTTGTACTCGGGTCGAGTGCGTGCACCATGACTGGTGGACTGATAGACTTTTGGGGGGAGGCCGGCCTTCTCCCTTGTATTTAAATTGTTTTTTGTTATTGTTGTTTGTTTTTGTTTTTTTGTAGGTCGCAGGCTCCTGCACCAGTGGGAGGGGGACCTCCCTTCGACGCCGGAGCTTGCTCCCTGATTGTTATCCCGTTTTTATTGTTGTTTCTGTTAAAAATTTTATTTTAAAGTAGCCTAGAACTGGGCTGTTTGTTTGCGGCGACTTATGCCCAAGTGGGCAGTCGCCAGATAGCCCCTTGATAAAAAAAAAGAAATTACAACACATCCATTCAACTTTTAAATGACTTACAACACAACCACCAAACCCATTGGCTTACATATCACCTCCATTTTATAGCATGTTGGCTACTCTATCATCCACTCCAGCTGCCTCCCAATCTTTTCAGACCTTTCACAACACTAGCATCTTCTTATACACTTTACACTTCCTTACCTTGGTTTTACATGTTTTTTTCCCTTCAAACTCAATCATATTTATCCATATTATATAGTTCATCAAAGTACTCTTGCCATTTGCTTTTTGCCATCTCTCACACTCTTTTCTCTCCTGCTCTCAAACCATCTCACACTCTATTTCCTTTCTCTCTGATACAACCTTTCACTCCTTATTTTCCCATTGTTGCCATCTTCATCCTGTTATTTCATCTTCCTCTCTCCAGCCAATGTAACAGCACACAGTTTCAAATCAAACAATCCCTTAATGTCTGAATCACTTCTACTCCTATTTGCCCACCTTCTTTGTACAAATGCATATCTTTGTGATTAAAAAGTGCACATGGGGGTTTTATGGGTAGCATGGGCAAGCGTGGGGCATTTGGAGTGCATATCCTCTGCCCTATTACCCACATAAATATTGGCAGCTATATATCTTCACTTTTCATCTCCTCTATCTTCACCACTTCCTTTACAGATATCTTCTTCTTAGAAAATTCTGGTGAGTGTTTGCATCAGTTTTCCCTTTAAAAAATGTATTTTGTACATATAGGTTTCTCTTAGCACAAAAAAACCCTCACTCTCATTCTTGCTTTGTCGGCCAACAGTCTGTTATTTTATATAACACTGTCGCCTCTTCATGCTCTCATATCTCCTACGACCATCAGCTGATGTTCACTTCAAATTCTACTCACCACACATCCAAAATCATTCCAGAACCCCTCTTTCTCAGTCCCACTTCAATCAATCTTGGACCCATGGCCCACCATCACACACAATTTCAATGCTGTATATCCTATTTTCGTTATCATGGTTCTATTCCTTACACATACTGAATCATTACATCATGTCATTCCTCACTCAATAAAACAGCTACTCTATCTCTACCCTAACTACCACAAGTCTCATCCTATCATACTTCATCCTTCACACACTTTATTCCTATTCTGATTTTTCCCACATAACCCAAGCATTTATAATCTTTAAACATTCATTACTTCTCCACCTTTTCCCTCATCACATATACCTCTCACCCTCCAATCACCCACTGGATTCACATGTGACGCCAGCCGTTGCATGGGCCGTGAGCACAGGAGGGTGCTATAAAATTACCACAGCATGCAACAGCCTCCCTCAGGACAGTCTCACGTAAGACACAGCCCCACTTAATTGTGGTAACGTTGGTTGCGCCTACAACACAGGACGTAGGATCAAAGGCTTTCTTCCTTAATCTCTTAAGTGGTCAGAGGGAGCAGAGGTCATCTCACAGGGTGCAATTAACAACAAACCAAACAGCAACACTTGACACGACAAAAATGCCCATTAGCAAAATTCATTGACTCATGTTCAGGATTTCAGTAATGCAGTTTCCCAGGCTAGTGCCTCCTATCCCTACTTAGGTGTATTTTTTACAACAGACTTTGGAAGACTGTATATAAACATTAACTTTCGATTAAGTTCACACTCCTTTTCCTTAGGTTTGTTACATACACTGTGGAACTCCTTATTGCTTACGGTTTTGATGGCTTGGAATTGCATTGGGAACACCCTGTTTGTTGGCAAATCAGATGCAGTGATGGGAATCCTACAGACAAACAAGGTTATGCTGCTCTAATAAAGGTAACTTCTATTAAAGGGTGAAGGATTCAAAGTTTTGTATTCTTTTCTACTGTTCTTATTCTATCTTACTATTGAATTCGACACCATTGAAACTCTTCTCATTCAATACTGCAATATTTTTTTTTTTCTTTAAAGGAGCTTAACTATGCATTCAAAACTAGCGTAACTGGATTCACGCCCTTGGAGCTTGGTATTGCTGTCTCCCCTGCACGAGCTATTATACAGAGAGGGTATGATCTTCGAAGTATACATGCAAATGTTGATTATATCAACTTGATGACCTATGATTACCATGGGTTCTGGGAGAAAAGGACTGGGCATGTTTCGCCTCTCTACTACAGAGTGGGAGATAGGTAAGTGAAGGATTACACTGTACTATTTGGTATTATCTGGAAAAGCTCGCTTTCATCATCATAGAATAACAATGTCTCACCTGTTATCTTTGTCCCCCTCAGACACGAGAGTCAGAACACCGATTTCTCGATTAATTTCGTTATTCAAGCGGGCGTACCTCCTTCAAAGATTAACATGGGTATTCCAGTATACTCTCAGACCTTTACCCTCTCTGACATTGGCCAGAATACCCTGAATTCACCGACATCTGGCCCTGGATTGGAAGGTCTAATCACTCTTCAGAAGGGAATGATGTCCTACCGGGAAACATGTCAACAAAGTAAATCTTTGCTCTTGTTTTCTCCATATTTTCATTAATTTATAGTTCATCCTTTCATAAGCATGGTACACATTGTGCCATGTCAGGTGTGAGTGTTCTAGGATGGAGCGAAATGTAGGAGATGGAGATGAACTAACTGTATTCACCCTTTCACCCCTGCTACAGATCACGGCTCAATTGTGACATTATCCATTCGAAAGGATCATATGAGATGGCTACTTAGGTCAGGACGTCTCATATTAAGGGTTCCTCCTCCCTTGAGCCAAGGGCTCTAATTCAGTTTAATGAATGTAAATTCAAGGTAATCCTTTAATTTATACCTTTATTTTTTATTGCAGTTCGACTGCCCGGCTGGAGAAAAGCGGCTGACAATAAAGGGGCAACGGGACCATACGCTTTCAATGGAAATCAATGGTTGAGCTTCGATGATGTAGATTCAGTAGCAAAAAAGGGTGAATATATCCGCGAAATGAAACTTGGAGGTGCAACAGTCTGGACTATAGACTTTGATGACTTCCCAAATGTTTGTTGTAAAGAACCATTTCCAATTTTGAGGTCTCTAAATCGAGCTCTCTTGCGAACTGTTCCTTATCCTCTGCCAAGACCTGGAGGACAATGCACAAAGCCTCCAAACCCAGTCACTCCTCCCCCTCCAATCGCCACAACTACATATGCAGGAGGAAGTAAGCTACATTGTTCTCTATTGCACTTGAAGGTTATTTATAAAAGGTGCAAAATTTTTAAAAATTATTTTGAGTATAATAAATTTCTTTTTATTTGCCAGTACCCAAGAAACCCTCCACCCCTTATGGCGATTTGCTTGCAAACACGACTCTAAAATCAACAGCAAAGTGGCAAACCACCTGGTCAACTAAGCCAACCACATCTCGTCCAACCACAACCACACGGCGAGTGTGGTGGTCTCCCTCAACAACGACCAAATCAAAGATAAGTTCAGTCTGGTGGCGACCTACAAGTGCCACAAGGAAAACCACTACCCCGTCAACTACAAGAGTCAGTATCTTCACAACTACTCCAAAGATTATCTCAAAACCATCTACATTTTGGTGGCAAGCTTCCAAACCTAAAAAAACAACGTCAAGCTCCTCCATTCATCAAACAACCACTCCCTTTTGGCCGTGGACCACCCTCGCATCAACAACCCCTCCTCCCAGGCCTTCAACAAAAAGACCCACTTGGTGGAGACCTCCGTCAACTACCCCAAGACCTATTCGGGACTGGACACAACACACTACTAAAACAACAAGAAAATATCTTGAAACTAGTAGTATAAAAGACTTCAGTAGTGATGATCAGGGCTATCCAGGCAAAGCCTGCACACCAGGAGAATATGTGCCTGATCCTGTTAATTGTATGAAGTTCTTCAGGTAAGTTGTCATTCAAATGGAGGTTAAGCCGTTCAATATTTATGAACTGATTCTGGCCAGAGTATATTTCTATACCAGTTTGAATTCATGTGAATTAGTTTAGCTTGAAAAGAGATTTGGTATGCGAGTCTAAATTTGTGTAATTTTGTCATTTTCATTATCAGATGTGTTAAGGGAAAACTTAAAAAAGCTACTTGTGTCCCTGGACTCCACTGGAATACCAAGAAAAAGATCTGTGATTGGCCTCATAATGCACAATGTCAGTTACCAGGTAAAGTGTCCCGTGGCTGTTCTTTTTCAAGTATCATCATGCCAGAATTTTGAGCAAGATCTGCCCTAAGTCAGTTTTGAGCAGGCATTTACCGATTGAATCACATTCACCTACAACCCACGGCTATCATCACATGGAAATCAAGTTTTTCTCAACCATTTCATAATCTTAACTAATAAATTAAGATGGTGGGGGCTTATTGTTTGGCCGTGTGGAAACGCCTCTTCATATTACATTAAAGTTAAGCCAAATTGGGTGTGACAAGTTGCCGGATGGAGTCTACTTTCGAGTCGTCTTCAAGGCGGCTGCCATACAGAGTAGATACCAGTGGTTCGGAATCCACATTAATCAGTAGGTCCCCAGTGAGAATTAAAGATACCCGTGGTTCAGAATCCAGATTAATCAGTAGGTCCTCAGTGAGAATTAAGGTATCTTAAATGAGTAGAGGTGGTGCCAAAAACTCCCTACCCAATTTTTTTTACCCCCTCCTTGCAGCCTCATATTACATTCAGACAACCTAAGCTTTATTCTTTCTAGATATTTCCATTTTACCACTATGTTTACAAGCCATTTCTCACTGATTTTCTTGCCCTGTGACTAATTTCATGGGCTAGATGCTGACCAGCTTTTGTCCATCTATCCCTGGTTGTGGTAGGGCGGGGCTCGTTCATCCTTCTCTATTGGCTCCCATCTGGGGTTTGGTTATTTTAAGATGTCTGCATTCTTTCTACCCTTTGGTAATTCTACTGCTCTCCTCACTTTCTTTTGTTGCTCAACTTCTGGTCCTGAGAAGCCCTCGGGTAGGTAGGCCCAGATGAAGACCAAAGTTGCAAGTGCAGCGGACGGAGCCTTGATTATGTCAGGGTCCCTCGTTCAGAGATTACCTGGTGTTTCTGAGCCCGCTGGCTTTTAAACCTTTCCGGTTATTCGCTCCACTCACGACAGCATGTTGACCAAGGGCAACAGGATCCATCAAATGACAGCATTAGCTAGCTTGATTGGTAGAGAACCGGAAGTGACCCGTTTTTCAGCCGGCAGCCTTCTGGCGGACCTTTCCAAGTCAGCCATGATTTTTGCCCTTCAGATACTCAATGGCTCAGCGGAAGTTTGAGGCCGCACTCTACTCTGTGAATTTCATGAATGGAGTGATTTATGCGAAGGAACTCGTGGACTACTCCTTAGAAGACATCACCGAAGAGCTGACTTGCCAAGGAGCATTCAAGGCGAGCGTGTGATGAGAAAACGGGAGTGCCTCGAGACCTATCCCCTACACTCTTCCTCACCTTTGATCTTGACGCTCCCTGACTCGGTGCGTACCGGTTGGTATCGTTACCCAGTGAAGGTATTTGTGTCACTGCCACCGCTTCACCCATACGAATCGATCATGTGCACATGCAAATTCAGGTTTATCTGAAGTCATTGTAAGTTGCACCAAGCCAGTACACTATGTCTATATTATGTATGGTCAATTGAGGAGAGCCGCACCTTGCTTACTCGAAGAAATGTGGTGCATATCTCCTGGATAAGGAAATCCTGGCCGTTCAGGCCCAGGATCGTCTCTTCTTTCATAAGGCTAATGACTTGGTCCTGGCGCTTCCAGCGCTACCTAGGACGTCTTATGCCTCAATATTTAAAAGGGCAACTTCTGCGTGTTCTACCCACCCTGAGCGCTCCCTTGGTAGAGGTGGCTGCACAAAGGGTTCACACCCAACCTCGGCCAAAACCACTGCTCCCCACCCCTTTTTCCTGCGTAACTTTTTACCGTAAGGAGAAACGGCCGCACCCCTCCATCGAATCATTAGACTGGCAGGAAACAAACCCTCTGAATGTAGTCGTGAGGCCGTCTTTCGAGACTCGTAAAGCTGTTCCCCGAAAGGAGGACAGCAACAAAGGTCTTTGGCTCCTACGCCCCCACCCAAGGTAGACCGGGCGACTCAGACGCCGAACCCTCCAAAAGCGGGACTCCCATCTCTGAAGCCTACCAAAGGCTTCGAAGCGGAGGTAGAAAAAACCTTCAGCCAGCCCAACCTCCCCCAACAAGTACTCAAAGGTGACATTGCCTTGACTGCCACCCTGAGTTTGCCTCTGGGAAGCGTACGGCCTTTCCCTTAAGGGTCTTCTTCTTGAAGAGGGCCCCCGCATCTCCCAGCTAGGCCTGTAGACCATGCTGGGTGCATACACCCTGCGCGGCCTCCCAGGGTATCTGTTTTGCGACCCTACCACCATGGGTGCCTTTGCAGCTACACCTGGATAGGAGGTATCTGTATCTATAAGATGCTTGATCTGTTCCTGCAGCCACAACATTGTTTGCTCATAACTAACGGTCATTCACGTGTACGCATAAACTGCCGGGCACACGCGACTAAATGTTTACTCATTCTAAGTTTATTATATGAGGTCAGAGAGGATGGAGATTTTTGAAAAATTCACAAAATCACTAATTTTAGCTTTAAAATTTTTTTCATTGTCATTAATGTATTCGTATTGAATTAGCATTTGACAAAATCAAGTGTCTAAAACAACATCCCTCATGTGGTGTCCATTTTCATTGATGCATTTCTGAAGGTGTTCTTGAAAGTTGGCCTCCACTATTTTCAGCATTGCTCTATCGATTTGGTCGACTTCCACATGAATAGCTTGCTTCAAGTTTTGCAATGTACAGGGCTTATGCTTATACACATGTGCCTTGAGGTTCCCCACAAGGAATTTCCTATGACAAATCAGGGGGCCAAGGAGTGTCAGCAAACCTGGAAATGAGGCAGTCACTGAAGAGAGGGTGAAGAACGTCCATTGATGCCCTGCCTGTTTGGACCGTCGTCCCATCCCGCTGAAACCATACATATCAGATAGGAATACATTTTTGTCATAATTCAATCACAAAGAAGTTTATCATCTCGATGTAACGCCCGGAGTTCATAGTAACAGCATTTCCATTATGGTCTTCAAAAAAGTAAAGAGCAATAACGCCAGCTTTTCCAAAAGCACACCTAACCTTCACTTTTGGGCTGTTCATTAGTCTTTTGTGTAGTTCTCTCGGGTTTTCAAGAGCCCAATAATGACAATTCTGTTGATTCGAGATGCCATTGAGATGAAAATGAGCTTCATGACTCATTAAAAAAAGGAGATTGTCATTCGCCTCAAAAATTGTTTCCATCTGACATGCGAAGTTAAGCTGCTGTGCATAGTCCCCTGGTCTAAACTGTCGTGCACTGATCAATTTGTAGGGTTGGAAATGCAGTTCTTCATGCAAAATATGCATTACTGAACAATCTTAATGCCAAATTCAGTAGCATGTCCTCACGCAGAGGGATTCGGACTGTTTAGCAAAGCTTGTCTGACGCATTTCACATTTTCTGGGGTATATAGTGTTTGTGGGAACCCCACCACTCTGCTATCCATTAGTGTACAAAGTGCATGAACCCAGCGTAAGATTGTGTTATGAGTGAGAATAGCCTGATTTCAAGGAATGCTGAAGCAGTGATGAGACTCATGCTGAACTGCTGTGACACTCGTTATTCTTCATGAAACTGTCGTAGGCAAACAGGCAGTATTTTATTGCCTACAGCAACATAACTTCATCTGAAAAGAAAAAAAAAAATGCTCAGATACCACATGAGGAATGTTGTTTTCCACGCTTGATTTTGTCAAATGCTAATTCAATACAAACACATTAATGTCAATAAAAAAAATTTGAATCTAAAATTAATAATTTTGTAATTTTTTCAAGATTGTCCGTCGTCCTCTCTGCCTCACTCTGTATGATATTATATGATAGGGAGTGTTTAACTCTACTCAATTGGCTTTATTTCACCCCACAAATAATAATAATAATCAGCAAGTAAAGATATTTTTGTGCCACAATATAAGAATTTCAACCAAAATGTCTGTTTTGCTCTTCCTCACACTGACTAAATAGGAGGAATCAGGGCAGCCCTCCGTGCTGCTTGGCAAAGAAGATGGGAGACGGTCGAAGGGAACTTAAAGTTGCATTCCATTGCACCACGACTGTTCCCATGGACCTAGCCCAAAATGCCATGATGGCTTCAGGTTGCTTTCTGTCATGTTTGAAATGGACACACTTACGGGATGCCCCACCATTTGATGGAGCATTCGCTTGTATCTTATTGCAATGACTGCGTTGTCCCCCAGACTGTTTGATGCATTCTTGTTGAATATTCCAGTCTGGGTGATCTTTGCACATGCTAGAGCAGCATCGCTACCACTTGTCCCTTCTACTCGGGAAGGGTTCGTGTACACAGACTCGTACACTATCTGACTTCATAGAGGAGGCTGGCATTAATACTGTTGTTGAATAAAGGTAAAGGGGAGAAAAGTGAATGCAGAATTACAGGGAGTTGAGTCTCTTGAGTATTCTAGGTAAAGTGTTTGAAAAATTTATCATTAGATGTGTAAGAAAGGTAACAGGGATTGATAGGGGTAAAAAGGGTGGTTTATAGCAGGTAATGGCTGTCTGAATCAGGCAGGTATTTACACTGAGATAGCTAACCAAAGCAAAAATCAAGGACTTAGGGGGTGTAAAGTGTATGCTGGATTCATAGATCTGGAGAAAGCTTGTAATTGTGTGGCTACTGAAGCAGTATGGCAGATGTTAAGCATGCATGAGTGAGGGATAAACTATTGGGTGGTATGAAGAGTATTTATTTGGCAGTTAAGGCATGTGTTAGGGTGAAAGGTAGGTGGTGTGAGTGGTTTGACATATGTGGGTGTATAAAATAAGGTTGTGTGATATCACCATAGCTCTTTATTGTCATTTTAGATGGAGTTCTGAGAGTACTTATGGGAATGAGGGAAAGAGCACTGAGATCGATGAAGATTTGTGAGAGATGGGTTTGCTGTATGTTGGTGTTGGTGAAAGATGGGTTCACTGTATGTTGGTGAGATATGGGTTCACTGTATGTTGGTGTTGGTAAGAGATGGGTTTGCTGTATGTTGGTGTATGTTGTGGCTGATAGTGAGAGGAATTTATATAATGTTCATCAAGACTTTGGAGAGGGTGTGTGAGACGATGGTGCGAAAAGTAAATTGAGAAAAGAGTAAGGTAATGAATGGTATTTGTGGATAAGAATGGGGTCTGGTGTCACCCTTAAGCATTGTTTTAAGTATCTATGATGCATTGTGTAAGTGATAGTGGCACAGATAATGTAGATTGCAACCACAAGATTTTAAATGGTAGGAAAGTCCCTGTAACATCTAGAGCATGAGTGAATGGTGATAGTTTGAGTGTGGAATGTGTCAGAAAGCTCCATTGAATATGCTGACAGCATTAACATTCCTATATGAGAATGAGACTATGGACTTAAGAGGGATACTTGGTGTGTGAAAGGTGGATAGAGTGAGAAATGAGTGTGCAGAACATTTTTATTTTTTATGGTGTGTGAAGGATGTTAATGAGGTCTGCCTGTAACTGTTCTGAGGCGGTATGAACATGTCAGAAGAATTTATAGGAATAGATTTTTAAGGGAATATATGAGAGTGCCAAAACAACTAAAAGCTATTTTTAGGTGTTTTCCCATTAAGATAACAAATGAGGTAATAAAGAAAATCCTCTTCCCAACAAGCATATATTGCATTCTGGATAAAAATGATAACAATCATAAATTGGGTAGTATACCATTTGAAGCCTATGTAATTACTGAACCCAAGTATGATGTATGCCATAGCAATTCCATCCAATGCCCTTTTTAATTTTCTTCACAGAAAGTAATTTGGGAAGGTGTGAAGAAGATTAAAAAGTATATTGGATGTCATTGCTAGGGCATACATCATACTTTAGGTCAGTAATTATGTAGGCTTCAAATTGCATACCCAATTTATGACTAATACCATTTTTTATGCAGCATGGAATATATGCAATCTTCTTTGCACCTTCCTTATTTATTTGGTGCGAAGGAAATTAAAAATGGCATTGGATGTCATTGCTAGCGCATATATTATATTTGGGTTCAGTAATTACATAGGCTTCAAATGGCATACCCAATTTATGATTGTTACATCAGAAGACAAATCATTGAATCTCCCTTAATATTTTTTCTTCTGACCTTTAATTTATCCTCAAAGAAACCTTAAGAAGTTTAATTCTTTCACCAATTGGTGTTCTCTAGCTGCCTTAGACTTGCTTTCATTGTGTTCATGTATACTTTAAAAATATTTATGTACCATAAAATTTGTTTTTGATTTAAGAAGTTTCAGGTCTCTTCACCATTGACTGTACAACTGAAAGATTAGGCAAGCAACCCTGAAACTAGTGTTGCTCTGAGAAATAAATTGGTTACACAATACTTTTATTGAGTCTTTATAAGCCTGTGCAGTAAGCTTCTACATACTAATGTGGCAACCTTTGTTATTTTCATTTTCTATTACCAATAGGTGCAGTTACATCCACATCCACTCGCCGCCCCTCCATGACCCGTTTCTCACCGCCAACTAGATCCACAATGTCTTCTACAACACAAAATGTTTTATGGTGGACACCCACAGGAACCAAAAGAACTCTTCCCCCAATACCTACAACTCCACATCCACCTGTATGGACCTCATTCAAGCCCACTACAACATCTGATTCATCACAAGGGAGGTGTCGTGGAAGAGAAAGGAAAAAGTCTCAAGGAAAGTGTGATGAATATTATGAATGTGTTGCAGGATCTTTGCATAAGAGAAAATGTGCGCCGGGTCTTCATTGGAATAACAAGAAAGGTTTATGTGACTGGCCTTCTCATGCTGAGTGTCTTCTAAGTAAGTATCCTTCTGCAGGACTTTTTTTTACCATCTTAGAACTAATATAGAATCTATATTATTAAATATTTTTTATGTGTACTTGCAGTGCTGGTTTGAAGTCAGTTTAGTCTTCTTACCCGCCATTGTATTTAGTCTCTTAGTGCCCTCTATTTTTCTAACAGTATAATTCAAGAAACCATGAAATTGATTCCATTTTTCCATTAAAACTGCAAAAGCATTTTCAACATACAAAGGAATTACTGTGATTGGAAAAATATCCATAATATCTTATCATCTTTTTTTTTTTTAGAAAATAATGGAATGTGTGGCGTGGTACAACCACTCTATACCATGCATTACTTCTATATTATGTGGAGGGGTGACTTAATCACCTACTGCAATGCAAACTGTTGAAGGACTGTTAGCAGGGATTAAGGACCGACTAGGAGGTCACACTTGAGGCGTTGGGTTTCAAATACTTAATAATCAAACAGAATGCATAAATGGTTGGCGAGATTTACATGAATAGGCTGAGAGTATTGTTCAAGGTTAGTTAAAGGTGAAACAAAAAAAATATAATTTTATTTACACAGATCAAAATAAGAATAATAATAGGCAAAGGGGAATTATTTAAATTGAAAGAGTCTCTTGATAATTATTATGAGGAGGGATTCTCAAATAGAATTAATTTATTAATGTAACTAGGCTCAGATCAAAAGAGGCAACTTGACAATACTAATAATGGAGGGGGTTTCAGTCTTACGGTTCAATGACTTTGAAGAAGGTCCTTGCGAAGAGGCAAGTGGAGAACGATCCAATGAGGCGAGTGGGGAATGATCCGATGAGGCAGGTGAGGCACGATTTCAATGAGGCGGGTGAGGCATGACCTGAACCAACCTTCCGATGAAGATAGCCAAACTTCAAAGAGGACATTCGACGGGGAATGTGGGAATTCTTGTAATTCCAGTGAAAGAGGAATCTTTTCCTCAAAGGTAATCGATGGAGATTTTCTTTGGTTCGATTAAATGAAGGGAAACTGTTGCGCAAATTCAAAGGCTTGCTGTTCACAGAAGCTACCAAATGACTTGGGTAGAATCACGGCTGAAGAAGGCTGAGCTGTCTGACGAACGCTCACGGGACGAGACGATAAGGACGGCCTTGAAGTGCGGGCTGGACTCATCGAACTACAGAATAACCCGAGTATTTGTATGCCCGATTCTGGAGAGGAAGGAGTTTAGAGAAAGGAGTCACAAACTCCAGACATCTTAATCCGGAGGCGGGGGGTCGATTCATCATTTAGCAGCAAGGGGCGAGACACGTGGCTCTTTCACACCTCGTCACCGGGGGTGGGGGGGGGAGGCTTGGGAAATATTTTCCCAACATGCTCAGGAGTCGAAAATTTGAGAATGTTCTAACAGGAAATACATCGTCCATGGCATGATACCATAGCACGTGGTCTCCAATAAATTGGGAGGGGGGGGGGGTCTTTTACAGAATGATTACAAGAATATGTTGGCACTAGAGGGGAAAATAGAATACTTGGGTTGTATCATTTATTGCCAGATGCAAATTGGCATGGTATTGAACATAACCTAGTATTCCACATATAAAATGAATTTCTGTTATTGAATGGGTTGTTATCATGGAATATCCTTTTTAATAGGGTGAAAATGAGTATGGGAAGAATTAATAAAGTTTATTTACAATAATAAAGTATAAACCACACACAACACTTCAGACTATATATAACAAAGCATTAAAAACGATCACATGCTGCACAGCTACTACATCCTCAGACCATCTACACTTTGAAACCAGCTTCCTGAAACATATCCACACCTATGTTACTCTAATACTCTTTTCAGTCAACTTTACATAACATCCTGCTGTATGCATAACCCCCTAACATCCTTCCTTCTGAATCCCCTCGTGTGGACTGACTCCACCCAGCACTTCCTGGTCGCCTGTCCAGCTCCCTCTTCTTGCTTACACCAGTTCGAACAACTTCCTCACTTCACAAATTCAGTCAAGCTCAAAACCTCTTTCACTTCAAACTAAATTAACTTTTCATTTACACTTCAAATTTCGCCTGTGGGGGAGACAGATAGAAGTCTATTGAGTCCCCCACTCGGATCGCCCTCTCTCATCTTCTTTGTTCCATGCACCCTGGAAAAGAAGAAAGGGATTAGACATTTAGGGAGGTGAGGGGAGGCGGACTGCTTCATAATTTACAACGCCCGTCCCCTCGAGAAATTCCTTATTGGCGCGAGGGAAGATGCCACTCGTTTTACGACGCAGGTAGTGCATCAAGTGCTTCTACGAGCAGGTTCTTCCTATCCCTAGTTCGCCAACTGCTCTCATTTTGTTCGCGGTTGATCTCGATGGTACTTATGCTGCTGAGACACACCACTCGATCCCTAAACCCTTCTAGTTCAAAGCAAAAAAAAAACAAACGAGATTCGATGTAACTCTCGTATCGGTTGCTCTGATAGTTCTGCCCAAAACAACACCCCGGAGGATACCACCATTTGCGGCAAAAGCTTCCAGTGTTCCAGGAGTATTTCTCCCAGTGTGCGTCTTGTCACACTGCAGCCTTCCTGGTGTACACAAATGGCTCCAACTGCAAATGGGGAGTTGGCTTCCATGCTACCTTCCAAGCTGGTTGTAATATAACGCTCGGCACGAGAGATTATATGCCTTGTCCGTTTTTGTAATCTATCGCTCACTGGCAAAGCATGCTAAGTGGCCTTGCATTGAAATCTCGAATCCTTTTGTGTGCAGTATCTGTGATGTTAAGATTCTCTTATGCTGGGTTCCTGGACATGTAGGGATTGCTGGAAACTAGTGCATTGATGAGGAGAACGAGCAATGAGATTGTCTCATTTTGCCCTTCTTCACTCTTACTACATGGCATGGATCCCGGTCAGACTTTTAAGTTGCATAGTAAAAGAAGATGGGAGACGACATTAAAGTTGTGTGCTATTGCACCACAAATCTTCCTGTTTCCCTCTTCCCAATGCCTCGATGGTACCCCGCAAGGGGCGCGGCGATTTGCCATCTTGGCCGCCGTGCTGACGGGATCCAGCGCTCAGTCCGGCCCCAGCTTAGCCTCTCTTCCTTCCTTCAGATAGCCTGTATTTCTCCCCCACCTCGTCGCTTTTCATACAACCTCTCCAACAACTTTCTCTGGTCAGCCTCTAATTTCACAGGGTAAATGCTGACCTTCTTCTCAAGCCAACCGTCCCGGATCGGAGCTGAGGGGGGAGGGGACAACGTTCCCTAACCCCTGAGCTCCGGTTCGGGATGTTTTTTTTTTTAACAACTGCATCCCCACCCATACCTTCCTCACATCCCTTTTCCTTTCCTGTTCACACTCTTATCAGTTTTACGCCGTGTCTAAGGTGGAGCCGCCATGCTGATGGACTGCCAGACCACCAGGCGGGAGGGGTGGTCCCAAATGGCGGTGCCTGGCTCTGCCGGGCCTGTAAGCACCTCTTGCAGTGCGGGTTACTGCGAGAGGTGATGCGCGATTGCATCCCGTGTAAAAAAGAGGGTCACCATGCCCATTTATGACAAAATTTAAAAAAAAACATCTCTCCCCAATTCCCCTTGCTCATCACCGGAGCCGCCCTCGGGCAGCTCCACGAAAAAAATGGAGGTTCTCCTGTGCTTGCACAGGGGACCCTCCATATTTCTTTAACCGGAGAGGAGGCTTACTCCTCTCCCACGCCTACGGGTGTAGGGGACTTCCTCTCACCCCCTTCTCTGGAGGTGCTTTCGGGCACCTTTTCAGTCGCTCCTTTTCTTTCCAAGGGGACTGCCAAGAAAGCCAGCAGGCAACCCATAGCGAACCGCAACATATCAAAGCGGCTCGGTAGGGCAAACCCTCTTAGGGGGGAGAAGGAAGCCAGGCCCCTTCGGTCGCTTCCCTCAAAAGACCTGCTAACAAGAATATTAAACCTTGCCGGGGTCAAGGCCTGTGCCTCCCCCCACAAGACTGGTGACGCTGCCAAGGAGACCTGCGATTTCCTGGGAGGGGATGGCCAACTGGAGGCCCCTCCTGTGATAGACATGGTCGTTGAGGAAACCCAGCCTCAGACGGTAGGGCCTTCCATGGGGGGGAATCCGGGCTCGGCGCCAAGCACCGAACCCGAATCCGCCCCTATGCAAGGTCCTCCTCAAACGGCTGAGGGCTCCGAGGCAGTACAAGGAGGGGAGGGATCTCCTCCAACCGGTGCCCCTGCGACCACCAGGACCTTCTCCATTTCGGAGAAGGACCTGGCTGAGGGCGGTCCATCTGGCCTAGGGGCTCTTATCGGCGGAGGTGAGAAGCGGGTTAATTCCCCGCCCTCCTCTCCAAAAAAGAAAAAGACCAAAAAGACTAAGAAGACTCGGGGCTCCTCTCAAACCGCGGGGGCTGCGGGGACAGATGGGTCTGCTGCCACTTTGGCAAGCGACCAAGCCAAGATCGGCACATCCGGCCCCTCTGCCCCTCCGGGTGCAGAGCCCCTGACTACGACAAAGACCAAAAGTGCACAGGGCGGAGCCTCGATGACATCGGCGCCCCTGATTCAGTGGTTACCTGGCGTTTTCGAGCCCGCTGGCTTCAAACGCTTTCTCGTCATTCGCTTCACTGATGGCACCATGTTGGCCAAGGGCAACATGATCCATTAGAGAAGAGGATTAGCTAGTGCAATTGGTAGAGAGCCGAAGGTGACCCGTTTCTCGGACGGGAGCCTTCTGGCGAATCCCGCCGAGGCGGCCAAGATAAGTGCTCTTCGGACACTTCATGGCACCCCGGTGAGTGTGACGCCGCACTCTACCATGAACTTTGTGAAAGAAGTAGTTTATGCGAGGGAACTCGTTGACTACTCCATTGAGGACATCACTTTAGAGCTGGCCGACCATGGGACGGTCAAGGTCGAACGTGTGATGAGAAAACAGGGAGGGGCCTCGAGACCCACCCCTACACTCTTCGTCACGTTCGACTGTGACAAGCTTCCTGAGTCGGTGTGTGCCGGTTGGTACCGCTGCCGCGTGAAGGCATTCGTGCCACTGCCGCGGCGGTGCTATTACTGTCACCGCTTCAGCCATACAAATCGTTCTTGTAGACATGCAAAGTCAGGGTCACCCGAAGTTTGTGTGAATTGCTCCAAGGCCGCACACAATAAGTCCAAATCGTGTGTGGCCAAGTGTGTCAATTGCGGAGAGTATCAACCAGCTTCTTCGAAGCAATGTGGTGCGTATCTCCTTAAGAAGGAAATCCTGGCCGTTCAGGACAGGCTCATCCCTAATTTCCCGAGGCAAAGGACTTGGTCCTGGCGCGCCCGGCGCTGTCTGGGTTTTCCTATGCCTCAATGTTAAAAAAGGCACCCTCTGCTCCTTCCCCATCCAGGCCTATGAGCATGGTCGTTTCTGCGCCCATTTGGAACCCTTGTGTGGGCTTTACCAGCTCTGGGCGCTCCCCTGGTAAAGCTGGCGGCAAAAAGGGTTCACACCCAGCCCCGGCTAAAACCAGGGCCCCCCCCCTCTTCCCCCAGCGTGACCGTTTCCCGTAAGGCGAAACGGCCACGCGCCTCCACCGAGTCGTTAGACTCACAGGAAGCAACACTCCTGAAGTTGGTCGCTAGGCCATCTTCCGGGGTTCCTAAAGCTGTCCCCCGAAAGGAGCTTCGGCTCTTTCGCCCACGCCTAGTGGTGGAGCGAGTGGTTCCTCGAAAAGAGGGCTTCCCGCCTACGAAGCCGCAACGCCCGCGTAAGGTTTCGAGGCGGGGGGAGGAAAAGACTCGCATGGCGAGCCCAACCTCCCCCGATAAGTCCTCGAATGCGACAGCGCCTTCAGCGCTTTGTCCGGCCAACAGCACCCGGGGTTCTGCCTCCGGGAAGCGTACGGCCATTCCCGTGAGGGTCTTCTGTTCGAGGAGGGCCCCTGCATCTCCGAGCTAGGCCTGGAGGGCATATTCCTTCAATGGAATTGCCGTGGACTCCGGCCCAACTGGGAGGAGCTGCAGAGGCTCGTCTCGTCCCGTTCCCCGTTAGCTATCTTTCTGCAGGAGACCATGCTAGGCGCGTGCCCCCTGCCCGCCCTGCCGGGGTATAAGGGTCTTGCGACCCCACCACCACGAGATGGCCGGGTTGGGGGATGCGCGGTTTATACCCGGCATGATGTCTCCGTTCTTCCTTTCTCTTTAGATACCTCCTTTCAGGCAGTGGCTGTGCAGCTGCACCTGGATAGGATGTATACTATCATTTCTGCATACATTCCACCGTTAGCTGACTTCGACGCGGGGGACTTCCGCCGCGTCGTGGCACGGTTGCCGAGGACCTTTCTCTTGCTTGGAGATCTGAACGGCAGGCATCCTCACTGGGGAGATTACTCAATAAATCCCAGGGGGCAAGTCCTTGCCGATCTGATCGAAGAGCTTGATATGGGTGACCTTAACGTGGATGATTTTACGCATCAATGTCCGAGAACCGCTTCATTTTCTTGCCTTGACCTATCTTTTTGCTCTTCGGATGCACAGCCTGATTTCGATGGACGGGTGGTCGATGACCTCCATGGTAGTGATCACTTTCCCATTCAAATATCATTTTCAGGGCAACTGCTGCCTGAGAGCCCACCTCGGTGGTGCTTGGCGCGGGCGCAGTGGCCTGTATTTCAGGAAATGACTGAATTCTCTATCCCTGTCGAGAAGTTTAGGTCGGTAGATGAGGCCGTTGAGTTCTTCTTCGGCAACCTCATCGCCGCGGGCCTGACTACTATTCCTAGAACGTCTGACCGTTTTGCACGCTGACCACTCCCATGGTGGTCGGCCGGTATATTTCGAAGCACGCCCGCCGCTCTTCTTGGCGGGCATACGTGTCTTCCCTTAACGGGAAGACCCCTTTAGCAGAGGTGTGGAGGCGTGTCAAAAGGATTCCGTGCAAGTTCTCGCAGGACCCCCCTCCCGTTCTCCAGGAGAATAGGATCGCAATCTCGGACCTCGCGTCTGTGGCGGAATCCTTCGCGCCTTCTTTTTCCGCATTCTCTAGCCTGGATGCTGCTCCGCTAGCATTCAATGCACGTCGTGATGTCGCGGAAGGCCGCCGGCTGGACTTTACCTCCAGAGGCGGAGATCCCTTCAACGACAGGTTTACTGTGAGTGAGCTGCGTTCCGCTCTCGGTTCGTGCGCGGGCACCGCCCATGGTCCGGACGATGTCCCGTACGACATGCTTCGACAGCTGGGTAAGCGAGGCATGTCCTTTCTCTTAGATTTGTTCAACAGGATCTGGGTGGAGGGTCTTCTCCTAGATTCCTGGCGAATCGCTACTGTGCTCGCCCTTCGCAAGCTGGGGAGAGATCACTCTACTCCGACCGGTTTCCGCCCAATCTCCTTAACCTCTTGCGTGTGCAAGTTGATGGAGAAATTGGTAAATGTTAGACTAGCCTTTTTCCTGGACAGCGAAGGCCATCTGTCTTCTCCGACTGGAAAATGCCGTCTGCGAGGCTTTCCTTCGTAGACAGCACTACGCCACGGTGTTTTTCGATCTGGAGAAGGCCTATGATACCGCATGGCGATACGGTATCATGGAGACTCTCCACACGATGGGGGCGAGGGGACGCCCCCTAGTCTTTATATCTGAATTTTTGCGAGATCTTCGATTCCGCGATACCGGGGGTGGGGGGAGATGTCTCCGACCCAAAGGAGCAGGAAGAGGGTGTTCCGCATGGAAGTTTCCTCAATGTCACACTCTTTGCCCTGAGCATCAACGGCATCACCTCGGTGCTGCCAGAAGATGTTCTCGCTACTTTCTACGTGGACGACCTTTCGATCTCTTTTGACGCGGCCCAGATGCCAACTCTGGAGGTTCGGCTCCAACAGGCATTGAACCACGTCTCTCGCTATCCTGAAGCGCACAGGTTTCGGTTTTCTTTGGCCAAGACTAAGGTGGTGCACTTCTGCCGCCATCCACGGCTCCACCCCGACCCATATTTGTTTCTTAATGGGAGTGCGCCTGGATGTGGTTGAGTCGCACCGTTTCCTCGGTCTTGTATTCGACCGGCGCCTCACCTGAGAGGCTCATATTCGCAGCCTTAGGGTCTCTTGTACCCGCGCCATGGATGATCTCCGTTCCGAGACGTTCAGCGCTTAGGGCGCTGATAGGGCTACTGCCCTACTTTTTATCGATCCTATGTTCGTTCGAAGCTCGACTACGGATGCGAGTTTTATGCATCCGCAGCCGAGCGTTTATTGCGGAAGGTGGATTCGATCCACCACCCTGGCCTTCGCCTTGCGACCGGTGCCTTCCGCACTTCCCCCATTAAGAGTTGTTTGGTCGATGCTGGGGAGATGCCACTCGCTCTGCGCCGCGTACAGTGCATCACTCGCCCGTACGCGCGAGCCCGGCGCCTTCCTCAGTCGCTAACAGCTCTCACTGCATCCGCAGCTGATCTCGACGGTGCCTATGCCGCCGAGAGACGCCATTCATACCCTACGCCCTTTGGGTTTAGGGCCAGGAAACTTTTTCGAGTGCTAGGTATAGCTCTGGGGCCGGTGGCGCCCCTGGTTCTGCCCAGGACGCCACCCTGGAGGGTACTACATTTTGCTATTTTTCGCCACGCCTCTGCTACCAAAGCTTGTACGGCGCCGGGAGTATTGCGTTCGACTTTTTTGGAGCACACCTCGTGTCACGCTGGAACCGTGCTAGTGCATACGGATGGCTCCAAGTCCCAAGAGGGGGTCGGCTTCCACGCCGTATCCCCTCTGTTTGAAGTCAGCGGGGCTCGGCCAGGCGCTGCGTCTGTCTTCACGGCCGAGCTGGTGTCAATACACCACTCGGTACGGGAGATTACTCGACGTGCCCGGTTCGGAGACCGGATTGTGATCTATAGCGACTCACAAAGTGCCCTGAGTGCTCTCGGGGCATTGGAATCTCCGCATCCCCTGGTTCGCGATATCCGTGATGCCACGGTTTTGGCGAGCCGGGCAGATATCGAGATTATATTCTTCTGGGTTCCTGAGCATGTAGGAATTGCGGGGAATGAGCGCGTCAAACAGTTCGCGAGGACTCTGCGACCGGTCCAGCGTTTCGCTCTTCATCACAATTATTACATGGCAGGAATACGGGCAGCTCTTCGGACTGCTTGGCAAAGAAGATGGGAGACGGTCGAAGGGAACTTAAAGTTGCGTGCCATTGCGCCGCGACTGTTCCCTTCGACCTATCCTTCAATGCCGCGACGGCTTCAGGTTGCTTTCTGTCGTCTCCGAATCGGACATACTCGTGTTACGCATCGCTATTTAACGGAGCGCTCGCCTGCGCCCTATTGCGACTACTGCGTCGTCCCCCAGACTGTTTGGCACATTCTTGTCGAATGTTCCAGTCTGGGTAATCTTCGCGCACGTTACCTGTCCCGGTACCTGGATGGGCGGGGTCGCTACCGCCTGTCCTTTGTACTCGGGACGAGTGTGTGCACATTGACTTGTTGACTTTTGGGGGGAGGCCGGCCTTCTCCCTTTCATTTAACTAGGTTCATTTGTTGTTTTTGTTATTGTTATTGCTTCCGAATTGTTATTTCTTTTTATTGTTGTTTTCTGTTCAAATTTTTTAAAGTAGCCTAGAACTAGGCTGTTTGTTTACGGTGACTTATGTATGCCTAAGTGGGCAGTCGCCAGATAGCCCTTTAAAAAAAAAAAAAAATGCCTCGATGGTATCAAGTTATTTTCTGTCACCTCTGAATTGGACACACACTCATGATGGTGCGTTCCCCTGAACTTTGCGAATGTCCTAGTCTAGGTGAGCTTAGTGTAAGGTACCACCTATTCTTGACGAGTGAGGTCGCTATCGCTTATATCTCGAGCTTGGGTCGGGCTTCTGCACGCCAGATTATGGTGCACTAGTGTTTGGATGAGGGGTGGCGGGGTCTCTTCCCTACTCTTTGATTTTTTAATTAAATCTTAATTAGTTTGGGTCCCTGAGGTTAGCTAATCTCATCTGGAGAACCTAAGCATGACTCTTTATTATTTAACTTTTTCCTATGATTCTTGTTGATTTCTTTATAGTTACATTTTATGTGTTGAATCTTGGGAGTTCTTTTTTCCTTTGTGTTTGTATCCTGTTCAGCAATCAGATCAGTGCACTAAAATAAAAACCAAAAAACAAATCCCTGTTACCGTTGGAGTGGAGATGGTGCTTCAACGTTCTTCCTCCCGCCGCTTTCCCGGGTATTTTCATACTCAGTAGAGCTTTACGCCTTCAGGGACGACCTCCGTGCTGTCCGCCAAATCCCTTGCACCGAATTTTGCTGTTTACAGAATCCCAAAGTGCTGGTTTTACACTATCCTATTACTCTCACTCCATCCTTTGATCTGTGAGAGTTCACTACTCATGCATGAGCATTTGGGCTCATCCAATTATTTTGTCACCTCCTTCTGGGTGCCTTTCCTGGCTGACCATGCTGCTCAGTCAACCTCCGCCTCAGTACTCCCAGTCCCCTTTCCTTTCACTGACCTCCTGCCTTCCTCGGAGATCATTAATGACAATGTCATGCTGCCTGGCAAATTCCACCACATTAAGCCCCTCACCTGCTACTGGGCCTCATCCTTTGGGAGTTTCGTCCATAAATAGGTGGTGCTTTTCCTCCTCCGCCTAGTTCATACCATGCTAACCCACAGATACCTTCTGTCCTACAATCCAATCTTCCTCCCACCTATAACCCCTGTTGTATCAGACTCACAGTGCCCCATGCACTAGTTGAGTGTCCCTTGTATTCCATCCCCCATGGCACTTCTTTCTTCTCACCTTGAGTCAGAGCACTTGAATTTAATTCTGGCTGAAGGTTTCTGGTTCTCTGCAAATCTTTATCCTTTCCCTCCACCACTCATACTTTATATCTGATATAATCCCCTCCCCCGCCCTGGGCCTCTTTTATCCATTCCCACCTCCCTCTTCATACTCCTTAATATTGATTTGTTTGGCTAACATGCATCAATCGATGGTCAACCATCTTAGCCTAAAGAAAATCATTTTCACATTGATTTTATTGTCAATTTATCTTTTTGTACATTATGCTTCTATATATACATACTGTATATATATATATATATATATATATATATATATATATATTATTTATTTATTTCTTTATTTAAATATGAAATATTAAAGGGACTTGAATTGAGTCCATTTTTAAGCTATTTTTTCATCTTTTTATCTTATCATGCTATTAAGAGCTTAGTTTAACTTGTGAATGAAGGCCACACCTAGTGTATTAAGGTTAGCATGGGCATATCTAGAGAATCGTAGCTCATTTCAGCTCCGATGCTCTCCAGCACCTCAGGTAATCTCATCTTTATGCTACTGGCTCTTAACCTTTCTCATATTATTACTTCATCTTAACCATTTTATTAATTTATATTTTTTATGGAAATCAATTTAGCCACTGATCGACATACGTATATCTTACACAGTGAGTAACCACTTTATGAACTTCTCACAAACTGTCTTAGCTGAAATAACTATTAGTTGTGAATGGATGATTGATTGTGATGCAATCACTACTTTCAAAGTGTAATCGATTTACTAAATGATCCTTAAGACCATTTTGTACTCATTTTTTGCCACCTATCCTCAGTATTTGGTAAATAATATTCATTGCACCTTGGCAATTTGAATGTCAATTGAACTGAATTCACTGCATATATTTGTTCTCTTATTGTCAGGGATAAGTAACTAATCGCAGTGGTAGTAAATGGCGACCTTTCATTATGTAATAAATGGTTGATTTTTCTAACAGACAAACATTTCTGCTGCTAGATAAACTTTTTGTGTGTGTACACAACTAGCCTTCAACCTGCAACGGCTTCATGATGCTCAATTTTGCATTATAGGTAAAATAAAAGAATTCTAAGGCATAATTTTTAATTATTCACATTTGTCTAGATTATAATTTTGTTGTGGTGGACATAGCACTGGTTAGTCACCAATAATACATATTGGGTTTACCTAGATCATGCCTAACACCATATGAAGTTAGCAGTGTCATTTGTATACAATGCCATTTAACTGAAGGTTGTAACATGTCCTAAAAAGTGGATGAACACCCTTTATGTCTTCTAATGACAGTGATTTGCTTACAATAAAACAGACCTATTCAGACAAACTATCTGATTTTCTGACATTACAAAAATTGATAATCACCATATTTTCCTAACATGAAGGTCTGGAGTTTTGGTAAAGATGACATTTGAGCTGTTTCATAAAAGCCTAAAATGAAAGAAATCATACAAGAATATATATGTGATATACTTTATTTTTTCATTCGGAATTAATTGCGATTAGTAATCGTGAAAATATTTAGGAAATTAAAAAAAAAAATCCCTTGGATACCTTGGTCACTTAAATTTGGGGTGTTTGCTGTAAAATGATTCATTATCCAGCACTTGGCCTGTGAACATTATATCACTTGAATTTTTTTTTTTTATGGAATTTTAGGTCATCTAGTTATTTTACTTTCATTAGTACTCTACACATTTGAGCAAAATAAAGATATCAAAACAGGCATCATGTTTTACAATGAAAATGTCATTTATAAAATTTATGCAGCCTCTATTAAGGAAGTGTTTTAATTTCAAAGCTCTTTAGGAGTCGCACTAAGTCTCAGACCCTTTGAATCAGAATCTGTCTTACTTTGCTACTTGCTTTATAGTCTTCATAGAATAATTTAAAGTAATAGTTTGATTTCTTGATTACCTTACCTATTCAAAGAACCAATCAAGCCAGGAAACATTTAAATTAGTGGCATTGATTACACTCTTGAGTAAAATTAATGCCACTATATGCATATAAGTATGCAAACACCCTTATATCCTTGGAAGAGTTTATTGATAATAAGTCTTCATATCACTATTTTCCATCATGATATTGTACATAATATTTTTTTCTTTGTAAACTTGGCCTCTTAAGTATATATTCTACTTTAACAGAAAATATAAAACATTTTTAATCTACCCTTCATCAGATGATGAGTAGCTAGAATGAGTGAATTTGAGAACTGAATAAAGGCTGAGAAAATATTAATAGTTTACCACTCTGGAATTGAAAAGGTTATAAATGTTAGATCTTTTACCTTTTTTGAGATAATCAAAAATAAGTCTGAAATAAACATTTAAGTTAGTGGTTTTTTTATTAAATATTTTCAACTTAACTCCATTATGTTAAAAATTTTATATATACAAAGTTAGGCCTATTTTAAAGAGAAAAAGTATTCTCTACTTGTAGACTCAAAACGAAGTATTATTAATATGGAGTTCTAATGTACTAAAATCCTAGAATTAGTTTACAATATATCCAGCAGGCAAAAAAAAAATCAATTTTTTTTTTATTCTTTTATCTTTTTATGTTTGAATAATGATATTACTCTTGGTAATTATATAAATGAATTAATGAATGTCAGTTTTGAGGGGATGAGGGTTGATTCCAGTTGTAATGTGATAACATTATAAATTTACTCTGTTCAATTGAATAAGACTGAAAAAAAATTATAATAAAATATAAAACTGATGTCCAATTACAATTTATGAAAATAATAAGTAGAACCATGAATACTTCTTTCTTCTCTTGCAATTGCAAATCATTTTGTCTTTGTCTTGCAATTATAAAAAAACGCATCATGTATCAGTAATATTAATATTGCTAAAATAATAAATTTATATCAGTTTGGGCAGGATTGCAGTAATTTATTGGGCTTTTTGCTTACTATTTTTTTAATCCTCATAGTATGCAAAGACTTCAGAAGAAATATCAATACTAAACCTCTAAAAATTTCCAAAAGTTATTATGTTTAATTACATAAGTTGTCTTTATATTTAGTTTAGAGTTGCATTAGATAAGATTTGTTGCTTAAAAGTTCAGTATATAACTATATGTTTTTTTTTTATAATACAGTGTATCCTATATTGTTTCTGTGATGTCTTAACAAAGTTCTCTTATTGCAGGCTATTCTCCTCCAAGAATTTCTTCAACAGCATTGGCCCCCATTTGAAGTTTCATGATGACATAGTCTTATCCTAACTCTTTTTCTCCATTTTATTTTTAGTATTACAGATGCATTTTAGTGCTCTTTGTTTTTTTCTTTTTTACCGAGACGATTCCTTCATACATTGACTTTTAAAAGCAAAACTCTGGTTGACTCTCCTACAGGACAGACCAGTAAAAACAAAAATTTCAGACAATAATGATACTTAAAATTGGGTTGACTCTTAAATATATGAGACTCTTCTTGTTCTTTCTGTTACTATTTTATTTAAAAGTATTCATGGTTACTACTATTTTTATTAAGTTCTTTGTTTTAATATATAATTCTCCATTTGGCCAATTATTACAAAGCCTTTTGTGGCCTGAATAAAATTGCAACACATTTCAACATAGATTTATCTTCATACTATAAAACCATCCATAGCATTGTTCTGTTATTTCTGGAAAGTGACAAAATTTTGAATATTAACCAGTCACTGAATTTTCACATTGCTCACAGATACTATCACTCTCCAAATATTACATTTGCAATTACTTCTTATACAGTAATACGGAAACCGGCTGTTACAACTCCTCCTGCCATGATTCAAGTGGAGCAGCCAAGTGGACCTACTACCGGGGATGCCTGTAGTGGATCAAGGATAATTGGCAAACCTGGAAGTTGCAGTGAATTCCTAATTTGCAATCAGGGTCAATGGATTGAGAAAAGCTGTGCTCCAGGTCTTCATTGGCATGAGGTATGTAATTCATTGCATGTAACCCTCGTCCGGAATGCCCCAAGTAATCTCCCCATATGGGTATTTGGTATATGTTCCTTCACACATTTCTACTTCACTGCATTACCCCCCACTTTAACAACCCCTTCTTATAAACTAATGGAGTTGCATCCATTCCTCTTTAATTATATTTTTATATGATATGCATTTTGTAAGGAACTCTTCAAGGCCTCTGGCCTTTACAGAGCACCTGTATACCCCCTAAGGGAAGGCTTGAGAGCAGAGGTGGGCCTTTAAGGCACCCATGGAAAGACCTAGGGGGAAGGGGAGGAGCAAAGAGGGAGAGGCACCTCATTCCACATCCTAGGAGCAAATATCAAGAAAGCATGATCTCCCGTACAGCACAAATAATTACAAGGGGCAGAGTGAGGACATAATGTGCTCTCCAGGGGGTGGGATAAGTTCAATGTGGAACAGTAACAAGAGGCTGCAGTATTTGAGATCTTGCAGATAAGGAGGAGAACCTTGAAGGTGATACAGGATTGGATGTACTGTTGCAAGAAGGTTGGACAAGAGAAACGTCCCCATCGGAGAAGAACAGTGGGTGGTTTAACTGAAAGGGTTTCATTAGTCAAGGTGGCAGATATCAAAAACATAGATGGCAATCTTGAAACTTTGTGGCCCTTGAGTTCTCTTTGGTCAAACGGGGCAGCACTCAGCAATGCTGTCGTGGCAGGCAGTCTTCTCCAGAGGTCTCCAAGTGATGAGGCAGCTCTGAGGTGTTCTAGGGAAGGAGAAGTGAGGATGAGCTGGATGGTACCCTCTGTCAATTGGCGGTTGCAGCTGGAGCAGGCATCGAGGATGATGGGGTCTAGTGCCACTGCCACCACATCTTCCTCCCTATCACCACCAAACCCATTAGAAGTCCTGATTTTTTGCGCTTGTATAAAATAAACACACCATTAACCTTTATAGACCACCTTCTTCCCCCTCCATTAAATTATAAGCCAATGGTATATCACCTCCCGACTCAACAACACCCTCACTATGGGAAAATTCACTGCATTTTCTTTGCCTGGCTCAATTTCCAAGACACTGACACAAGGGTCTACCACACTACAGATCACCACAATCACATATTCATGTTGAATGATGATTCCACCCTTTTGACTCTTCAATATCACCACTCAGAACTAGCCACCGAAATAACCTAGAGAGGCTACTCTGTACTATCCTCTGACTATCTCCCAATGACCAAAAAATCGTCCTTTAGAGTCCTTCTCCACCACAAATTCTTGCACTTACACTTACTACAAAACATTACAAAGTTTCTCCTGAGAAATAAAAATAAAAATCAGCAAAAGCAGAAACATCTGTTATATAACCTCAAACCTACTATGCTAAATCCACTTACTGATCCAACACAACTCAGCATGTCTGGACACAATACCTTAGAGAAGAAAAAAATAGCAGAAAATTATGGAAAATTGCTTAAATGAAAACTTTTCACAGCATATAACGATTTCATGCCATGTGATAGTATCCACTTGAGTGTAGCCAAGCCCAATTTCATCAAGCAAGCAAATATCCTAATATATTATAGAAAATTAATAGCAGAACACCTGAGCTTACAGAAAAAAACATAAACACCTACAGTTGCTTACAACAGACCACCACACCCTACCACACTTCAATGTAAAAATGATATCTCAAGATATGAGACAGAGAAAAACCTTTCCCATTCTGTGGCCCTTAAAAAATATTTAACATACATGATAAATTAGGTCCAAGGGGTCTGTACACACACACACACACAAATGTTTGGAAATGTTGTCCAAATGTTTGGAAATTTGCCTTTATAACATTCCTCCACAAGCCAAACTGGTCACTCCTAGACCCTGCATATTACTGCCTCATTTGTCTGCTGTTCACCTATTCCTCAATCATGGATCTAGTACTCAAAATCGTCCCACACTTCCCATTAGTAGTTTACATTCCACACACCCCATTCAACAACACTACTCGCCAACATCTCCCAGCTAATACAAAAAGGGTTTAATAACAGCACACCACCATCATGGCAACAATTGTAGTTAAATACAAAAACTTAGATTAGCACACTTACCCCTGTGTGACCGTCTGAATAATTTTCCAATGAGTTTTTACTTTAGACGGAACCAACCTCAAAACTAGACCAACACGATCAGCAAACAAAAGTAGCTGGCTACCTGACAAGAAAGACAATGATGTATGCACAAACTATCACCTCTAAGGTCAACTATCAAAAAGTATCACACCTTAAATCATAACCGCCACTTTGCCTTTCTGTAGTGCGATTCTTGATAGGTTGAGCCAACCACATTCCACCAACCTATCATGGCAACTATACAAATAATTAAAGCTTTCGACTGATACAATAAACTGTCTAAATCTTTGCAAAACTAAGACAAAATCTAAAGATACATTTTGCTGGATCTCTTGGACAACCTTGTTCATTGAGGGATGGACCTTAAGTTGGAGGCAACTGTACTCATGTATACATGGCCTGTTTTTAAATATATTTATTTGTTTTTAAGGAAAATAAAAATTGTGATTGGCCTGGGAAAGCGAATTGTGATCAGTCAAAGCCACCTGTAGTAGTTGGATCCTCTCCAGTACAGGGTGATAAGCAGAAACCCCCTTCCACTTCGCGACCTCCTAAACCTGGCCATACTACACTTGAGCTAGCCCCCACTGCAGGACCGCTCTCAGGTTAGTTTTTAGATGATTAGCCTGTACCTAAAATCCATGTGTATATATAGTTATAAAATTTGAAACAAATTTAATGCTTGCAAATATAAAAATCTTACTCTTTAATTAAATTTACAAGTTTCCACCTTAATAATTCTAACTTTACAGGCGACTATATGGTTGTTTGCTACTACACTAATTGGGCGAGATACAGGCCGAATCAAGGAAAGTATGTGCCCAGTAATATCGACACTTCAACTTGTACACACATTGTGTATGGTTTTGCAGTTTTGGATTTCAACACTCTGCTTATAAAGCCCCATGACAGTTGGGCAGACATTGATTTGAGTAAGTGAGATTGCACCAAAGATAATGTCTTTTTCTTTCATTCCTCACATTTTTGTACTCATATTTTAGTTATCTCATCTAGAGAAAGCTGGTTTTATATAAAAATAAAACATTTTATGGGCGTTAATCAAGTATTAGTGATTTGATATGATGTATATTACTCTCATATTTGTCGAAAAAAGAGTGTGTACTAAAAAGAGATTATATTCAACCTTCTGAATTCCCTGATTTTGCAGGAATAGTCTTTATTTCAACTTCTCTGCTATCTAAGAAGCTTATGGTTGAGTTCCACCCAGAACCAGATACACATTTTTTTAATAAAACAAAGGCTTTGAGATGTATATTCTATTGATACATCTTGTACCTCTTTCTGACTGGCATATTCATACAAAATTGATCCATGACACATGGAAACTTTGATATGTTTTATAACTTTGAACTGGAAGATTTAATTTATAAGGCAGTTAATAAACCATTTTATATGTCATTGTGGGTCTAAAAGGTATTCTAGAATCATAGCATTGTGAAAATAATTTGTTCTAGTTATCCATTATTTATATTTTGGGGGGATTTCAAAGCTCAAAACCCCTAAAAAAATGAAGATTTATATATTTGGTTGCACATTCTGTAGTCTTGTTTTACTTAAGTCAAACTTTTTTGCATTTTAGAAGGTTATCAGGAAGTTACAGCTCTGAAATCCAGGGGTATTAAAGTGACCCTTGCCATTGGTGGATGGAATGACTCCAGCGGAGATAAATATAACCGCCTATTCCTGGATCCTGGAGCAAGAGCAAGATTCGTCACTCATGTCGTTGAATTCCTCCTGAAGCATAATTTTGATGGTTTAGACCTGGACTATGAATATCCTGTGTGTAGACAGGTAAAAAAAAGTGGTTCTGTCAAAAGAATCAAAATGTATTTTCCTAATGGATGGTGGTTACCTTAATGTTAAATTATTGATTCTTAATATTTGCCATTCATGAAGTTAATGCAGCCATTTTAGGGTAAAGGGACTTTCAGGGATATAAATTTCAATAAAATAACTTATGCTTTCCTCTCGTCAAAAGGTGTGAAATAGCTAAGGATGACTAAAAATAATAAAACAACAAGAGGATAAGAATAAGATCCTAAGGTTAGAGATGTCCATGGGTGAAAGTCACAAACTTAGTCTTTTTCATCACAGTTTTAAGAGTTATGATGAAAGTTACCGAGAGACAATGATAAAGGCACTCGTGGATGGTAGCTAAAAATGGCAAGACAGGATATTTGTCAGGGTTTGAGTGTTAGTGTATTAGTACTATGGGGAGTAAATACTAGAGAATTTATAGAAACAACCATATATATTGGCCTCTTCTTCAGACCAAATGTTCAGATGGCGATCCGAGAGAGAAAGCAGCATTTGCAGCATTATGCGAAGAGTTGAGTAGGGAATTTAAGCCGAGAAATCTTCTTCTCTCTGCTGCTGTCTCGCCAAGCAAGAAGATTATCGATTTAGGTAAGATTTGATGATTTTGTAGCGAGAAAGCTGTGGAAAGAGGTAAGAAAATAGTCCGGATTATATAAGAGTACCAAAAGGGAGGGGCAGGGATAGTGAGGATGGTTACACATAGCGGTCATCCCATGCAATGTACGATTACTCATCACTAAAATACCCCGCCATTCACACATTAGGCAAGACCTGCATAATAATGATGGAGGCGGAGGCTTAATCATCGCCTCAGCGAAGATTATGCCCATGGCTCATCCTTGTGCGAGTCCCAAGACGGACACTATGGCAAGCTTTCCCTCCCCTCAATATCAATACTCAAGACACTTTCCCGCACATTCCCCTTTGCTCACCAAATCTAACCAGCAAAAGCAGCCTTGAAATCTCACAGCTTTATCATCCAATCATCCCTCAATCATTATACAAATCTCTCATCAACCTCACCTACTTCCACAAACTACAACAAGCTGCCTGAACTTCCCCAACAACCACAAAAACTCCAAGTCTTCTCTGTTTCCTAGTGTCGCTGCATCAGCACACACTACTCACGCTTTGCCCAAACCTCTTATCTAAATTTTACGAATTCATACCGAGAGGAAACAAAACTTTACAATCCAAACTTTTCCTTAGATCAAACAACTCATCAAAACCAAGAAAAACCTCCCTAAATAGCCACTAACCCAAGACATGATCAACACCAATAACCTAACAAGCAACATCCAAACAGTGATCCAGCAACAACAACATCGAGGCTGGCAAACATTCACACATCCACTCACTTACAGAACAGACAGCAGGAAATTTTGGAAAACAATCAGAAAACTTTTCTATTTAAATACGATAGGGATGCAGCCATCTACGCAAACAAGTCCATTTTCACAAAACAAGCTAACACCCTAATGCAACATATGCAAAATTAGTAGCTGAACGCCTGAGCTTGCAAAGGAAAGCATAAACAAATACCTACAGTCGCTTACAACAAACCACAACATCTCACCACATTTCACTGCAGAAATGGCATTTCAAGCTATACACCAAAGTTCATTCCAAAAGTCTAAATATCTGCCTACCTAATACGCAACCTTAAACCGAACAAAAATCATCCACTCCTTCCGCATCGCATGATCTCATCGGCACACACTGAGCCTCAAAATCTTTGAATGTCAATCAAAATCAATCCACATATCCCACTAGACGCCTCCCAACACAGTTTTCCCCAATGGACTCAAATAGTGTAGTATTCACAATATTCCCAGCTCATACAAGAGCGCTTCAACCAACTCAAACCATCAACAATAGACAGGCATAGCCTTCGAGACGACACCTAAATACATCCTAAAAAAAAAAATACTAAACACCACACTTTGACTCCAACCACGGCAAGACATCACGAACACATCATCTTCACCACAGAATCCCACAAGGATCCGTACTGCCCCACCCCTTCGCAACCCCAATGCTATGAAGATGCCCAAGATCTACATCTCTAGTCACTGAACTTGAATTCTCGTTTCAACATAACCTTATCATGGGGCATGAAAAATACCTCGGCATCACATGATCAAACACTCCACTTCCTTTAAACAAAGCATCGATAATGCCCAGTGTCACCTTGGACACACCATTAGAACAACACACAAAGTAAGCACAACAGTAAACATAAACACTCCAGCACGCACAAACTCCGTTGAGGGCAACGGGGTAGTTTATCACCCACATCTACATACAAGCGGTCCATCCGCCCCACACTCGCCTACGCCAATCTCGCAGCTACACCCCTTAGCAAACTACAAAAGAGACTAAACAGAACTGTATGCCTTGCCTGCATCCACAGCACCACAATTACCCACCTTCACTCCGCTCCCATAAGTAACCAGACACAAACCAACACATACAACATGCCCGGCTTACACACATACAGAGTGTTGGATCAGTAGAAGAACCCCGAAGTTCGATGAGGCTATTCTTTTATGGGCAGGAAGGACCTTAGGCCAAGAGCAACGTCAAGATAGAGATGGTTACTCACCCGTATCCACCTAAGCCATAGTACTCAGAGTATAAAATAAGGTATTTTACACTTTCGGACAATAAGTATGTACAAAACAACTTTCAAAAGTAGGAACTTTATGTTCTACACCATATATTTTTTCTTCAATTTTAATCTTTGTTGGTTTTTTTACTTAATGCGAAATTTAATATTAATTCTCACTGGAGTTTAAGATAAAGTTGAAAATTGCCATGATGAAATTTGATAAGACCTATGGGGCACTCATATGACGTGTTCCACACCAAAGTCAGAGCTACACATTGTACAGAAATTATCACAAAGTACGCGCCATGAATCATAGAAGCTTCTCTGAAGCTTCCAAGGTACCTTCCAAGGTATCCTAGATTGGCCTCGAGCGAACCTCATGACCAAATCCCCAGGCATTTAACCCAAAGGCGGGATTATACAAGAGACCTGGATATCCGTCCAATTTACCAAGGGTGACCTTTAGTTGCCTCATACGGTGTAGCTGTCACCACGTTTCTGATATCCTTAATCCCCAACCAGAGGGAAAATTATTCCATTTAATGCCTTTATTTACCCTCATGCTGCGTGGAGCCAGATTTTGGAGACTCGGAGAAATGAAATTAATGGTTAGTTTGAACTTTATTAATCAATCTCTTGAATAATTATTTCGAGTATAATTTGCCACACTTCAATTTAGAGCAGCCCTATTTCCAGTTTGAACTAAACAGGGAAGATAGTCACATAGAAGTTTATTACTTTATATCATAATGGAAGAAGAAGCATGGATGGAAATAGAGGGGTAGAGAAAATATACGAGAGTGAATGTCATGTTTGTAAGACCGCGTAAAATGTGGGTTGATTCTATGAATTAATGTGTGAGAGAGAGAGAGAAGGCTGACCTAGAATATAGTAAGCAGATGATATAAATGAATGTGTGAGAGAGAAAGGGCTGACCGAGGACCAAGTAGATGTTATTTTGTATGAAGGGGGTCTGTGAGGGGCGTGCTAGGGTCATTCTGCCCAGGGATGAACCCTGAAGAGCAAATTTGTTGAGGTAGGGGAGGCGGACTTTCTGCTTGATAGGGCGTAATGTGTGGGTTGTTTTTTTGTAGCGTTGGGGTATGCGCCGGCCACCCCCACTTTCTGGGAAATCGGTTACTGATGATGTATCGCATCCATGCTTAAATTAACTTAAAGTTGCTGCAATTGGGGTCGCAACGCATCATCGCCACTGTCTGTATGACTAGACATGGTCCTGACACCCCCTTCCCCAATACTACCATACTACCATTGTGTGTTCGCTCGCAGGTCAAAAACAAAAACTCTCGGGTGCGCGATTCTCAGGCAAACGCGGGGATTAGTCAACTTTTACGATACGCCAATAATAGTTGACGTTGAACTAATTTCGTGTACACATTTTTTAAGGTCATGAGAAAACTTAGCCTTATTTCGCCACGACTCCCTGACGTCCTCATGTGTATAGGATTTGTCATCCTAACCTAATCCCTCTTCTTCCTTCCCATCTCCTCGTAACCTAATCACTATTCTTCCTTCCCTTCTCATTAGGCTACGATGTGGAAGCCGTCAATAGGTATTTGGACTGGATTGCCGTCATGACCTACGATTTCCATGGCCACTGGGATAAAAAAACTGGACATGTCGCTCCCATGTATTATCATCCTGAAGATGACTTTGATTACTTTAATATGGTGAGGCTCTATGATATCTCTTTATTCACTCTTCTGGCAAGGGAGGCAAATATAAAATGAATGCAGGTGGATGACTCCTTGTTCGCTTCTACCCTTTTTACCCCACAAAAGAAGTTTAAGTTTTGTGTATTTTTACTCGAATTTGTTCAAAAGTTCTTTGGAGTGGATAGGGTTCATAATTTAATTCTTATCTCTATTCAGGCCCTTTATTACTTTATTTTTCTGTTTATCTTCCTTTATTCTTTCTTTGCTATAAAAAAGTGAATACATAGAAAAAAGGCCATGCATGTATCAGCTGAGCTCCCAATCTTGCAGCCAATTGCTACAAAAGACAAAGCACTCCGCCTTACCACAGGGTGCAACCGCGGCTCACCATCAACACTCCTGAAACAAAGCCCTCCCCCCTCACTGGCATGCAAGACCCTTAGCATCTTTCACGAAACGTGCTTGAAACGACAAGGACATACTAGACCCGAGATATTTCAAGTAATCCCACCACCTCTTAACCAAGCCACCGACTTCCACCTTCTATTTCTTTCTTGGGCTAACCTCGAGTGGATCTCTTTGCTAGTTCGTAATTCTGTAAATTTCCTAAAGTTTGTGAAATTCAATAAAATATCGTGAAGATCCGTAACTGCCTGAAATTCACCCTCTTAGATTTAATACCACTCAGAGCTTACTGTATGTTCACTATTTTTTTATTAAACGTTCCACCTCGTTACACTTAAGTAACAACCACCTTATTCCACTTCCGAACTTTACACACTCGAGTCTTTTCTCAATCTAGCTAGCTGCTTGCCTGCAGCCGCAGCGCGCCAAGCGAGTGCCCTCCCGGCCCCAGTGCCCCTGGCAGTCTCGAACTAGATTGAGACTACCCGAGCTTTATTCCTTCAATATATTTTTATCATAGCCTCTTTTCATCGTTTTCTAGAGATTATTCTTGCCTTTTTTTCTTAGTCGGTGTCTAAGTGTAGGCTAGTCGCCAACCAGCTTTAGTTCATTTACCCCTGGTCTAGGCCGAGAGGAGGGGGGTGGTGCTGGTTCACCCGCATTTCCACCACACTTTTCTCTTACTAAACCCTATCCTTCTACGACCCCGCCAAGGGGTAACATCTGGAGGTTTCTGTACCCTTCCGGCCCCATTGCCTCCAGGAGGATCTGCGGCTATATATCTTCCACACATTTTCACTTCCACCAACTTCACCACTTTATTTACGGCCTCGTTGCTATTTCGCTTCAAAATCGAAGAAAGCCACAACACAAAACTTCAGGTGGCGTCACGCGCTGGCCGCCCATTGGGCGGATACGCTGATAATCACCCCTTGGTACTAAGTAGCGTCACACGCACATAGCCAATTACAAGGCCGCTATCCTTCCTTCCCCGGTCTTCACCTCCTAACATAGCCATTTTAGTCCCTGTTTCGGAGGCCCGTCAATGAGGTACTCATAGCCAAACTCGACGCGGAACTGGTGCCCCTTGCCCCACGGCCACAAAGCCACAAAAGGTTCTACGATCGATGGTTGGTGTTCATAAACACTAGTACCCCCCCTTCCCCCTGATGCCTTCGGTCTCACTAGCGATTGTCATTCTGATTTTTTATGGGCATTTCATTCAGACTGGAGATCTCGTCCACGATGCGAAGGAAGAATGACTCTACTTACACTACTCGGCGCTCTTTTAATCCACTCCTTCCAAATGAAAACTGCAGCAAACATCACCGCTGCATCCCCCCCACCTTCTCTGGTCGTGGAGTTAATTAATGTGGGGGATTTCATTTTAGGATTTCGCAATTCGCTACTGGATCGAAAAGGGGGCGTCTCCTAAGAAGATCGTTTTAGGGATGCCTTTGTACGGTCAGTCCTTCACTCTTAATGACCCGAATGTCCATGGACTTAATGCCCCGGCTAATGCTAAAGGGTTGGCTGGAAAGTACACCAGAGCCGCCGGATTTCTGGCCTATTACGAGGTAAGACCCATCGTAATAATTTCCTCGCTCTCCATTAAATGGATCTATGAGCTTTTTTGCTCTCTGTAGGTGCCAATAAATTGTTTGTTTTCTTGGTATTATTTACGTATATCTGCGGCTCGATTTGCCATTCCTTTTCTGGGATCTAATACGAATCTTTTTAAAGATTTGCAAACACATCCAAGAAGACGGATGGTCCGTGGTTAAAGATCCGAAGGGAAGGATGGGTCCTTATGCCTATTACGGAAATCAGTGGGTGTCCTTCGATGATGTCGATACAATAAGGAAAAAGGTAAGTGGTTAGCCGTAGAAAGATAGTAACATGGGCATCATTAATTGGTATACCCAAAGGTTGGGCGTTGAAATAAAGGGAGGGGTACGATGTCACCTTAGGGCCGATGAGACCTAACGTGATTTAAGGTCATTTAATGCATTCATGGGAGATGTTCTCAGCCTAACGTCTCCGTTTCGCCCATAAGTAGTGTCCCGCTTGATCGCTTTCTAAGGGCAGTATTTATATATTCCACTACAACTGAGAAGAAGATATATGTAGGTACCAAGTAACGAAAAAGGGTTACCGGAACTTCTCGATTCGACCAAGACATTACCATCACACCGAATTGTGGCAGGTTCATGAGTGATGCCCCCTTCCCCTCCCCAATATCGCATCAATTAATCTCCACTTTTGCTTACTTGGGCTTGGTAACTTTCATCCATTTTCCCTTCTCATTTAACAAAAACTGATTTAGAAGAAAGCTCGAAAGAAATCCACAGCTCATTCACACACTGTCATGCAAAAAGTACCTTAGTTAAAGGCGACGTTACTTTACGATAACGCCCTGAGAAACTTCGTCTCTTTTGTGTATGTATAATAGAGAACAAACTCCCCATTTATTCGTCTCCATTCATTAGAACATTGACAGATTTTTGCCTGAAATTGGACACAGTACTTTTTGCCCCTTAACAAAATCCGATTTTTACCATCTGAGAATGTTCGGGGCCGGGAAGTCGGGGTGGCTCCGAATAAAATTTAGAAACTATAAAATTGCCAATAGTTGTTCAGAGGGGAAAAAAATAAAAGATTTCTTCGTTGAAAAATAACTCAAAGTCTGTGGTTCCTCCGATCTGAGGTCATTTAAGGCATGAGCTTATACGAGGCAGAGTATTTTCTCCCATTTGCCACAGGTGTGAGCAAATTTAGTCGTCTTCGAATACGTGCTGCTCTTAACTTGCTGATTGTCTTACCTTGTAGCGAGCCTGTTATATAATAGGTAGGCTCCTGGCACTAAAATTGCGAGAAACTCCACAAAATGGACCCTCGGTGGACTTAGCAAATCCGAATAAATTGCCTTTCATATGAATAACAGGAATACTATGTATAATGTGAGAATAAGTAGTTGAAAACACACTGTCAATTTGTGTATATTAATTTGTATACAGAAATGGAGAATATATATATATTAATTTGTATGAATAAAATGAGACTAGCGGTCGTCTGAGTAATCGCGTGGGTAGGCACAAATATACGAACACGAAAGCTATCAAATAAGACACCCGAGTCAATAAGAGGAAACGCATAAACAAATAATTCGCGTCTTGGGACATAGTTATCACAAGACGGGAGTCTACGAAGCAGCTGGGTAAACACAAATTCCAGCCAAAGGTAATTATAACACACATCTGTAAAATCGGTTCATCATAGAATATAGATAAAATTATCTTGAAATATGTAAGTATATAGTAAATACACAGCTGTTCAGGGGGTGGAACTAATGAACCCAACGACGGAGGCTTGTCCTGCAGACGAGTCTAACACCCCCTCCCATCCCCTGAAAATGAAACCGTATATATAATCGTGCAAGAGAGATATTATTATTATTATTTTGGAAAAGGATAAATTCGATTCAGTTAAGACATTAAAATCAATTCCTTCTCATTTTAGCGTTACGGAACCCCCTTTAATTCTCCTAAGTCTTGTCGCTCCTTATTTCACTATTTCGCATTGAATAAGAAAACCTGCTTGTCGCCTGCAAAGTACTTCTTGACCTGCCGCTTGCCACTTTAATAGGCCCTTACTAGAATAAAAGTATATTTTTGCTACGTCCTTTCTCCAAGTCCTTCTTTACCTCGATTACCCATAAACCTTCGGTAAGCCCAGCCAACAATAAGAGTATCCTTGAAGAATCATCCTTGGAGTCAAATAATTCCCCATTCATATAAACTGGTAACCAACCAACCTGCCATAAACTGATGAAATTGGTAACTCACCGTTATAACCTCATTCAAGAAATGAAACCTCACCAAAAGCGTCTAAATCCTTTGCGTCTATTTAGTGTATCTTTTGTTTTTTCCTTTCAGTCGAATTATATCCGGGAAATGGGTCTCGGTGGAGGCATGATTTGGGCCTTGGATCTGGATGACTTCAATAATATGTGCTCCCAGGGGACATACCCGCTCTTGAAGACGATCCAAGCTGTTTTGGGTCCGGCTAAAGATAGCACGGAATCTTCGGTTATAGTAGACACAAGGCCACGGCCGACTCCTCCAGGAGATGGAGGAGGAATTATCAAACCCGCCGGTGCTAACGAAGGTAAAGTCCGCACTAGCGCTTTCCCCTACTCCTTTCTAGTGGGACGGTTTTTTACCACCAATCTGCAGTCAATGAAGATGCCTTTATTTCTCAGTGGGGACCTACTGACTAACATGGGGTCCATCCGGAGACTAACCCCACTTGATGTGGCTTATCTTCGCTATAATCGAAATTGGTGTTTCCACTCGGCTAAGCCACAGTCCATTCTTTTGTTAAACCCCCGTAAGGGGCGCGGCGATTTGCCATCCTGGCCGCCGTGCTGACGGGATCCAGCGCCCCGTCCGGCCTCAGCTTAGCCTCTCTTCCTTCCTTCAGATAGCCTGTATTCCTATCCTACCTCGTCGCTTTTCATACAACCTCTCCCACAACTTTCTCTGGTCAGCCTCTAATTTCACAGGGTAGAAGCTGACCTTCTTCTCAGCCAATCGTCCCGGATCGGGGCTGAGGGGGGAGGGGACAATGTCCCCTAACCCCTGAGCTCCGGTCTGGGGCGGTTGGCTTTTAACAACCTGCTTCATCCCCACCCATACCTTCCTCACATCCCTTTTCCTCTAGTCTTCAAAATCTATCCGTTTTACGCCGTGTTCAAGGTGGAGCCGCCATGCCGAAGGACTGCCAGGCCACCAGGCGGGAGGGGTGGTCCCAAATGGCGGCGCCTCGCTCTGCCGGGCCTGTAAGCACCTCTTGCAGTGCGGGCTACTGCAAGAGGTGGTGAGCGATTGCGTCCCGTAAAACAAAGAGGGTCACCATGCCCAATGATGAAACAAAAAAACATCTCCCCTTAATTCCCCCTATAACAACAACGGAGCCGCCCTCGTGCAGCTCCACAGAAAAGATGGAGGTCCCCCCCCCTGTGCTTGCGCAGGGGACCCTCCATACCTCTTTAACCGGAGAGGAGGCTTACTCCTCTCCTACGCCTACGGGTGTAGGGGACTCCCCCTCACCCCCTTCTCTGGAGGTGCTTTCGGGCACCTCCCTATCTCCAGCGGCAGTCCCTCCTATGCTTTCTAAGGGGACTGCCAAGAAAGCCAGCAGGCAGCCCATTGCCGACCGCCCCTCGTACAAGCGGCTCGGTAGGGCAAACCCCCTTAGGGGGGAGAGGGAAGCCAGGCCCCTTCGGTCGCTTCCCTCAAAAGACCTGCTGGCAAAAATATTAAACCTTGCCGGGGTCAAGGCCTGTGCCTCCCCACTAAAGACTTATGACGCTGCCAAGGGGACCTGCGATGTCCTGGGAGGGGATGGCCAACTGGAGGCCCCTCCTGTGATAGACATGGTCCTTGAGGAAAACCAGCCTCAGACGGTAGGGCCTTCCATGGGGGGGAATCCGGGCTTGGCGCCAAGCACCGAACCCGAATCCGCCCCTATGCAAGGTCCTCATCAAACGGCTGTGGATTCTCAGGCAGGACAAGGAGGGGAGGGATCTCCTCCGGATGAATCCCCTGCGCCCACCGGGACCTTCTCCATTTCAGAGAAGGACCTGGCTGAGGCGGTCCATCTGGCCTGGGGGCTTCTACCGGCGGGGGTGAGAAGCGGGTTCATTCCCCACCCTCCTCTCCTAAAAAGAAGAAAAAGACAAGAAAGACGAAAAAGACTCGGGGCTCCTCTCCATCCGCGGGGGCTGCGGGGACGGATGGGTCTGCTGCCACTTTGGTTTGGTAGGCGACCAAGCCAAGATCGGCAAATCCGGCCCCTCTACCCCCTCGTGTGCGGAGCTCCTGACCAAGACTAAGACGAAGAATGCACAGGGCGGAGCCTCGATGACATCGGGGCCCCTCATTCAGAGGTTACCTGGCGTTTTCGAGCCCGCTGGCTTCAAACGCTTCCTCGTTATTCGCTCCACTGATGGCACCATGTTGTTTAAGGGCAACATGATCCATCAGAGGAGAGGATTAGCTAGTGCAATTGGTAGAGAGCCGAAGGTGACCCGTTTCTCGGACGGCAGCCTTCTGGCGAATGCGGCGAATCCCGCCGAGGCGGCCAAGATAAGTGCTCTTCGGACACTTCATGGCACCCCGGTGAGTGTGACGCCGCACTCTACCATGAACTTTGTAAAAGGAGTAGTTTATGCGAGGGAACTCGTTGACTACTCCATAGAAGACATCACCCTAGAGCTGGCCGACCATGGGGCGGTCAAGGTCGAACGTGTGATGAGAAAACAGGGAGGGGCCTCGAGACCCACCCCTACACTCTTCGTCACGTTCGACTGTGACAAGCTCCCTGAGTCGGTGCGTGCCGGTTGGTACCGCTACCGCGTGAAGGCATTCGTGCCACTGCCGCGGCGGTGCTATTACTGTCACCGCTTCGGCCACACGAATCGATCATGTAGACGTGCAAAATCGGGGTCACCCGAAGTCTGTGTAAATTGCTCCAAGGTCGCACACGATAAGTCCAAATCGTGTGTGGCCAAGTGTGTCAATTGCGGAGAGCCGCACCCTGCTTCTTCGAAGCAATGTGGTGCATATCTCCTTGAGAAAGAAATCCTGGCCGTTCAGGCCCAGGATCGACTCTCATTCCGCGAGGCTAAGGACTTGGTCCTGGCGCGCCCGGCTCTGCCTGGGACGTCATATGCCTCAATAGTTAGAAAAGCACCCTCTGCTCCTGGCCCATCCAGGCCAACGAGCACGGTTGTTTCCGCGCCCATTCGGAGCCCTTCTGCGGGCTCTACTACACCCGGGCGCTCCCCTGGTAGAGCTGGCGGCAAAAAGGGTTCACACCCAGCCCCGGCTAATACCAGGGCTCCCCCCTCTTCCCCCAGCGTGACCGTTTCCCGTAAGGCGAAACGGCCACGCGCCTCCACAGAGTCGTTAGACTCACAGGAGGCAACACCCCTGAAGATGGTCGCTAGGCCATCTTCCGGGGTTCCTAAAGCTGTTCCCCGAAAGGAGGACAGCAACAAAGGAGCTTCGGCCCCTTCGCCCACGCCCCGAGGTGGAGCGAGTGGCTCGGAGACGGTGGTTCCTCGAAAAGAGGGCCCCCCGCCTCCCAAGCCGCAACGCCCGCCTAAGGTTTCGAGGCGGAGGGAGGAAAAGACTCGCATGGCGAGCCCAACCTCCCCCAATAAGTCCTCGAAGGCGACAGCGCCTTCAGCGCTTTGTCCGGCCAACAGCGCCCGGGGTTCTGCCCCCGGGAAGCGTACGGCCATTCCCGTGAGGGTCTTCAATTCGAGGAGGGCCCCCGCGTCTCCTCCGAGCTAGGCCTGGAGGGCATATTCCTTCAATGGAATTGCCGTGGACTCCGGGCCAACTGGGAGGAGCTGCGGAGGCTCGTCTCGTCCCGTTCCCCGTTAGCTATTTTTTTGCAGGAGACCATGCTAGGCGCGTGCCCGCTGCCTGCCCTCCCGGGGTATAAGGGTCTTGCGACCCCACCACCGCGGGATGGCCGGGCTGGGGGATGCGCGGTTTACACCCGGCATGATGTCTCCGTTCTTCCTTTCTCTTTAGATACCTCCTTTCAGGCAGTGGCTGTGCAGCTGCACCTGGATAGGAGGTATACTATCATTTCTGCGTACATTCCACCGTCAGCTGACTTCGACGCGGGGGACTTCCGCCGCGTCGTGGCACGGTTGCCGAGGCCCTATCTCTTGCTTGGAGATCTGAACGGCAGGCATCCTCTCTGGGGAGATTACTCCATAAATCCCAGGGGACAAGTCCTTGCCGATCTGATCGAAGAGCTTGAGATGGGTGTCCTAAACGTGGATGAGTTTACGCATCACTGTCCGAGAACCGCTTCATTTTCTTGCCTTGACCTATCTTTGTGCTCTTCGGATGCACAGCCTGATTTTGATTGGGGGGTGGTCGATGACCTCCATGGTAGTGATCACTTTCCCATTCAAATATCATTTTCAGGGCAACTGCCGCCTGAGAGACCACCTCGGTGGTGCTTGGCGCGGGCGCGGTGGCCTGCATTTCAGGAAATGACTGAATTCTCTATCTCAGTCGAGGAGTTTAGGTCGGTAGATGAGGCCGTTGAGTTCTTCTCCGGCAACCTCATCGCCGTGGGCCTGACTACTATTCCTAGGACGTCTGGCCGTTTTGCACGCCGACCACTCCCATGGTGGTCGGCCGAGTGTGAGACGGCCCTCAAACAGAAGCGTTATGCCTACATGCGCTATAAGCGCCGCCCGAACGATTTCACTGTCGCTGAATTTCGTCGGGCTAGGGCTAGGTTCCGGTATATTTCGAAGCACGCCCGCCGCTCTTCTTGGCGGGCATACGTGTCTTCACTTAACGGGAAGACCCCTTTAGCTTATGTGTGGAAGCGAGTCAAAAGGATTCGGGGCAAGTTCTCGCAGGACCCCCCTCCCGTTCTCCAGGAGAATGGGACCGCAATCTCGGACCCCGCGTCCGTGGCGGAATCCTTAGCGACCGCTTTTTCCGCATTCTCTAGCCGTGATGCTGCTCCGCCAGCATTCAATGCACGTCGTGATGTCGCGGAAGGCCGCCGGCTGGACTTTACCTCCAGAGGCGGAGAACCCTTCAACGACAAGTTTACTGTGAGTGAATTGCGCTCCGCTCTCGCTTCGTGCGCGGACACCGCCCATGGTCCGGACGATGTCCCGTACGCCATGCTTCGACACCTGGGTGAGCGAGGCATGGCCTTTCTGTTAGATTTGTTCAACAGGATCTGGGTGGAAGGTCTTCTCCCAGACTCCTGGCGAATCGCTACTGTGCTCGCCTTTCGCAAGCCGGGGAGAGATCACTCTACTCCGACCGGATTCAGCCCAATCTCTCTAACCTCTTGCGTGTGCAAGTTGATGGAGAAATTGGTAAATGTTAGATTAGCCTATTTCCTGGACAGCGGAGGCCATCTGTCTTCTGCACAGTGTGGCTTCCGTAAGTTCCACTCCACGTCGGATGCTCTGCTCCGACCGGAAAATGCCGTCTGCGAGGCTTTCCTTCGTAGACAGCACTACGCCACGGTGTTTTTTGATCTGGAGAAGGCCTATGATACCGCATGGCGATACGGTATCATGGAGACTCTCCACACGATGGGGGCGAGGGGACGCCTCCCAATGTTTATATCTGAATTTTTGCGAGATCGTCGATTCCGCGTACGGGTGGGGGGAGCCCTCTCCGGCCCAAAGGAGCAGGAAGAGGGTGTCCCGCAGGGAAGTGTCCTCAGTGTCACACTCTTTGCCCTGAGCATCAACGGCATCACCTCGGTGCTGCCGGAAGATGTTCTCGCTACGCTCTACGTGGACGACCTTTCGATCTCTTTTGGCGCGGCCCAGATGCCAACTCTGGAGCGCCGACTCCAACAGGCATTGAACCGCGTCTCTCGCTATGCCGAAGCGCACAGGTTTCGGTTTTCTTTGGCCAAGACTAAGGTGGTGCACTTCTGCCGCCAACCACGGCTTCACCCCGACCCAGATTTGTTTCTTAATGGGGTGCGCCTGGATGTGGTTGAGTCGCACCGTTTCCTTGGTCTTGTATTCGACCGACGCCTCACCTGGGAGGCTCACATTCGCAGCCTTAGGGTCTCTTGTACCCGCGCCATGGACATTCTCCGTTCCGTGACGTTCAGCGCTTGGGGCGCTGATAGGGCTACCGCCTTACTTTTTTATCGATCCTTTGTTCGCTCGAAGCTCGACTACGGATGCGAGTTTTATGCATCCGCAGCCGAGCGTTTATTGCGGAAGGTGGATTCGATCCACCACACCGGCCTTCGCCTTGCGACCGGTGCCTTCCGCACTTCCCCCCATTAAGAGTTGTTTGGTCGATGCTGGGGAGATGCCACTCGCTCTGCGCCGCGTGCAGTGCATCACTCGCCTGTACGCGCGAGCCCGGCGCCTCCCTCAGTCGCCAACAGCTCTCACTGCATCCGCAGCTGATCTCGATGGTGCCTATGCCGCCGAGAGACGCCAGTCATACCCTAAGCCCTTTGGGTTTAGGGCCAGGAAACTCCTTCGAGAGGTAGATATAGCTCTCGGGCCGGTGGCGCCCCTGGTTCTGCCCAGGACGCCACCCTGGAGGGTACCACATTTGGCTATTTGTCGCCACGCCTCTGCTCCCAAAGCTTGTACTGCGCCGGGAGTATTGCGTTCGACCTTTTTGGAGCACACATCGTGTCACGCTGGTACCGTGCCAGTGTATACGGATGGCTCCAAGTCCCAAGAGGGGGTCGGCTTCCACGCCGTATCCCCTCTGTTTGAAGTCAGCGGGGCTCTACCAGGCGCTGCGTCTGTCTTCACGGCCGAGCTGGTGGCAATACACCACTCGGTACGGGAGATTACGCGACGTGCCCGGTTCGGAGACCGGATTGTGATTTATAGCGACTCACAAAGTGCTCTCAGGGCATTGGAATCTCCGCATCCCCTGGTTCGCGAAATCCGTGACGCCACGGTTTTGGCGAGCCGGGCAGATGTCGAGATTATCTTCTGCTGGGTTCCTGGACATGTAGGAATTGCGGGGAATGAGCGCGCCGATGAGGGCGCCAAAGAGTCCGCGAGGACTCTGCGACCGGACCAGCGTTTCGCTCTTCCTCACACTGACTACATGGCAGGAATACGGGCAGCTCTTCGGACTGCTTGGCAAAGAAGATGGGAGACGGTCGAGGGGAACTTAAAGTTGCGTGCCATTGCGCCGCGACTGTTCCCATGGACCTATCCCCCAATGCCGCGGCGGCTTCAGGTTGCTTTCTGTCGTCTTCGAATCGGACACACTCGTGTGACGCATCGTTACTTGGTGGAGCGCTCGCATGTGCCCTATTGCAACGACTGCGTCGTCCCCCAGACTGTTCGGCATATTCTTGTCGAATGTCCCAGTCTGGGTGATCTTCGCGCACGATACCTGTCTCGGTACCGGGATGGGCGGGGTCGCTACCGCATGTCCCTTGTACTCCGGACGAGTGCGTGCACCATGACTGGTGGACTTATTGACTTTTGGGGGGAGGCCGGCCTTCTCCCCTTTATTTAAGGTTCCTTTTTTTTTTTTTTTTTCTTTTTTTTTTATTGTTTTGTTTTAGGTTGCACTCTCCTGCACCGGGGTGAGGGGGACCTCCCCCCGCTGCCGGAGATTGCTTCGATTGTTAAGTTTTTCCAATTTATATTGATTGTTAAGTTTTCATATTTTAACTTTAAAGTAGCCTAATTCTAGGCTGTCGTGTTTTTCGGCGACTTATGCCCAAGTGGGTAGTTGCCAGATGGGCTCTATAAAAAAAAAAAAAAAAAAAAAAAAAATCTTTTGTTAAACTGCTTTAAACCTGCTCCCATGTGTAGTTTAGACCACCTATTGCTTATCTCGGTGGATATCTGCAGTTTTAAATAGGTCCCAACCACCCTCTGCAAAGATGGTACCCATTTATCCAGCGTGGGAAGATGGAAAGTTGATTTGGCTTTGTGCCACCTAGTGCTACGAGATGAAATGGGGTTTGACCCTGAAGCCGTTGAACCATCAGCGACGCTAACTACTTGTTTTCATGTCCATCTCGGTCCGTTAAATATATGTTAATATCGGATTCCATTAATCATCTTTCTCGTTTAGATATTTCTCTTACTGTACCTTGTTTATCCAAGGTAGTGAAACTCGTAATTTTGTTTACCGCCGCTTTGAAATGTATCATTCAGTTTGATAAAACACGCCGGTATGACAAGGTTTTTTCTTGCATTAACCCTCGTTAACCTTAATCTTTTATCGCCAATCTCACTCTTTCTCTGTTCATTTACGTTTTTTCTTCATTTCCTATATTATATGGAAACCTTTTCCCTCTTTGGTTTGCTTGATTAATTTGCATATGTCCCTAATGTGTTCCTTGTATTTCAGATCTCAAGGTCGTTTGCTATTTCACGAGTTGGGCAACTTATCGACCAGGAGAAGGCAAATACACACCCGCTGATATACAACCGGAGTTGTGTACTCATCTCATATACGGATTCGTTGTTCTGGACGAATCCACTTTGACTTTGAAACCTCTCGATAAATGGCTTGACGTTGATAAGAGTAAGTGTTGTGCATTTGAATCTGGCGTTCGGATTCCATGAAAAACTCTCCTCCTATCTAGATTCATTTGTTCATTGACATATTTTTATATTTTATACCAAGATTAATTGAAAGGGTGGGATTTGGCTACATTTTTATTTTTTACCACTTTTTATAGAAAGGATTCCCGTCTTGGGGAGGTGTTTTATGACCATTTTCATGATTTGCCTACCAAAGTCCTAATGGCTAACCTATGAATCGTGAGCATGGAGATAGGGGTATCCTATGCACATCTTCATGATCATTAAATTCCAGATTGAACGCCATAAGTTAGACAAATGCGTTTCCTCTTTTTTGTTCACGAGGTATCTTTGATTTCAGATTACATCGAAAATATCGTTAAACTAAAGAACAAAAACAGGAATTTGAAGGTCTTGGCTGCACTCGGAGGCTGGAATGATTCCAAGGGTACAAAGTATAGTGATCTGGTACATGACCCTCAGGCAAGAAAGCGATTCAATGAACACGCAATCCACTTCCTTACCCATTATAAACTGGATGGTCTTGATGTTGACTGGGAGTACCCAGGTTGTTATCAGGTAAAGTTTAACAATTTTGTGTAATAACTTGTAGCCATTACTTAAATTGAACTATTTAATGATTCTCAGCCTCTTTGTTGCTATTTTGAAACTTGTATATTTTGTATATCTCTGCAGTTACTCTCATGGTTTCTCTCTAAAAGGGCAGAAGGTAGTTTTTTTTAATTTACTCTAGTCTTAGCATTTAGAATTCGAGGTCTTTGGCATCGTTCTTTCCCTGCTTAAATCTTTTCCACTTGTCTTTCATTATATATATATTTTTTTCCCCACTTCCTTAATTTTCCCTATCGGGGGCGGGGAGTTTGGCTTGGAAAAGCAAGCCACAAATATTTATAATCTCGCTGCCTTATTAATACGGTTTTCCTCAAGGCCGACTGCTCAAAAGGAAAGGCAACTGACAAGGGTCGCTTCGTGGAATGGATCAGCGAACTGAGTATGCTTTTTAAGCCCCGAGGACTCCTTCTGTCGGCGGCTGTAGCATCCAATCACAAAATAATTGCTAAAGGTAAAAGACAATCATATGACAAGCGATTCGGTTTGAAATTTTGTGGGAATTAATGGGAATAGTTTAAATTTCTTTATAAAATCTATTTAGTGATTGTATTTTTGCAGCATACGACGTGTCAATGTTATCCCGATACCTCGATTTCATTAATTTGATGACATACGATTATCATGGTCAGTGGGACAAGAAGACTGGTCACTTTTCGCCTCTCTATGTTCATCCGGATGACGACGAGCACAAGTTTAATGCTGTGAGTCGACTGCCAAGGATAAGATATCTCCTTTGGTCGCCTCAACGTGCAATACATCCTTAAATCCTAATATCATTGTTTAATTTATCAAACATTTTCTCTATTCTCTCTTTTATCACTAATTCCAAATTATTCTTCAACATTTAACAGTTTCCCACAAAGTGTCATTAGTATCGTTAACTTTTTCAGCTCTCCTTCTTCGTCTATCGTAACTTTTGCAAGAGATATGAACAAGAACATAATTCATTTTCATCAAATTTTCTGTCGCACAATTTCGTACCTATATCCTAAAGCTTTACCCATACCTGATAGTTTTATCGAAACTGAAACTGCTTCTTTATTTTTCAGGATTTCACCATCAAGTATTGGATCCAAAATGGGGCGGACCCTAGGAAATTGATAATGGGCTTGGGCATGTATGGTCAGTCATTTACTCTCGTAACCAGCCACTTGAATGGTCTAAACCAACCAACCAAAGATGGCGGCGATGCCGGGCCATATACTAAAGCTAAAGGCTTTTTGGCTTATTATGAGGTGAGTACTTGATTTTGGTTTTACCTATGGTCATATTGTGGACTCCCTCTCAGCTTAACTGATTTTTCTTGAAGACAAGAAGCCCTCTTTGAATAATGATATTTTTTCTAGATATGTTATTTCATTAAACGTCAAGGCTGGACTGTTGTTAGGGACACACAAGAAAGAATGGGTCCATATGCTTACAAGAATAACCAGTGGGTTGGATTCGATGACGTACCAATGATTCGCAAAAAGGTAAGTTAACTGGTTAAAGATTTATGTCTACGAAATCCCACCATAGTTTGATATGTCCGCCGACATAACACGGTAATATGTCATCAAAAGCGACTGTGTTGTTACAACGTGCCAAATATAAGGCGAGAGTCTCGAGTCTTTCTTGAAGAGGTCCATATATCAAATGCAATTGGATAAATTTTTCTATAACTAAACCCAAATAATATTACTTTATTACAACGCTTCCTATAACTTGCTATATATTTGAATTAGATTTTTTGAAATATTGAAAATCAATACTGTCGCACAGTATTGATAAGACAGTGGAAATAGGCTGTAGTCTTTGGGAAGCTCTAAATTAGTGTTACTTCACACATATCGGCTTCTGATCGATTCAGACAGGGTGTGCAAAAGGAATCAATTGTGTATAGGCTTATTCTTATGCTTTCCTAGACAGTTTCTCCATTATATGAACCCTCCATAGGAGTGTGCAGGGGTTTCTTATTCCATCCCTCTCATTTTTCATATATTCTTTTTGCCTTCCCGCTTTTAAGTACGTCTATGCTAATGGCTAGTAACGGGACTCGCTCCTTTCTCTTAGCTCTGTAAATGGGACTGACTAAGAAAATATTTTCCAGAGTGAATACATCCGAAATATGGGTTTAGGTGGAGGCATGATTTGGGCTCTTGATCTGGATGACTTCAATAATCGATGCAGCTGTGAGAAACACCCGCTTCTTCGAACTATCAACAGGGTTCTAAGACCAAGCTCATACACACTTGCTGACCCGGCGTGTCCCCTGCTTGGAACTGGAAAGAAAACGGGTGAGGAAATTTTAAGACTGATTTATTTACTCTTTATGTACTGTGGACCTAACCTAACCTTGACCCGACATGGCCAAATAACAGTACATATCATATGTATGTCATTACCCTATATTGCACAAAAAGAACATGGTAGATAAATTTCGGTTCTTAGTTGCGCGCCTCCCGGCTCCTAGTACATTGTGAGAAAGCTGGCGAACTATTTCTCGCATTTGGTGTCAAGCGTTGTATATTGCGAAGAGAACGTGTACTGTATGGGTACTGTGTCCACCAACTCGGCGTGCTGGCGTGAATTGGTTGATGCCTTCTCGTACGAGCTGGGTAACGTTTACGAGTATGGTGGTAGTCGGATGTAGTGGGCTGAATCCCTGTTGAGAGGCATCTTAAAGGTGGTATGAGTTTATCTTATTGAATACTAGACCCTCCAGGGTTTGTTGTGGGTGCAGAGTAGGGTGATGTGATGCCCTATCTGTGGGCAGTTTGCTTGGCCTTGATGGGTATCATGCAGGCAACTATCTAGACATTCAGAATAGAGTGAGTGCATTGATATACACCTGAAACACCTGGGACCAGAGGCAGAGGGAGGGTTTAGCTACCGTATAGCCTGGGTGCAAAATGCACTTTCACCATTACGACTTCCTAGCTCACCTTTTCATACCCAACCATAGCAAAGGTATCTTTAGTCACTGAACAACAGCCACACAATAATGAAAGTAACCCACATCAAGTGGGGTTGGTAACCTATTTGAGTCGACTGCAGTGACTACCACATTCTGTAGCCCCCCGTCATTTGGGTACCACGTTAAATTATCAATCTCTACTGTGTGAATGTGTGTGTGTGGTGGGGGGGGGGGTCTCCACTGAGAAAGAAACCCCTTGAAAAGAGAAAATCGGTTGTTAAACCCCTCCTAAAATAATCATTTGCTTCTTTTTGTCCAAATTCCGAACGGAGGCTATCAAGTTTTCCTTTCCCATTTTCTTCGAATAAGCAGAGCAGGTCGCATCCATACTTTCGGAACGCTAAGCAAAATCCAACTCATATGTGATGAAAACATTTAAGTGATTAGCTTAGTAGCCATATTATCTAAGAGATATAGGAGGTTGGGACCAATGACCCTCTAACTAGTCCAAGGTCATTTAACGCACTTATGGAATTAGTACGCATGAGAACGGGTTTCTGATGCAGGGCCTTTGTAATTTATTGCATATGTGCAGTCGCATTTCGTACTCTACGGTGTGTAGTTAACAATAAGGTGGTGCTTTTATTTTATTCCTTCCCTAAATATCTATAGTAAGTCATAATCCACACTTTGTTCACTAACTAGATGGTAGCACATGACAATAGGAGGAAACAAACGTGATAGAATCGGCAGATCGGTGCTGGGTGTTCCCAATCCTGCTTCAAGGTCATTAAATGCATTCATAGGGTTAGTAGCAAATGAGCTTGCTCCCAGTTCATCTTCTTCACTCCTTCACGCATGGGTACTTACTAATTTTATTGCTTTCATTTGTTTGGGCGTGTAGTTAGCACTCACGCCATTGTTACTGCTAAACGCCTGTAATGTGTGGGCGTAACTTGTCATAAGTTCTAAAAGGTGATTTGTCTCAATTTTTCAGTTGTACCCTCCCCTCCGCACCAAATAACCACTACACGAATTGCACCAGCTCCTCCCACTGATTCTTCGATTGGCACTGAAGGAACCTCCTGCAATGATGGAGAGTTCAAACGACACTCTGACTGTAACAAATTCTTCGAATGCTTCAGAGGAAAACTTCGCGCACTCTCTTGTTATGGCACCTTGCATTGGGATGGACGAGTGAGCCCAAATTTCAATTTTTAATTTGTGTGATGGGTTGGGTTGGAAACGTGCTCTCCCTCCCCATCCGAAGTCCACCCATTTGACCCTTCGGTTTACTTATTTAGTTGCATTTTACGATGCATAGCGGACATCACTGCGGTATTCTTACCCTCACTACAAGAAGCATCACCATGTAATTTTGACTAAATATTCTTGCCTCTCTCCAGTTTCATTTTTGCCATTTGTATCCGAAACTTGTTATTCCATTTTTTACCTCTTTGTTTCTTTATTACTCCTTACAACCATTTCCCGCTTTCATTCATCGCTCTTTCCAAGTCGTTCAAGAAATTCTCCTTGGTCTCCTTTTATCCCATGTAAATCTCAAGTTGGCACATAATTCCCAAGGACACACATCCATACCCAACCATTGCATTATGTTATTCCTCACTAAATATCACGGCCACTCCTTTTCTGCTGTCTTACCCTCTTTAGTGCCCGCCAGACAATATCATAAAAAGAAAAAGAACTATACCCCTATTAATCTCAATTTGAAGATCTATGCATATATCAACATGATAGAGCACTGTCATAGAGCCAGAGTGGTAACAAACTGGCTTGAACAAACGGCATTGAAATATTGGCTTCTTGGCCTGGAAACCCCTCTGATCTTGATCCGATTGAGAACCCGTGGGTGATTCTTAAGAAGCTGGTAGGCAAGCACAGTCCACAAATTAAGACATGAATGGATCGCAAACGATCAGAATATTCTGAACAAGTTGATATCTAGCATGTCGGAGCGAGAGGCAGAAGTCATGAATGGAAAAGGCCAACACACTAAATACTATATGAATAAATGGTTTTTAGTTCATTATTCCTTTTATTTCTGTACATATTATTGTTTTGTTTGTCTTCTATTCTACTTTTTTAATCAAGCACTTGATATTAGGGAGTAATCTGGAGTAATGAAGATTATTAACCATGAAATTTGTTTGCATAATCTTTCGGCTATTACCGTAGATCGCCACTGGGAAATAAAAGGCTTTCTTACACATTAATCACAAATGGCATAGATGTGAAAACAAATTTTTAGTTTGCCTAATTCCTTGTCTCTATGATTAGGGAAAGTGCGTTCACCCCACGAAAGCCCGATGCACAAGCCGCGTTAGTTCTCCAGTATCCATTAATGAGGAATCTCCCGAGGGACAAATGCCTGTCATAAACCCAGGTCTCCCTCCTCTGCGCGATATAAGCAGCGACTTTGGGGAGCCAGGCCAGTCATGCAAAGCAGGGTTTAAAAGGCACCCAACTGATTGTAATAAGTTCTTTGAGTGTCTTCATAATAAACTTGAGGAAAGGACGTGCTTCCCAGGATTACAATGGGATGGTGAGGTATGTATGGATTCTCAGAATCCTTAAATGATTTTAGATTCTGTATGTACATGCTTGTTTGCATTCCATTGGCTCTCTGTTAGGATTTGGGTATTATCATTTAGGGTTCTCGATATAGAATAAAAGAAAATAATAACACAAAATAAAGATACTGGGGATTGATTTTCTTGGTTTATTGATAGTATTCCCATGCGCTGGATGATAATTCAAATTAGTTCATCAATAAGCCCGATTATTTATAAAGTGTCAATGCTCTATGATACAGGGACGCTGCACATGGCCAAATCAAGCCGGCTGTGTAACAGCACAGGGTACAGGAATTTCGACTGTACCTGGACAAGGTGGCCAAGTACCTCAACAAACATACACTACTCCCAGACCTACTACTACAAGAAGAACTACCACTTCAAAAAAACCCAGTACAAGAAAGCCTCCAAGGAGCAGCACTCAGTGGTATGTTCCTTGGACACCTTCAACGGCATCCACCACTCCAAGACCAACTCATCCCCCAGGTCCTCTGGCAACCGACGGCAAATTGGTAAAACTTACTTCTTTTATGTTCTTTATTCCATTTGATTAGTTTGTTCTCAACGGATCGTTCTTATCTCTCTTTTCTTTTCCATTTTCCAGATTGTTTGCTACTTTACTAACTGGGCCTGGTACCGTCGCGGTAACGGCAAGTACATACCAGAGGACATTGATACAGATCTATGCACTCATATTCTCTATGGTTTTGCCGTCTTGGATAGCAACAAATACATCATTAAAGCTCACGATTCTTGGGCTGATTACGATAATAGTAAGTTTATTTGTAGCGTTTGAACTACTTATCAAAACCTGAGTGAGCTATATAGTTGGTGGACGCCGTCGCTCCTTGCAGCGGTGTCTACCCGTAGGAGCTCGACTCCGGAAATTTGGCACATTCTTATTAAATGTCCCGGTCTGAGTGATCTTCACGCACGTTACCTGTCCCGTTACCGGGACGAGCAAGGTCGTTACCGCTTGTGGATTATTTTCTTGGAGCTCCTCCATTTTATTTTACTCTCTTTGGTGCTGTTCATCACCTACTTTGTTTTTGTTTCGTGTTTGTTGTTTTAAATCTGAATGTCCCGGTCTGAATGATCTTCGCGTTCATTACCTGTCACGCTACCGGGACGAGGAGGGACGTTACCGCTTGTTGACTATTTGACTTGTTTGAGTTCCTCCATTTTATTTGACTCTTTAGTGTTCATCGCATAGTTCCTTTTTCGTTGTTTTTTTATGATTTTGCCTAGCATTATAGGTTATAAGATAATTACGGCGACTTATGCGTAGGGAGTCGCCAGATGGGCGCCTAAAAAAAACCCGACTCAGAAAAATGTAACACCCAAAAGACCCCTCTCACGCCTACGCTGTTCCTGATGAAACTGTCCCCCTTTCATTATCTACCTCAAGGCGTGGTGGGAAAGCCAATGCTCCATCCCTCAACCAACTTTTCCTGGGTTAAGCTGGCAGTAAGAGAGGCGCAACCCCTACTCCGGCCAATATCGGATCCACACTCTCCCCACCGCATGGGCATGGGCATTTCTATGCCTACCACCTCCGGAAATAGCAGTAGCAATAAGGGAGTGCCAGCTTCCTCCCCTCTTTCCAAAGCTGAACGGGTCGACGCCTCCTTCCCCGAAAAGAGGAAGTCAGGACCCCCAAAGCCCGCCGCCAGCCGAAGGAATCGAGAAGGAGGAAGCTCGCGAACCGAACCGAACTTTCTTAGCTAAGGACCTCGACGGCGGTTAGCGCCTTTTGGCGCGTTCAGCGACTATTAGCTCTGCGGAGGTCTGGCTTAGAGCGTTGTACCGTTATCCCTTCCTCATCAAATGGGGCCACTACAGATCCTTCAGAATAAATTCGTAGGGCAATATGCTTCAGTAGGAATTACCTTGCGCTCCATGCTAACTGGAAGCTGTTTACGTTTGTTTCCTACTGCTCCTTTTTAGCTGTCTGCCTTAAGGAGACAATATTGGGTGTGTCCCTGCCTACCCAACCTTCTTCCCAATGGTGGGGCCGGGCAAGTGGCTGCGCTTTTTATATTCTATGTAATGTGTCTTCTTCCTGTGGCTCTCGAAACCTCCCTTCAAGTGGTAGCAAGTCCATCTCCCCTTGGATAGGAGGTACTCACCTGACTCCCGTTACATTCTACCGTCAGCTGGCTTCGATAAGGCTGACTCCCACTCCTCTGAATGGACTACACAATCGATCCCAGGGGACGAAACCTTGAGGAACTGGTCGAATACTTATAGATCGGTGTCCTTGATGCGGAAGAATTCACATAGCATTGTCAAAAACTGCTTCGTTTTCCCGCTTTGACCTCTCCCTATTCTCTCGATGCACACACGGACTTTGGGGTGGAGAGTGGTCGACAGGCTCCATGGAAGCGATCACTTCACTATACATATATCTTTTGTTGGTCTTCTGCCGCTCGAGAAGCCACCTCGGTAGTGCTTAGATCGAGTCCGGTGGTCCATATTCGAGGAAAGAACTGATGTCTCTATCTCAGTCGAGGGATTTATGTTAGTTGATGAGACCATTGAGTTCTTCAAAATCACCATCGCTAGAGGCTGGCTTATATGTCTCAAACGTCTGGTCGTTTTGCACACCGTTTGCTTCCTTGGTGCTCTACTGAGTGTGATACAACCCTCAGAGAAAAAGGATATTTCCATAAACACTACAGGCGACGTCCAAACGATTTTGGCGGACGAGCACCAGATTCCCTTTCGTTTCGAAGCACGCTCGTCGCTCTTCATGGCTGACATACATGTCATCACTCAACCAAAACAAAGGTGACGCGTTTTGCCGGCCTCAACACGGACCTGTACTCCAATGGGGTTCGCCTGGACGTGGTGGACTTGCATCGATTCTTTGTTCTTGTAATCGACACGTCTCACCTGAGAGGCGCATATTCGCAGCATTATAGTCTCTTGTACCCGCGCCATGAGCGTTCAACACGTGGGCTGCTGATAAGATTACCCTCCTCATGGGCCTCCGGTTGGTGAGGGTGCCTTCCGCACGTCCCCGACAGAGAGCCTCCTTGCCGATGCAAGGGATGTCACGCTTTTTGTCGTGTATTTTGCGTTTCTACACGCGGGTTTAGCATCTTCCGCAGTCACCAACGACTCTCATTTCGTCCGCAGCTATTCTCGACGGTGCCTTTTCTGCCGAGAAACTCCATTCAAGCCCTAAACCTTTCTGTTTCAGAGCAAAGGAACTCCTTGGAGAGCTTAATGCAACTCTCGGACCGGTTTTGCCGATGGTTCTGCCCAAGACGCCATGCTAGAAGATTGCACGTTTGTCGCTAAACCTCTGCTCATACCCAAAATCAAAGCTTCCTGGTACCAAGTCTGCCTTAACGGCCGAGATTGCTGCCATAGACAGCTCAGTAAGGAATATGACGCATCGTGCGCGGTGTTGGAGATCGTTTTTCAATCTATAGCGACTCGCTTGCCCTGGTCCAACAGGTCATGGCTGCTATGAGTCAGGAAGAACATCGAGATCAGCGCAGCCTTTAGGGCTGCATAGACATGAGGATGGGAGACAGCGCACATGAATTTGAAGTTGTATCCTAACTCCTCCCGTGGGTCTATTCCCCCATTGCCGCGACTGTATCGAGTCATTTTCTGTCGCTTCCGAATCGGATGCATTCCGCAGGTGGCATCGCTATCTTGCGTTCTCCTAAACCTTCCCGCGAAGAATGCTTTCTCCCCCAGGCTCTACCCCACTTTTTTGGTTGAACGCCTTTGTCTGGTGCAAATTCGTACCCGGTACCATGACGAACGGGGTCGCTACCGCTTGTCCCTTCGTGCTACGGTCAGACTCCTGCACATCATACCGTGGTATAGTAGTTTTGAAGGAAGCGAGATTCCTCCATAGTTCTTTTATTATTATTGTGTTGGCTTGCTTCGGTCCTTGAAGCGGCAGACCTATTGTTTTTGTTTTGCTTTTCTTTGGTATGATAAAAATCGGTTTATCTTTGTAATTTAGACAACTGCCCTTGTTTGTGGCTGACAAAATGGACTCTTAATCCATTTTGGGTGTTAATTAATTAGCTATACAGGTCGAGGGATGTGATTGGCCACTAAAACTATTTAAGTAATTACCTAAAGCTAAATACCTCAACATTCTCTCGATGCTTTTATATATGTTTCCACAAAACTCGAATAATTGTTAATATTTTTATTGGTGCTTGGAAGACGTTGGTACTTATAAAGTTCGTTTTAAAGCCCTCTTTGAACGGTTTTGAGAAAGTACGGTCCTTGAATTGAGTTAGCTGGAAAGAGGCCCTCTTTATAGATTTTTCGGTGGGTTCTTGTACTTAGGACTTACGGTAATCTTGATTTTGTTTGCAGAATTCTACGAGAGAGTGACTGGACTTAAAGCGAAGGGCAAAAAGGTTCTCCTCGCCTTAGGAGGATGGAATGATTCGAAAGGAGGAAAATACAGTAAATTAGTAAACAGTCCTGCTTTGAGATCCAAGTTCATCACCCACGCAGTGGAGTTCCTCGAGAAATATAACTTCGATGGCCTCGACCTTGACTGGGAATACCCCAAGTGTTGGCAGGTATGGTGTTTGCAGAGCATCGCGGATTTAATAATTTCTTATCCATACTATTCTCACCCATCTCCAAGATGAAGGCATCAAGCTGTGCCTTTCGCACATACCACACACCATATTTATTATTCCTCCACCTTACCAGAAACGCCAACTTCGGACAACAACAAAAAAAACAGCATTCTAAACAGAGTTCATCCACACCTCACTAAACGAAATAATGGAGCCTTTCAGGGGTGGGGGGGAGGCGACGAAGTAATGGAGCCTTTGAGGGGTGGGGAAAGGTGACGAAGTAGTGGAGCCTTTGAGGGATGGAGGGAGATGTCAAAGTAATGGAGCCTTTTATGGGGAGGCGACGAAGTAATAGAGCCTTTGAAGGTTGGGGGGGAGATTACAAAGTAATGAATCCTTTCAGGGGTGGGGGGAGGCGACGAAGTAATGGAGCCTTTCAGGGGTGAGGGTAGGAGACGAAGTAATGGAGCCTTTGAGGCTGTGGGGGGAAGGCGACGAACTAATGGAGCCTTTGAGGGATGGGGGAGATGACAAAGTAATGGAGTATTTCAGGGGGGGCGGCGACAAAGTAATAGAGCCTTCCATGGAAGAGCTTTCAAAAAGTATCTCGTGCTCAGTTTGGTCGCCCTTACAAAGACGTTCAAGTCCATTTCTTTGGATGCTCTTGTGCACGAACTTGTTCCTCGAAATTCCATGAATTAGGTTGATGAATTATGGCCCCTTTCCCACCGGCACTATTACACAATACCTACTCAGCAACAGTTTTATTTAATACAGATCAACATTACACCACAGTCACAAACCAGACTTGACGCAACGCCTGTGGCCTCACAAAAAGGGTTTATAAAGTCATACAATTCATAAATACTTCCAACTCAGTCACCATAGCAACAACGATCCTCCCGCGGTGCGAGGGACGGATGACGCAACTTACATCCTAGCTTACAGCCCATCAAAACGATCACCGAGCCGCACTCCTCACAACGCAATTACAGAAATATCCCTACCTCCACTACCAACAACCATCCTACCAGACATCCCATTGGTGGTACTCGCCTCATGAGCGCTGCACACCAATACTGCAAATAAGCACGACATGAAATGTAATTCACGATCTCCCTTCTAACCACAACCCAATCCTCTTTAAATTCAAGCTTAAACCATCTCACCAGAATTCTACATACAGTCATGCACAAACTACAAAGCAAATTGGGAAATCCTCACACAGCATATTGAACACAATCTCAAAAATTTAACAACCACACAGTTTCCATCTTTATATGCAGCAGTCATTTCTTCTTTGTTGACTTTTGGTTTTGGGGTTTGTTTGTTTGTTCGTGTTTTTATTGATTTTTGTCTCGTTTTTAATGTAGCTTAGTATTAAACTGAAAAGTGTTTTGGTGACTTTGTCCTTGGTTGGCAGTCGCCAGATTAGTAAGAAAAAAAATACCCTGCGGCAGTCGCACATCTCACTCACACTTTAATTAAAGCAAGCAATGAAGTTAAAATGAGATATAATATAATTTTTTGATTGATGTAAGAGTGCTCGAGGACATCACGGTTCTTGCATTGCACAATTAAGTGAATTATAGAAAGCTAAAAACGTGAATCTCAAAATCCAGATTTCTGTGACATGCTTTTTGGCTTTGGAGAGGAGAGGGGGTGTAATGTGAGCGTAGCTTAATTCCATAAGTTGAATGTCACTTGTTTGTGTGTCAAAATTTTCCCAGTATGTCTTAAAGATCTAACTTTTAATTTGGGGACCCAGGTCGACTGTAAGAAGGGTCCCGACTCTGATAAGGATGCCTTCTCGGCGTGGATGCGAGAACTTAGTGCAGCTTTGAAGCCAAGAAATCTGCTTCTCTCGGCTGCCATTTCGCCCAGCAAAGTCGTCATTGAACAAGGTAAATTGGTATTTTCTTTTCCCTTGGATTTATACGGGGTAGGTGAGGGTACCACCGATATGTACCTGACCTCTGGTGCTTATCATATTGAGAATCTACACTTTGGTTTGGCTTCTATAAAACAAGGCGCTGCGACATATGGCGACCGCGGTTAAGTAAATGAAATCAAACCATTCGAAGGCTAATCGTACCTCTAAACTTCATGGTAATTATTGATTGGTCAAAGGTCGGCAAAATGTCATCACCATCAAGACCATTTTCCCACAAACCCGGGTCAAGCCACATAAAGTACCCTCTTCTTCCCACCCCTTTTATGCCATATTAAGTCCATCGGACCCAACCCTTTACCCTTCATAACGTTGGGTTGTTGTATGTTGTAGCATCTCTTTCAGTCCAGGTTCATCCCTGGACAGAATCCCCGAGGATTCCCCCCTCACAATCCCCTCCCCCCCTTCCATACACAGTGTCATCGACTTATCCCTCTGTTAGTCCTCTTTCTCTTAGACTCTCATACATAAATCAATCCATCTTTTGCACGGTACTGGGCTTCGCACACCGTCAGGTTCAGCCATATATTCTTATACTTTTTCACATGTCACTACTGTCTTACACTATTCTCGGTGCGACCTATTCACATTTTCCCACGTTATAAATACCTCTTACCCATTCATTTTTCAATCAGTCTACCCTTTTCACACACACCATCCGTGTTCACTTGTCCACTTGCACTAATCTTCACTCTCGATCTAGAGTGACTTAAATAAGTTATTAGATTGGGCACAAAAGTGGCAGATGAGTTTTAACCTTAAAAAATGCAGTTATTTACATGGGAAGAGATAATAGAGAATTTAGCTCTGAAATGGGTGGGCATTGGCTGCATGAGTAGAGGATGAGAAGGACTTAGGCATAGTAATAGATAGATCACTGACGTTTTCTAAGCAGTGTATTGAGGCAAAAAATAGAGCAAATAGTGTGTTGGGCTTCATTAAGAGGAATGTTAGTTATAAAAGTAAAGAAATTATCCTTAAACTCTATAATTCATATGCCAGGCCACATTTAGAGTACTGTATAGAAGCATGCTACCCACACTTTAGACATGATATCAACCTGCTAGAGCGAGTGCAAAAGAGGGCAACAAAGATGGATACCTTCCCTGAAGCACCTTGAATATGTAGATAGGTTGAGGGCGCCAAATATGTTCTCATTTGAAAGAAGGTTTGAGAGAGCGGATAAGATTGAGTTTTTTAAAAATCTGTTCTGGAATAGATAAGTTGGATTTTAGCCAGTTGTTTGAGTTGGAAGGTAGTAATAGGACTAGGTGCCACCACTTGAAAATTAAAAAAAGACAGAGATGAAGGTTGGATGTGAAAAAGTATTTTTTCACCAACAGAGTGGTAGATTACTGGAATGGTTTACCACAAGAGACAATAATTAGTCTAAATTTAAATGTTTTCAAGCACAGGTTAGATGAGTATATGGGGAGGGTAGGTTATGATGTTTTTAAGTTGTATTGGGGCAAATCACATATTGTAATAACGATTTGTATATATATATATATATATATATATATATATATATATATATATATATATATATATATATATAATTATATTATTGATATGTCTATAATACCATGATTTAGTTTTTTGACAAGTCATGATGGTGATGCCTTTTTAAGTCATTCAATCTTGTAGATACAGTTTATGGGTTGTGGTTGACTCGGTGAACCTCTGATAAACCCTTGTGGCTTTTCTCATCCGATGAATTATGTTATGTGTGTTTTTTCCTACCATTGTCTCACTCCCATTCACTAAGATTTGGACCAGCAATTTTTTAGCAACATTCTCGCTCATTCCGCAATCAGACTCTTAACATTCACGGGCAAAGCCGTTGAGACTTTCTTACCATTCAAAGCGTTTGTTTTATCGTTGTCTCACCTAGGCTAATTTCGGCCGTGATCGCTGTTGTATGCAGCTTTACCACAAGGAGGTGCTATAAAATTCCCTTAGCATGCAACAGCCTCCCTCTGGATGGCCTCACAGAAAGCGCGGCCCCATTTAATTGTGGTAAGGCTGGCGAGGCCTACAACACAGGCTGTGGGATCGAAGATTTCTCTCTCAATCTCCCAAGCGATCGGAAGGAGCCTAGAAATTCAAAACATCGTATTTGCTTAAGGCGCAACACTGCGGACTCTAATAGCACATTACAATTCATCCTTACCCACAAACATCACCACACTCATTTTGCGATATACATTTATCCCCTGCGTCATACATACGCTCTCAAACTCTGCAATCAACATTTCCATTCTTTCTCACTCTCATCCACTAACACTGACTCATCATCATACATCAAAATATACAGTACCCATCCTTCATCACTTCTCCACTCAGCATTACCTTTTCTCTTTTGATTTCTAATACACACACATACGGACTTTGCATTACGCTCTATCACTTACTTAGACTTGTTCTACATTTGCTTTAGCACACTTCCTCTCTCTCGTTCCAAAACAAACTCACATTCTCTTTCCTTTCTGATCCAACAGTCTTTCACAGTTGACTCTTCCTCATGCTCATTCATCCACACACCAACCAATTTGACCCAGCAGGGCCCATTAATGTGGTCAGATAGCTCCCCCAATAAGTCCTCGAAGGCGACAGCGCCTTCAGCGCATTGTCCGGCCAACAGCGCCCGGGGTTCTGCCCCCGGGAAGCGTACGGCCATTACCGTGACGGTCTTCTAAGAGGGCCCCTGCGTCTCCTCCGAGCTAGGCCTGGAGGGCATATTCCTTCAATGGAATTGCCGCGGACTCCGAGCCAACTGGGAGGAGTTGCGGAGGCTCGTCTCGTCCCGTTCCCCGTTAGCAATCTTTTTGTAGGAGACAATGCTAGGCGCATGCCCCCTGCCCACCCTCCCGGGGTATAAGGGTTTTGCGACCCCACCACTACGGGATGGGGGCCAGGCGGGAGGATGTGCGATTTACACTCAGCATGATGTTTCCGTTCTTCTCGTCGCTTTAGATACTTCCTTTCAGGCAGTAACTGTGCAGCTGCACCTTGATGGGAGCTATACTGTTATTTCCGCGTACATTCCAACTTTAGCCGACTTCGATGCGGGCGACTTGCGCCGCGTCTTGGCACGGTTGCCGAGGCCCTTTCTCTTGCTTGGAAATCTGAATGGCAGACATCCTCTCTGGGGAGACTACTCAATAAATCCCAGGGGACAAGTCCTTGCCGATCTGATCGAAGAGCTTGAGATAGGTGTCCTAAATGTTGATGAGTTTACGCATCACTGCCCGAGAATCGCTTCATTTTCTTGCCTTGACCTATCTCTCTGCTCTCCGGATGCACAGCCTGATTTTGATTGGGGGGTGGTCGATAACCTCCATGGTAGTGATCACTTTCCCATTCAAATATCATTTTCTGGGCCGCTGCCGCCTAAGAGCCCACCTCGGTGGTGCTTGGCGCGGGCGCAGTGGCCTGCATTTCAGGAAATGACTGAATTCTCTATCTCAGTCGAGAGAAGTTTAGGTCGGTAGATGAGGCCGTGGAGTTCTTCTCCGGCAACCTCATCGCCGTGGGCCTGACTACTATTCCCAGAACGCCTTGCCGTTTTGCACACCGACCACTCCCGTGGTGGTCGCATGAGTGTGAGACGGCCCTAAAACAGAAGCGTTATGCCTACATGCACTATAAACGCCGCCCGAACGATTTCACTGTCGGTGAATTTCGTCGAGCTAGGGCTAGGTTCCGGTATATTTCGAAGCACGTCCGCCGCTCTTCTTGGCTGGCATACGTGTTTTCACTAAATGGGAAGACCCCTCTAGCAGAGGTATGGAGGCGAGTCAAAAGGATTCGGGGCAAGTTCTCGCAGGACCCCCCTACCGTTCTCCAGGAGAATGGGACCGCAATCTCGGACCCCGCGTCCGTGGCGGAATCATTGGCGACCGCATTCTCTAGCCGGGATGCTGCTCCGCCAGCATTCAATGCATGTCGTGATGTCGGAGAACCCTTCAACGACAGGTTTACTGAGAGTGAGTTGCGTTTCGCTCTTGCTTCGTGCACGGACACCGCCCATGGTCCGGACGATGTCCCGTATACCATGCTTCGACAACTGGGTAAGCGAGACATGGCCTTTCTGTTACATTTGTTTAACAGGATCTGGGTGGAGGGTCTCCTCCCGGATTCCTGGTGAATCGGAACTGTGCTCGCCTTTCGCAAACCCGGGAGAGATCACTCTACTTCGGCCGGTTTCCGCCAAATCTCTCTAACCTCTTGCGTGTGCAAGTTGATAGAGAAATTGGTAAATGTTAGATTAGCCTTTTTTCTGGACAGCGGAAGCCATCTCTCTTCTGCACAGTGCGGCTTCCGCAAGTTCTACTGCACGTCGGATGCTCTGCTCCGACTGGAAAATGCCGTCTGCAAGGCCTTCCTTCGTAGACAGCACTACGCCACGGTGTTTTTCGATCTAGAGAAGGCCTATGATACCGCATGGGGATACGGTATCATGGAGACTCCACACGATGGGGGCGAGGGGACGCCTCCTAATGTTTATATCTGAATTTTTGCGAGATCGTCGATTCCGCGTACTGGTGGGGCGAACCCTCTCTGGTCCAATGGAGCAGGAAGAGGGTGTCCCGCAGAGTAGTGTCCTCAATGTCACACTCTTTGCCCTGAGCATCAACGGCATCACTTCGGTGCTGCCGGAAGATGTTCTCGCTACGCTTTACGTGGACGACCTTTCGATCTCTTTTGGCGCGGCCCAGATGCCAACTCTGGAGCGTCGACTCAACAGGCATTGAACCGCGTCTCTCTCTATGCCGAAGCGAGTTTTATGCATCCGCAGCAGAGCGTGTATTGCGGAAGATGGACTCAATCCACAATACCGGACTTCGCCTGGCGACCGGTACCTTCCGCACTTTCCCCATTGAAAGTCTACTAGTCGATGCCGGGGAGATGCCACTCGCTCTCCGCCGTGGACAGTGCATTATCCGCCGGTACGCGCGAGTCCGGTGCCTATGCCGCCGAGAGACGCTAGTCATACCCTAAACCCTTCTGGTTTAGGGCCAGGAAACTTTTTCGAGAGTTAGGTATAGCTCTCGGGCCGATGGCGCCCCTGGTTCTACCCAGGACGCCACCCTGGAGGGTACCACATTTGGCTATTTTTCGCCACGCCTCTGCTCCCAAAGTTTATACAGCGTCGGAGTATTGCGTTCGACCTTTTTAGAGCACACCTCGTGTCACGCTAGAACCGTGCCAGTGTATACGGATGGCTCAAAGTCCCAAGAGGGGGTCGGCTTCCATGCCGTATTCCCTCTGTTTGAAGTCAGCGCGGCTCCGCGAGGCGCTGCGTCTGTCTTCACGGCCGAGTTGGTGGCAATGCACCACTCGGTACGGGAGATTACGCGACGTGCCCGGTTCGGAGACCGGATTGTGATCTATAGCGACTCACAAAGTGCCCTGAGTGCTCTCGGGCTATTGGAATCTCCGCATCCCCTGGTTCGCGATATCCGTGACGCCACGGTTTTGGCAAGCCGGTCGAATGTCGAGATTATCTTCTGCTGGGTTCCTGGACATGTAGGAATTGTGGGGAATGAGCATGCCAAAGAGTCCGCGAGGACTCTGCGACCGGGCCAGTGTTTTGCTCTTCCTCACACCGACTACATGGCAAGAATACGGGCAGTTCTTCGGGCTGATTGGCAAAGAATATGGGAGACGGTCCAAGTAAACTTAAAGTTACGTGCCATTGTGCCGCGACTGTTCCCATGGCTCATCCCCTCCCCAATGCCGCGAAGGCTTCAGGTTGCTTTCTGTCGTCTCCGAATTGGGCACACTTGCGGGACGCGCCGCCATTTGATGGAGCGCTCGCCAGCGCCCTGCTGTGAAGACTGCGTTGTCCCCCAGACTGTTCGGCACATTCTTGTTGAATGTTCCAGTCTGACGAACACCGCGCACGTTACCTATCCCGGTGCCGGGATGGGCGGAGTCGCTACCGCCTCTCCCTTCTACTTGGGATGAGTTCGTGCACATTGACTGGTGGACTTATAGACTTTTGGGGGGAGGCCGGCCTTCTCCCCTTTATTTAACTAGGTTTTGGTTTTGTTGTTGTTTTCTTTGTAGGTCGCACGCTTCTGCGCCCCGACGCCGGAGCTTGCTTCCTAATTGTTGCCATTTTCCCTTTTTATTGTTGTTGTTTTTTCATATTCTTATTTTAAAGTATCCTAGTGCTAGGCTGTCGTGATTGCGGCGACTTATGCCCAAGTGAGTAGTCGCCAGATAGGCTCCTAAAATAAAAAAAAAAATCCCATTCTAAAACTGACCGGTTTCACGTCAAACATCCGTCAGCATATTCTTTCTCACCAAGGAGAACAATCATATCCTGGCATGTACTACCCCCTTGTGTAATTTTGCAGATTCTATTAGATAGATCACCCAAACAAATGTCGGAACCTACATACATTCAAATATCCGAATTTGGTTCTGGCCCCCTGCTTAATTTCTTTAGCCTCCATAACCACCGACTTTCACAATGACATATAGGTGGAGAGGCAGAAGCATGGTTATGCCAAGAATCCCTGGGTGTTAGGGTTACTGAATACTCATCTTGCCATCTCTGGTGTCTTAAAACTAATTCATTTTAGCTGTAAAGTTGTTGATTCCTAATTCTCGCAGTTTTACCATGATACAGTGCTTTAAAAGTGGTGGTGTGTGTTAAAAAATTACATATGTTCATTATTCTTATTTTTCGTTTTCTTAGCAGTAGCAGAAAGGTTTTCATTGACTAAGTTTTATTACAATACTATATTTTTTCTTTGATAGCATACCATGTTCCTGACCTGTCGAGATATCTGGACTTCATCAATGTGATGACATACGATTACCATGGTCACTGGGACAAACAGACGGGCCACGTGGCTCCCCTATACCACCATGAGGAGAGCATTAACGAATTCTTCAATGCTGTAAGAAAAATAAACCAAATTCTCAAAATCTTCTACTCGAACTTTCCCAAATGAATTTTCAAAACAAACTTAACCGGTGATTGTAATTTGTTGACGCTAAACGTGAGGGGAAATCTTCATATCAATGTAATTGGGTATTTTTCTTGTAGAATTACACGATCAACTTCCTGATTGAGAAGGGGGCAGATAAAAGGAAGCTGTGCATGGGTATGCCTATGTATGGTCAAGCCTTTACGCTTAAAGATGCTAAAAACCCTGTTTTAAATTCTCCCGCGCGTAAAGGAGCGGCCGGAAAATACACGAGAGCAGCTGGCTTCCTTGCTTATTATGAGGTATTTGAGTCTATTTGTACTTTGTGTCCTTTTTAATCATTTTCTACGTGATTAAACCTTTTATTCTGTTTATCACGAGGTCATGACACATTTTATTTTCTCCCTTAACTTTTCTTTTGGTCTGAGATAAAATGTTGTTATTACGCCAGCAACGCAAGGAAGTGGATGGTGTAGCATAGATAAAGAGCCGGCTACACCTGGAGAAATGGTGCACTCTTCCTGCCCCAGTGTGTACCCTGAGTGTCAGGTGTAAGCATGGGCCACTATAGCGTGCTGACATCAAGATGTCCCAGCACCAAAGCCTACTGAATATATTTTCCATTCATTTTCACTTTCTCTTCTCACATATTTTCTGCAGTTGATCCTCTCTTTGGCTTCCACTTTATTTTTATTATTATTACTGAGGAATGTGTTATGTATTTTTTCATTTTTCCTTCTAGATTTGCCAGAAGATTAAGAATGAGGGATATACAGTCGTTAAGGATCCGCTCGAACGAATTGGACCGTACGCCTACAAAGGTCGGCAGTGGGTCGGATTCGATGATTCTTACATGATCCGAAAGAAAGTGAGTCCATTTCCTATAGAGGGGAAGCAGGGTCTTCCTACGGTAGTTTCGCCATTGTCTCTTCTCGCTACTGAAATGTGTTTATTTAAAATGGCATTAATCTTACCCCCTTTCTCTGTTAGCTTTGGGTAGCTCGCTTGTAACACATAATTGACGTTATATGAGATAGCATTCTTTGCCCCCTAATCAGCTTGTGTCACCTAAGTGACGCCATATGGGATAGCATTATTTGCCCCCTAATCAGCTTGTGTCACCTAAGTGACGCCATATGAGATAGCATTCTTTGCCCTCTAATCAGCTTGTGTCACCTAAGTGACGCCATATGGGATCGCATTATTTGCCCTCTAATCAGCTTGGGTCGCATAAGTGACTACCTCGAAAGCGTTCTTTCGAGGTAGAACTGAGGCCGAATGAGGTAATCGACGATAGGCAGATATTACTTATAAGTTCTTCCTTTTTCCAGTCGCAGTACGTCATGGATATGGGCTTGGGTGGAGGTATGATCTGGGCTCTGGACTTGGATGACTTCCGCAACCTTTGCAACTGCGAGGCGCATCCTCTTCTACGCACCATGGCCCGAGTTCTGCGGGGCTATGACAAACATCCTGAGCCAAATCCCGATTGTAATTTTTAAACTCTGAAGTGTTTCTATAACTCGGTGGCCATTATTTAGTATTTTTGCGATTGGTAATTTTGTTAATAGAATACTTCGAAGTTTCTTTAAATTCGTTTTCAAAAGGTGGTAGAGATAAAAATTGTTTGCAAAGCTTCTGATCACTATCATCCCCTTATTTTTTAGAATTGTTGAAAGAGGCATACATGCAGTCCTTGACCTGTTATTTATGAATTAATTTAATCCGCGTATTCTCAAATCTTCGTGGGTTAATTATGCCTGGAAGAAAAATGTGCCAAGAAATTTCTTTGTTTGTTTTGTGTCTTCTCATTACGTTAATTCTATAATTATTGTTATTTAGAATGATTGTATATTTCAATTTATTTTGACAATGTGGCATTATCTGTTATTTATATAATTGTTAAATTAAACACTTTAATAACATTTATCACTTTAATTTTTCCAAATATTTTAATTTAATTTTAGGTTTTGTAATTATTACGCGACTTCAAGCATTGAAATTTCATGTTTTAAGGTAGACTTTTACCCCAACCGATAAAAACAATCGTCTCTGCTTGGAAAAAATTAGGATATGAATGTAAAACAACATAATTAATTAGTAATGAAAATGGGGTGAGTGGATTAATTCTTTGATTTAAAGTAAAGATCAACGAGGGCGTCTACTGAAGAAAATTTGTAAGGAATAAGATGAAGGTAGAAGAGAAAAAGTGAAAGATAACCGCAGGTTCTGGGATGATGTAGCAAACTAGATGCCATTCCTTTTGGGATCGGCAAATGTTACATCACTTCTGTAACATTTGAGTGATTTTAAGCAAGTTTTCAGTCACTCCATGATGAGAGTAGGCATTGGAGGTCTCCAGCAATGTAATTGATGAATAATAGATTTGTGGAAGTATACAGATATCTTCAGTCCTGCAATGGCAAATGCTGAGCGTCAAATTCATTTTGTATTGTATATACCCACTAGCTAGACAAATTACTGCTGCGGCTCAAATAGATGAATGACAAGAAAGTCCCAACTAAACTAATATTGTAGAAAAGAATGCAAAGAAACAAACCAGTTGACTGGCAACGGTTTTGATATATCGAGATGGTAGATATATCAGGAGCGGAAAATACCTCAGTCACTTATGAAGTATTTTTTTAACGAGTGCTTAAATTTCTACGCCACTTTGGTGTCTATCAGTCTTCATTTATTTATAGCAAAAATTTAATCATTTTATAAACCTATCCGCAGTATATCAATTTTTTTTTAGCAACCGCGTTGAATTTTTAAACATTCTCCACCTTAAAAATAACATGAACTATTTTAAGCAGGAGCATGGCCTGAGAAATGGTTTCGAAGGTACTGGTAACCATGGAAATTTTACTGGCGATCACAAAATTCTAGTCTATGACTGGCCATCAACCAGACAGAAAGAGCAACCTTTCCTAATGTTTCAGGTTGGAACGAAAGTAATATTTAATCGTAAATATAACCTACGTTGGTTTCTAGAACCTAATTCCATCTGTCAACAAGCTTATAAATGCCACCTTTGTAACATTCTTTAGGTTTTGATGCAAAATATGAACTCAATTAGTTTTCAACCTCTTCTTTTGATGTCACCCGAAAACCATCCAAATGGTTATGAAATCTACTAAACTAGTGATAATCAAAAGGAGCAGTGCCAGGAGAGTATGGAGGATTAAGCAATATTACCCAACCTAACTCCTGCTTCTCAAAGAGATCTTTAGTCATTTGAACTGTGTAAGAAAGGGTATTATCGTGATGGAGGATGACATCTTCTGGTGACTAAGGATGGTCGCCTTTGGCCCAAAGCGGCTTTCAAAGACGAATTTGATTGATGTAAAGATTAGTATTAATTTTTTTTGTTCTGCCTAACAGTTGGTAATGGACAATTGCTTCAATATCCCACCATACACTCAACATAATCTCTTTTGAATGAAGTCCTCTTCTCGGTTGTCGAGAAATTCTACATCCTCGATTGATCCACGAACAGTGGCGTTTGATGTTATGGTACAGGATCGACTTCTCACCAGTAACAAGCCTGCCTGAATTTTCGTGAAAGCAATGTCTTAGAGCAAGCAACACGTTGTTGCAGATTCCATGTAAACAGCTCGTGCGGGACCCATTTTCCAATCACTGGAAACTTTCCAATCCTTTTCATCTGGCGCCCCCTCCCTCTCTGGGACATTTTCTTTCTTTAGTGGTTGGTTCCAGAGAGGCTCTGGCCTTCTCGTGGTGATGGGGGTCAGCCCTGGGACCCTTAGGTGTCCCCTGGTGCTGTGAACTAGACTTTTAATATACTCCCCTCCCCGTCCTATTACTTTCTTTTACTACCCTTTATTTCCCCCTCTTATTTCTCGTAGCTAGTGGCCCAGACGGTTACCTGACCCCTGCTTGTCTTTTTCGGACTGATTTTTAATTGTTCTTTTATGAAGGTCGGAGGAGATTGGGCATCCACACTGCCTTCGTCTGCCATCATTGGCCCTTTTTTCCCGCGTGTAGAACTCGAGCAACCTCTTTGGTCTATAAAGATGGTGTAGTGGATCCGTATCCATTCTCCAAGCGTACATACAGGACGTAACCGAATCTAGAGTTGCAGTAGCGCCGGGCCCTTGTAAGCTTCCTTGGTGGGGAGTCCCGAGGGAGAATTTGAAGTTATTTCGATTAGCAATGACTACCCATAAACCTAAAACTTCCCCTTCTCGTAAAGGTTCTCGTGCCAAACGTTCTTCAGCCCCTCTTTCTGCCTTCCTTCGCTCGTTGGATCCCTATGCCAACGATATGGACCCAGATTTAGACTATCCCCGCTTTCTGGTCATGTGTTCGTCATCTGACACCCCACTTGCAAAAGTGGATGTGTTTGACGTTAATGAATCATTTGAGTCCTGCTGTGGTGAACCGTGCCGGATGTGGTAAAGAGGTAGTGGTGATATAGTAGTCGAGGTGTCATCTCACTCTCAACATAATCGTGTGCGAAATCTGTCTTCGATAGCCGAAGTTCCCGTAACAGTTTCGTCCCACCCGCATCTGAATATTGTCAAAGGTGTCGTCCGTTCAAAAGAATTAAGGGACTACGAGCGCACCCGTATTCGGAGCAAGCTTAGTACCCAACACGTCACACATGTACACAGGGTGACTAAAAGTGCAGGCTCTACTAGAGTCCCAACTGCCTCATTGATTTTAACGTTCAAACGTCAGGAACTATCGCAGTTTATTAAAGCCGGGTACCTTCGTGTCGCGGTAAGCCCGTGCGTCGAACTACCCAGACGTTGCTTCAATTGTAATCAATTTGGAGTTGTTGGTCGTGCTTATCGGCACTCCCTTGCCTGCGTGAATTGTAGTTCTGATTACCATGGCCCTGAATGTACCAAAACACCATGTTGTGCCAACTGCGGTGGTGCCCGCAGTTACGCGTCCAAAAAATGCCCAATATTCTTATATGAAAAGGAGGTCCTCGCTGTGCGCGACTCTCTGCGTCTAGACGTGAGAGAGGCTCGCCAACGTGCTCGAGCACAAACCTTACCTCTTGGCCAACTCTTGTCAGACGTTTTGAATGACGCTGGACGAAACCGATTATCATGTTCAAGCTCCGACACGCCCGAAGCACCTCATCTCCCATCTACCGTTAGTGTCAGAAACATTCACGATATACCTTCGAAGCATCGATCTCACACCAAATGTTGCCTCCCTCTCTCCGGCAGCTCTAGCCGGGACCAACGCTCAGGGTTAGACACTTGAAGACATAAGACGTTATCTAAAAGAATATTCTATAACGACCAGTGAAGGTTCTTTTACCCGGCCCCGGGCCCCAAAGCCCGTGGTAAGAGGAAGGACTCCTCACCTAGGTCATCGGCCACCAATAAACGGGCAGCCTCTGGAGCTGACTCAGCCGAGCCTCAAGAATCTTCAATGGACTCTTCTCCTGTTGCTGAATATTCTCTGCCACCAAGCCCGTTCCGCCCTTCACAGGACTTAGGCCCCTACCGGTCCAAATGGTAGCAGAAATCCACCCAGTTCCTTGTACCTTGTGCAGATCGATTGCGATGGCAGCAGATGATATTCCAACATCACCACCCGCAGTTGTTGAAAACTTGAAACTTGAAAGAGAAAGATAGAATAAGAGGGGTAGGAGTTTGGAAGAGAGGGTCTAGGGTAATAGTGACAAAAGAAAGGAAGTAGTCAGATATGTTTGAGGGTGCCCGGTAAACGGGCCATCTCTATTTGTTATTTTGTTTATTTTTTTGTATTTCTTATTAATTTTGTCCCACTGCGGGATCTTTTTATTATTTTTCAATGCGTTCTTCCCAAGTTGGAAGAAATCAAAGTTCTTTTGATGACTATCCACATCGTTATTGTTTGTCTTCAACAGAACACACTGGGTACATGGCCTTTTCCGGCAGTACCCGGTTTTCGTATTTTCAACTCTATTACCCCTGTCGAGGGTTCGTCTCATCGGTAGGTATCAGTTATGGTTTCGTCATCCTACCATGTATCCCCCTTCCCCTTCACACTAACCCCCAAGCTGTTGCCGTGAGGGTTTTCTCACGAAGCTCTATACTGTTCGGTCTATTTACCTCCCTCCTTCTTTACCATTGTAAAGACCCGACCTTTTAGAACTTGTAGATCAATTGCCCTCTAAATTTTTATTACTCGGAGATTTAAATGTCCGTCACCTATATTGGGGTGACATCACTCGGAATGCCAAAGTCAGTGTTTTAGAGTCTCTTTTATTATCTGATTTTCTTTGCTTTTTAAACACAAGCGATTTTACCTCTTATCGTGTCCAGATGGATTACTTTAGTTGTGTTGACCTGTCTCTGTTCCTCGGATTGCCTCACTGATTTTCGATAGTCAACCCATGGGAGTGACTAATTCCCGATTGTCTTGTCGGCCGGTCATTCTAGCCCTCATGCAACCATGCCGCTCAAGTGTGACTTAGGCCATGCCGATTGGGAAGGTTTCCAAGAGGTGTCCTTCACAAGTGTCTCCTTGGGGACTTTCAATGGTGTCGACGCGGCAGTAGCTTTCTTCACATCTATTATCTACAACGCAGCAACACATACCATTCACGGAGGTGACCCGTAACAGGTCGCTCAACCATGCTCTGGTGGACCACGGAATGTGTGATAGCCGTCAAAAACTACAAGTTAGCTCATGCCCGATTCTAGCGGAACCCAATCTTATGCAATAAGGTTGACCGAAACCGAGCTCGAGCGCTTCGCCAAAGAACCCTTCGTCAGGCTCACCGTACTTCATGGCACCGCTACGTTTCAGCAATTTACTCTATGACCACTACCGCAAAGATATGGAAGAGGATTAACAAGATCCGGGGTCGCCATGCCGGCCATAATACCCTCACACTCAACTTACATAGATCCTTAGTGAATAACAGCCTGGTGATCAGCAATGCCTTGGCCGACAACTTCCGATCCGTGAGCAGTCTCAACCGTTACAATAACACTTTTCAAGCCTATAAATCAAAAGAAGAGTCTCATCATCTCAATTTTACTATAACAAAATCTAAACGTCAGAGTTGCTTGCTGCATTTTCCTTTTGTAGATCCACTTCTCCTGTCCTTGATGGGATTCATTTTGATATGATTTGGCACCTCCAGCCACACTTTGTCATTTTATTACTTGACTTGTACAACGTATATTGGTGAAGGGTTTTTACCCGTCATCATGGCGCGTCGTGATTGTCCTTCTCTTTGTTAAACCGGGCAGGGATGGGTTGGACGCAGATCACTACCGCCCGCTCTTACCAGCTGTCTGTGTAAGTTGCTAGATAAGATGGTGTTGGTGCGTCTGAACTGGTTCCTAGAAACCAATCACTTAATGTTTTCATGTCAATGCGGTTTTCGCAAGGGTCATAGCACCCTGGACATCTTAGTACATTTCAAGAGATCGGTCCGGAAACCTTTCTCGTTAAATCACCGAGACTTGGCCATATTTTTTGGACATTGAGAAAGCGTATGATACAACATAGATATACGGCGTCTTGAAGCAGCTATACGTTTGGGGTATGAGAGATATTTTACCTTTTTTTATTCAAAGCATGTTAGCATCTCGATCCTTTATGGTTCGTGTTGGAGACACCTACTCTGACTTGCAACCCCAAGAGGAGGGAGTTCCCCATGGTAGCGTTTTAAGTGTTTTATGTTTCTTAATCGCGATCAGTGATATCATTTCCTCTCTCCCAGAGGGTGTATCTGCGACCCATTTCGTCGATGACTTGGCACTATACTATTCCTTGCCTCGCCTTCCATCAGCAGCACATCGGCTGCAACTGGCAGTCGATGCGGTCTGGAAAAGTGCACAGCTTAGGGGATTCCGCTTTTCCGCGAGCAAATCTAAGGCAATGTATTTCCACCGGGGTAGAGGGGCTCTTGTTCCGCCACCTATCTCTCTATGAGGTGTAGAGATAGAGTTCGTTTCTGAGTTTCGGTTTCTGGGCGTAACTCTTGATACCAAATTATCCTGGTTACCACACCTACACCGTCTTTGAACGGGGTGTCTGCGAGGTTTAGACATTTTGAAAGTCCACTCTCACATGTCGTGGGGCAGTGATCGTCAAATACTGTGGTCCAGTGGAGCCTTTTGCAGTTATCCCGTTAACAGCCTATAGTGTGAGGGTGGGGTGCTCCCCTTGCCCTATCATCGACTCCAAATCTGCATGCGAAATTTCTTATGTGTAGAGCAGGCCCCTGTATCAGAGGTTTACAGATGCGTGTATAGCTATTCCACCCCCTGAGGCTACAGATTGGAGATCATCTCTCCAACCTGAGTGTTCTAAGGGTCTTTGCCATTCCCTCGTCGCTGACCCCTAGTTGGGTGTGCTCCACCTCCCACAGTTTTTGCCAGCATGTGGAGCCTTAGCAAGTGGTCCGTGGACCCTTGCTCCCTTAAGAGCCTGTTCCTCAAGCATGCAACCTCACATATACAACACTGCCCGATATACACGGATGGTTCCAAATCAGACCGTGGCGTGGGTGCCACAGCCACCTACTCAGGAGAGTTGTTAATTTTCTCATTGCCGCCAGCATCTTCTATTTTTACCGCTGAACTATCAGCCATTCTTTTTGCTTTTAGATTGATCCAAACTTTACCTTTCAAAGATTTTGTCATTTTCTCCGACTCTAAGAATGTTTTACATACAATTCACTCTTTTAATACTTCCCATCCCTTAGTCACAGAAACTTGCTACTGGCTAGTCCAGAATACGTCCCTAAATCGAGTTATATTTTGTTGTGTCCCCGGGTATGTAGGGGTCCTGGGCAATGAGAGGGCTGATCAGCTTGCCCGTTCAGCCTACTCTGTGCCCCCAGATAACTCTGCATTGCCTGATCGAGATTCCTTTCCCTCTATAAGGGAATATATTTTTCAGTTGTGGCAGGATGAATGCTCATCATTTAAATTATATGAAATCAAAATGTAGGCTCACTCTTGACCCTCGAGATTATATATATATATATATATATATATATATATATATATATATATATATATATATATATATATATATATATATATATATATATATATATATATATATATGTGTGCGGTTAAGGTAATGGCATAATAGACAACGGCTCTGCTTCAGGTCCAGCAGGTGATCCTATCCTCCTTGAACTGGAAGACAACACTTAGGGATGACCCATCCTTCAGCCCAAAAAAGCTGAGTTCAAAGACACGCCTTTATGTCGTCTCGTTTACCGTCAAGGAAAACTGTTATTATTAATATATTAATAATAACAGTTTTCTGTGACGGTAAACGAGACGACATAAAGGCGTGTCTTTGAACTCAGCTTTTTTGGGCTGAAGGATGGGTCATCCCTAAGTGTTGTCTTCCAGTTCAAGGAGGATAGGATCACCTGCTGGACCTGAAGCAGAGCCGTTGTCTATTATGCCATTACCTTAACCGCACCAATTTGTCTTGGATATTTTTCCATCTTTCGAGCGTTTTGGCTCAGTCAACGCTGTTAATATATTAATAATAACAGTTTTCTGTGACGGTAAACGAGACGACATAAAGGCGTGTCTTTGAACTCAGCTTTTTTGGGCTGAAGGATGGGTCATCCCTAAGTGTTGTCTTCCAGTTCAAGGAGGATAGGATCACCTGCTGGACCTGAAGCAGAGCCGTTGTCTATTATGCCATTACCTTAACCGCACCAATTTGTCTTGGATATTTTTCCATCTTTCGAGCGTTTTGGCTCAGTCAACGCTGTTAATATATTAATAATAACAGTTTTCTGTGACGGTAAACGAGACGACATAAAGGCGTGTCTTTGAACTCAGCTTTTTTGGGCTGAAGGATGGGTCATCCCTAAGTGTTGTCTTCCAGTTCAAGGAGGATAGGATCACCTGCTGGACCTGAAGCAGAGCCGTTGTCTATTATGCCATTACCTTAACCGCACCAATTTGTCTTGGATATTTTTCCATATATATATATATATATATATATATATATATATATATATATATATATATATATATATATATATATATATATATATATATATATATATATATATATATATATATATAAACAGGTGTTCCAATAACTTGGACCGATTTTAAATGTGAGTTAAGTTTAAGCGTCTAATGATTTTTTCATTTCCTTTCAGATTTAACAACTTCAGTCTTTGGCAATTTCAACCATGGAAATATTAACAATCGAACAACGTGTTAAAGTAATCGAAGTCTATTAAGAAAATAGACGTTCAAACAGAAACGCATTACGGGCACTTCGCGATTCTTTTGGTCAACATAATCGACCAACCGAGAGTGCAATTGGGAAAATTGTTCGCAAATTAAAACAAACGGGGTCGGTGGCAAATATGAAAACGCCAGTGCGTGCTCGTTTACGCCGTTCAGCTGAAAACATTGCTGCAGTGCGCGAGAATGTGGTCGAAGATCCAGACACCTTTATTCGTCATCGCGCGCAGGAATTGAACCTCTCCACAACAACATTACATCGAATTTTAAAAAAAGATTCGTCTCTACACGCTTGCAAAATTCAATTGGCACAAGAACTGAAGACTGCTGACCATTTGAAGCGCCGTATATTCGTCAATTGGGTGCAAGAGCAAAGACAAGCCGATGATGATTTTTCGCAAAAAATCATCTTTGGTGATGAAGCCCATTTTCATCTTGGTGGATTCGTTAATAAGCAGAATTGTCACATTTGGGCTGATGAAAATCCCAGGAAGATTGTTGAAAAGCCACTGCATCCACAAAGGGTCACTGTTTGGTGTGCATTTTTTGCTAGCGGAATCATTAGGCCGTAATTCTTCGAAAATGATGCCGGGAATTCTGTTACGGTGAGAGGCGAGTGATACCGTGCCATGATAACCAACTTTTTATGGCCTGAATTGAATTCTATGGATGTCGAGGATTTGTGGTTTCAACGGGACGGCGCCACATGCCACACCACCAATACAACAATGGCTTTATTGAATGAGAAGTTCCCAGTTCGCATCATCTCTCGAAAACCTAGGTCAATTGGCCACCACGATCGTGTGACTTGACGCCTTTAGATTTCTTCCTTTTGGGTCATCTCAAAAGTAAGGTCTATGCCAACAAGCCAACCACAATTCAACATATGAAAGATGATATAATAAGGCATATTGGTGAGATCGAGGAGCAACTATGCAGAAACGTCATCAAAAAAATTGACCATCGAGTGTAGGTGTGCCGCCGAAGCCTTGGCGGACATTTAGATGATATTATTTTTCACACATAATTGCCATGACTCAAATAACATGATCCAATAGTGAAATCAATAAATTTTTACCAATAACACTGTTTTATTTACTGCTAACTTCGATCCGTCTTAATGGAACACCCTTTATATATCATACTTGCCAACATTGCGTTGGGAAAAATAGGGAGATTTTTTCTATCGGTGTATCGGCCCAAGAAACAAGGTTCCTTTGCCAGGTTTACGTATCAAGATAAATAACAACCAAAAGAAAGTTTGGGCTCTAGGATTGGATTTTAAATTGCTTTGCTCTAAAATTAACCGTATTAATTACACTCAGAAACAATGTATTTGGTGAATTGACAAAAGCACTTTTTCCTACCTAATTCGAGCATACTGAAATCAAATTTGAAATCAGATTCTCTCTAAATGCTACAGATTTTTCGTAATATCAATAACTAATATTATACAATAATTTTCATTTAATCACGCCTATCATCATGCCCTGAAGTAATTTTGAATCATCCTTTTGCGTTATTTAGAGTAAAGCAGTTTTTTTTGCAGAAATATTTTATTGCATATAAGAAAAAACTTGAATTACACATTAGGATTACAAATACTGTAATCAAATAGATGCTAATTTATTAATGACCGTACATCAGGCTGGGTGACCTCTTCTTGATTTCAATCGGGCAAAACTTTGCGTTTGTAACTCTTTCTCTTGTAAGTCTTCACTTGCTGATCTCTTCTAATCGTCTAGCAGTAGTCCGCCATCATGTGTCTATCCCAATTACCTTGGTAGCGCTCTTGCATCGTCATCAAATCCTAATGGAAGCGTTCCCCTTCTTCGTCGCTCACGGCTCCCAGATTCTCTGGGATCGGTCGAGGTGACTATTTAGGAAATGCAGCTTGACACTCATGTTGCATCCTAGATCACGATATGCTAAAAGCATATTAGTAACCAGATTGTCGTAATTATTTGCTTTTTTGTATCTCAAGAGAGTTGCTACACACATAAAGTACACAGAGAGAAAAAAGTAAAGTTAGCGTCCTTTACGAGAATGTCAAACGGTACTAAACGGAGCACAGTTATCTTTGCTAGAGTTGGTCGAGGCAATTTTAGGCAAACATTATAATCAAGGCAGAATCCAGAATAAACGGATAGCTATCACAACTAAACAAATAGAAGCCAGGTCAGGAAGCTGTCTCCATAGCAACATGCCACCGGCTACAGAGAACTTTACCTAATAGCCGGAGTGCCTCCTTATCAATATGTTCTGCAGTACCCAATCAAAAGTTGAGTTATGTTAATACCAACAAATCAACAGGCCGGTACATAAGAGGGAGGTGTGGCTTAGTTGAACGAGGAAATTGTAGGGCGTGGCTTAAATTGAATATATAACTGTGTGAAGCCAGAACAAAGAAGATTATTAGATTACTGTTTTATATAGCAATATGTCGCGTTATATATATATCGTTTAGTCCGATCTCTCGGATTCGCGTAATTCATCTTAGTATATAGTCGTCTACATAACGCAGACATTAAGGTGTAACTCTTAAAGGCTCTATTCGTCCGGCCTCCTTTAGGCCTTGCCTGTACTTGACCTCGAATTTAATTTATGTCATAACTTAGAACTTAAAACTTAATTAAAGAACTTTCGTAAAGTGCAATAAGATCTAGTTCAATAATAATTCTATTTTTGCTTTGGGGACTTCAATATCCTGACGTTCCTGCTTCAAGGCCTTATTAATCGGGAAAACAGCCGTTGCGCATTCTCCTTGTTAATCGTAATTCCTCGCGATTACATAACTCCCGAACTACCGGGGTTTTTTACCCTAGTGTGGTCTATCCCCATCTTCCGCGCAATTTGACCCCGTTTGCTAGAATAAGATTGCCCCTTGGCTTAAGGCACCCCATAGCAATCAACAAATCACTCTCGTGGGAAATAAGGAAGGGCAACGCAAACCAACCGGATAATCTGTATCAACCGGAGTCCTTGCCAAAAGATTACGCGATAACTCATTAATCTATCACCATTATTGGCAGCCAGCGTCCCCCTTCAAAGGCTCTTGTGTTGTCTCACGAGTTCCTTCAAGGATCCCACATAATTAGAGACGACCTTCAAGAGACTCCACCATAAAGTTACTAACAACGGCAGAAAATGAGAACCAGGCTGCCTTCTCTTTTTCATTCATGGTGTTCACGAATCTAGAAACACTCAGAATTCTTCGGATTTGGGAACCATCAAATACTCCTGCTTTTATTTTTTCGTATAACAGAGCAAGAAACGCCGATATTATGTATTGGAAACAATTATTGCCAGTGCTCAATGCCTTGACATACTGCTTCATCAACCCCAGTTTGCGATGAAGTGGAGGAAAAAACGATCTTCTCTCGACTTACGATTGGCCTATTAACAATGTTTGGCATTCCTGTTTCCAAAGTTTCCCGAACTGGACAATCTTTGGGGGCCTAGTGTTTGTCACGAGATCGACTGTCCTATATACAGATATAGCATAGAAACTTTGTATATCCCTTTTGCTAGCCATGGAGGAAGTTGACCATCTTAAGGTTTACACATATGATCCAATTGTGTTCATGGTACTTAAGTAAATCCATGACCATTCGGATGTCATCGTGAGTTCCTCGCATATGGACAGAGTGACCGAGATGAACTACGCCAAAGTCATTGCCATTATGCAAAACGACACACTTGAGGCTACGCTTGGAGCTATCCAAAAACAGTCTCCACTCAGCAGGGCTATAGGTGACAAGTCCCAACTCGGTAAACAGACCAGGAACATCGTGGCAGTTTACGAATTTGTTTGTCCTCAGAGAAATACTTAACAAATGTACTCTCCCTTGTTCGGTAATATGATACCCGTAGCGACCTGTCAAGCATATGTCTTTCACGCAACCTGGAGGGTAAAAGTTCTGCAGCTTTCTTGGAGAGCGCCAAATCACGTATCAAGGGATTCAAATCCTCTTGATTGAAACAGTGAGGAGCTAATGACTGTTCAGCATCTGATGATGAATCTTTAGACTCTGAATCCATTCAGTGGACGTCCATATCAGGTACATCATTTTCATCCTCGGAGGAAGCATATCCACTGAAAATCGGAACTGGTAAAGACTCAGAATGAGGTACTGGCCGGAGGGCCTAGGGAATGTTGGGGTAGTCGATCTCGTGCCGATTTTTCTTGCCAATCCCTTTAATATTCATCAGACAAAAATAACAGTCTGATGGATGATCCTTTGGTTCTCGCCACACAATGGGGATTCAAAAAGGAAGACCATTTCTCTTTCCTTTCATCCACTCACGAATATGTTCTGTAGCGACCGGCGTGTACGTCCAAAATAGGACACACGCGAGAGTCGCTACACACATATAGTACAGAGAGAGAAAAAAGTAAAGTTAGCACCGTTGACGAGAATGTCACAAGGTAGTAAACAGAGCACAGTTATCTCTGCTAGAGTTGGTCGAGGCAATTTTAGGCAAACATTATAATCAAGGCAGAATCCAGAATAAACCGGATGCTATCACAGTTAAACAAATAGAAGCCAGGTCTGGAAGCTGTCTCCGTTTAACATGCCACCGCCCACAGGGAATTTTACCCAATAGTCGGAGTGCATTCCTTATCAATATGTTCGGCAGTAGCCAATCAAAAGTCGAGCTATGTTAATACCGACAAATCAACAGACCGGTACATAAGAGGGAGGTTTGGCTTAGTTGAACGAGGAAATTGTAGGGCGTGGCTTAAATTGAATATATAACTGTGTGAAGCCAGAACAAAGAGAATTAGATTACTGTTTTATATACCAATATATCGCGTTATATATCGTTTAGTCCGATCTCTCGGATTCGCGTAATTCATCTTAGTATATAGTCGTCTACATAACGCAGACATTAAGGTGTAACTTTTAAAGGCTCTATTCGTCCGCACCCTTTAGACCTCGCCTGCCCTTGACCTCGAATTTAATTTATGTCATAACTTAGAACTTAAAACCTAATTAAAGAACTTTTGTAAAGTGCAATAAGATCTAGTTCAATAATGATTCCATTTTTGCTTTGGTGACTTCAATATCCTGAGATTCCTCAATCTTCCTGCTTCAAGGCCTTATTAATCGGGAAAACAGCCGTCGCGCATTCTCCTTGTTAATCGCAATTTCTCGCGATTACATAACTCCCGAACTACCGGTATTCTACCCTAGTGTGGTCTATCCCCATCTTCCGCGCAATTTGACCCCGTCACTAGAATAAGACCGCCCCTCGGCTTAAGGTGTAGGGGTGCGAATATGTATCAGAGAGAAAATTCCTTCCAAAGCGAGAATATAAATAGCCCATTAAATTACCAAGTCAGAACGGACTTGGCCGTAGCGTGACGGTAGAGTGCTGGCCTCTGGATTCAAAGCCTCGAGATCGATCCCACACAGTCCACAATTTTGAGGAGAAGATCCCAGAAGAAAACGGAAAACGTCTTATGGACAACTCAAGAAATCGACTCAAGAGAAAACCGCTGTCAAGGAAAACGGAAAGAAAACGACTTCACGAGCTAACTCGTCTCAACTAATCAAGAAATCATCACGTCATCAAGAAGCAAGAAGAACTCATCACGTCATCAAATCATCAAGAAATCTTCACGTGATCAAGAATTTGGAAGGAATCGTCACATCAAGATAAAGCAAGTTAAATGGAAGATTCATCAAGGAAGAAAGGATAACGAAAAGTCAGATAAATGGAGTCAATGTTTGAAGGGGCCTCTTCAGTCTAGAAATAATACATAGATACGAATACAGAAAATCAACAAGATGAATGATATTGATAAATAAATAAAGTTATAATAAAAAGAGCCCCCCTCCCTAAAGGCACCCCATAGCAATCAACAAAATAACTCTCGTGGGAAATATGGAAGGGCAACACAAACCAACCCGGTCATCTGTATCAACCGGAGTCCTTGCCAAAAGATTACGCGATAACTCGGTAATCTATCCCCATTACTGGCAACCAGCGTCCCCCTTTCAAGGCTCTTCGGTTGTCCTCACGAGTACCTTCAAGGTTCTTCCATAATTTGAAACGACCTTCAAGAGCCCCCATCCCCCATAGTTCCACACAGCTATGGCAAACAGCATGTGGGGCTCACTTCTTATCTTGATCGCCAAGAGGAACATCAAAATAGGCCTTATAAGTGCGGATCACAAAGTTTGATATATTGCGCCTTAGACGAACTAGCATGTAACAGACACATATGTAGCAGAAGGTGGCTGGATCATTAACGCAATTTCCTCTTGACGAAGCCATCACTCTAACATGAGACCTGGAAAAAGAAACAATAATCTCAATATTTTGCACAATAACACTTATTACTATCTTACTACTATGTACTGTGAACTATTTGCTTTCTACAAGCACCCTCTCTGTCGGTCTGGAGGGCAGTTTTCGGGGAAACGAGAAAATAGAAATTACAGAATAACTATAGCATGTAGGTAAAAATGGATTATATATTTGAAATCAGCATGAAAAAACGAATTAAAATTGGCAGATAAATCTAAGTCACCAGAAAATGTGATTAAAATTGTTCCCCTGTGTTATATTCATAAATTTGAACTTATAGTTTCACACATAATGAGTTTGCCACTTTGGCAGTGTAAGTTTTCTAATGTTGTTAATAACATAAAGTCTCTAGCACACTCATATTTACATAAGTTTAACACGTTAAGAATTTTAATCCTGTCATCAGTTTTTCTGATATTAATATTTTAAAGAACTTAAAACGTCCAGATTGGTTATATGTAAACCAGATAAAGGCAGGAATGTTGTATTGTTAAATAAGACTGATTATGTGGATAAATTAATTCTATATTGAATGATTCTTCTAAATTTCTTAAAGTTGATTGTGATCCATTTCAAGATGTCATTAGGATAGAGGATAAAATTAAAAACTTTCTAAGAATTGTCTGAATAACATTCCCATAGACTTTTCCCAAAATCCATAAAGTCGGATTGACATTTCGTCCGATCCTTTCGGCAATTAGGATACCTACTTATAATATTTGTATTTTTTTTATACTCATAATAGAGCCTATTATTAAAAATGATTTTACTATACGTGATTTCTTTGAATTCGTAGATTTAATTAATTCCTCTAGATTTGCCTAGTATCACATGACTAGTTTCGATGTTGAATTACATTTTACCAATATTCCTGTTCTTGAAATCTGTAACATAATATGTAATTAACATTTTAACAATAATTGCACAGTTCTTGTTAAACTAGCCGTTAAAGACACAATATTTATATTTAACAACAGCCTTTATAAACAAAGGGATGGGATGGCAATGGGATCACCTCTGGGTCTATCGTTTGAAAATGCCTTTCTGGATAAACTATAACAGGACTGGATGTCCAATTGCCCACAACAGTTCAAAGCCAACTCTATCAAAGATGCATCGACGATTGTTTCGTTCATTTTAAAAATAAGAGTCATGCCTTCCATTTTCAAACTACATAAATTCCCAGCATCAGAACATTAAATTTACACTGGACCATGAAACTAACAACTCTCTTTCCTTTTTGGGCATCAAGATTACTCGGTCAGATAACAAAATTTCCACTTCAGTAAATAGAAAACCTGCCTCCAGTCTGCTTGGTACTAATTATTTCTCGTGTTTGACAAACTGCTTCAAAATATAATCAGTAAGCTGCAGAATAAACCGTGCTTTTAGATTATGCTCTGACTGGAACTATTTTCAAACAATTTTGTAGATTAAATTTATTACTAGGATCATTACTCGACAAATTGATCAAAAGTTTCCTAACTAAAATACACGTTATTCCTCTCGTTAAATTTAATGTACCAAAACAGAAAATATATCTAAAAATACCCTACATAGGCTCGCTGACAAACAAACTCATCTTAGACTTACAACAATTATTATCTAAAGTTTATCCACAAATCAAATTCTACTGTATCCCAGTTAATAATGTCCCTCTTAAAACCTACTTGTCTCATAAGGAGAGACTACGCTTGCTACTCAGGTCATCGCTTGTTTCTCTATTTATGTTTGAGAGTTGCCAAACTCGCTACGTAGGTAAAACTATACGTTTGCCTATTATGGGGTGGGCGAAAGTAGTCCTTTTTTGATTGCAAGGCGATCCTATAAGGGTTTGGTTAAGTGGCTTGCTTACAGGTTTCTTGGCGTACGGTCTGAGAGGTATTAACCGATCAAGGTTTGTAAGTAAAAGGCTCCTTTGTGAAGGAATTAAACACTTGTATTTTTATACCACTTTGAAATGTTTACACTTACAGTAAAGATTTAATTTGCTCAAGGAATATGCTAAATCAAGTTATAATGGCAAGCGCAAAAATAATGGAGATTCGCTGAGCGGTGAATTAAGAGTTTAATAATTGATCAATGAATAACTAAATGAATCAATCAATAATGTGTTAATAATCATCATTTGAATAAAATGTTCTCTTATTTATACCAGGCAGCATTTTGGAGGCGACCCGTAGCTCCGCCTTCCTTGGGTCGCTGAGGCGTTGCTTAGTTACCAATCAGTCCAGCGGAGCCTGTGATTGGTTGGAGTCTAGACTGTGATTGGATGAAATTCTCAACTTCGTATCTTAATTTGGGGTTCTCTCCCCTGCGAGGGTATCACAGAGACTCCGTTTGTTTACAGCTACAAGATGACCTTATCAAATTTTACATTAAGGTGAAACATCTTTTGTTGCCGATTCTGTTCACCAGTCCAGACATATTTAATTACTCTGTTTGCCCATATGTTCTCACACTCGTGTACGATAGGCTTAAATTGTGGTCGGGCTTCAATCCAGATGTTCTAATCAGATTCCGCTGATTCACAAACTGTCTCCAAACGACCTTATTTTATTGCTCCTACATTTCACCTTTGATAATTCGATCTGGCAAAATGTGTATTTGTCCTTCTCTCTCAATATTTCTCTCTCTCTCTCTTTCTCTCTCTTTCTCTCTCTCTCTCTCTCTTTCTTTCTCTCCTCCCCCCCCTCTCTCTCTCTTCCCCCCCTCTCTCTCTCAGCGGAGGGTTTTTGTGTGGACCCTTACCGCACCTTTTATGTTAGAAACGATCTCTACCAAAGGGATGGAGTGCATCTTTCCTTTAAAGAAAAGGCTGTACTCTGTAACATGATACAGGATGTCGTAACAAGGAGTAACAAGGAAAATAAATACCCTAGAAGACCTTACGGTCCATTCAATGAGAGTACCTTTGGACTAGCTGTCGAGCGGGCACATCCCCGCTCAATTGCCTTACGTCCTCCCTAAATGGCCACTTTTCAAGTCTTTGTCTAGTCTTGCCTTGAACTGGTCAACATAATTGCTGTTGACAACCTCCATCGGAAGTGCGTTCCAACTACCGCAGATACTGTACGTGAAAAATTTCCAACATAGATCGCGGTTATAACGCTTCAGCTCAGGTTTGAAGCCATGATTTCGTGTTCGGCTCTTATTAAGGCTGAAAATATTCCTGTAGTCAACATTGTCGAACCCTCGAAGTATTTTGAAAACTTCGATGAGCTGACCACGCAGTCTACGGGTTTCCAACGAGAACATATCTAATTCCATTAATTTATCTTCATAACTTTTATGTCTGATAGAGGGAATCAGTTTGGTTGCCCTGGCTTAGACGCGTTCCAATCTCGCGATGTCCTTTCGAAACGAAGGACTCCAAATTGTACGGCATACTCCAGGTGCGGTCGGACGAGGGAGTTATACTGACACAGTACTATGTCCTTGTTCCGATATCCAAACTGTCGCTTCATATACCCTAAAATCCTTTGGGCTTTCTTCTCAACCTCAATACACTGTTTCGAGAACTTGAGGTCACTGGTGATATTTACACCCAAGTCCTTCTCAGTGTCGGTGTTTACAAGAGTAGTGCCCTTAAGGATATAGGGTGATTGGTGATTTTGGTGGCTGATATACATCACTTTGCATTTGTTCATGTTGAAAGGCATTTGCCACGTATCAGACTACTCCCCAATCTTCCAAAGATCATCTTTCAGGGGGGCAGTATTTCCATCCTTTGCAACGTTCATACCAAGCTTAGTATCGTCGGCAAATTTAGAAATCTTGGCAACCATGTCGCCGTCCATGTCGTTGACGTAGATGATGAAGAGTAGTGGTCCCAGGACAGAACTTGAGGTACCCCGCTAGTAACGGGCACCCACTCAGAAGCCTGTCCATTCAGCACCACCCATTGCCGTCTGCCACTTAGCCAGTTATCTATCAAGCCTGCTACTTTTCCGTCTATGCCCAGTGCTCGCACTTTCCGGAGAAGGCGGCGGTGTGGTACCTTATCAAAGGCTTTCTGAAAGTCTAAGTAGACCACATCCACCGCCTTGTCCCGCTCTTGCTACAGAGAACCCTGTAGCGAGAACGTACTGCTCCTGGAGTTCGCAAACAACGAGTTCCTGACTCAATGGGTGAGAGAGACGACAAGAGACAATAATACCTTCGACTTGGTTTTCACCTCTGAGGATGACATCGTTGAGGATCTCTCGGTAGGCGAAGAGCTCGGTGGCAGTGATCACCGTCTAGTCAAATTTATAGTCAAGGTCCCCAAGGTAGATTCTGCGACTAGTAAATCGAGGAAGCTTGATTTGAGAAGAGCAGACTTTGCAGGTCTTCATGCTGGATTGACTGATTTGAGGCTAGAAGTGTGCGAGGATATTGAAGATTCATGGAATAGATTCAAAACTACGTTCATGAGTCTTCAATCACGATTCATCCCTTTGTAAAACCTTCGTCAGTCTTCTGTTCAACCAAAGTGGTTTTATCGAGTAATTGGTAAACTGCTGAGGGAGAAAAGAACGGTGTGCCAGCAGTCAAAGATTTCTGTTGACTTTGACGAGTATCGTAGGCTAGCTAGGATATAGAAGTCGAGCATAAGGGCGGCAAAGCGTGCCAAGGAGCTCCGAGTGGCGAGACTTTGCAAGGGAAATCCCAAGGAGTTATTTGGTTATGTAAACAACAGTAAACCATTACATCGCACGATTGACCCTTTGGTGAAAGAGGGGAGGACATTAAAGCACTAAGATGCAAAAGATTCTAGCCTTCTGAACGACTACTTCTCTTCAGTGTTTACTGAAGAGTGTGGTCCCATACCCAAACACACAGATTCTTACTTGGGGGAGAGCTGGAGGAAATGGACTTCACCCAAAGAGAAATAGAAAAAAAGATCACTGATCTAAAGACGAATAAGTTGTCTGCCCCGGACCAGTTTCTACCTAAAGTGTTGAAAGAAGTGCGCGATCAAGTATCACGACATCTAAGCACAATCTTCAACATGTCAATCCGGGCCGGATGCGTTCCTAGAGACTGGCGTGAAGCGGAGGAGAGTCGTATCTTCAAGAAAGGAGACCCTAGCCAGCCGTCGAACTACCGACCTATTAGCTTAACTTCAATAGGCGGTAAACTCATGGAAAGCATCATGGTGGACAAAATGACTTCATATTTAGAGTCCAACTTGGAATTGAGGAGTTCCCAGCACGTGTCCCGAAGGCAACGGTCATGCCTAACGAATCTTGTGGAATTCCTCCACTTCATTTTCAGTGAGGACGACCGGGATAAGGCGATGGATGTTTGTACTTAGACTTTAAAAAAGCCTTCAATAAGGTACTACACCTCCGCCTCCTCGGAAAGTGCATGCGCTGGGCATAGCCGGAAATGTAGCAAGTTGTATAGAGAACTGGCTAAGTGGCAGACGGCAACGGGTGATGGTGAATGGACAGGCTTCTGAGTGGGTGCCCGTTACTAGCGGGGTACCTCAAGTTCTGTCCTGGGACCACTACTCTTCATCATCTACGTCAACGACATGGACGGCGACATGGTTGCCAAGATTTCTAAATTTGCCGACGATACCAAGCTTAGTATGAACGTTGCCAATGAAGGAAACACTACGCGCCTACAAGAAGATCTCCTAGAAGATTGGAGAGTGGTCGGACACGTGGAAAACTATTTTTAACGTGAATAAATATAAAGTAATATATATCGGCCACTGAAACCCTCAATCACGGTATATCTGCTCTCGAACGCACTGATACCGAGAAGAACTTGGGTGTAACGATCACTAGTGACCTCAAGTTCTCGAAACAGTGCGTAGAGGCGGAGAAAAAAGCCCAACGGATGTTAGGTTATATAGAGCGACAGTTTGGGTATTGAAACAAGGAAATTGTACTATGTTTGTACAATTCACTTGTCTGACCGCACCTGGAGTATGCTGTACAATTTGGGAGTCCTTCGTTTCGAAAGGATATCGCGAGATTGGAACGTATGCAAGCCAGGGCAACCAAACTGATTCCCTCTATCAGACACAAAAGTTACGACGATAGATTAAGGGAATTAAATCTGTTCTCGTTGGAGACCCGGAGGCTACGTGGTCAGCTTATCGAAGTGTTTAAAATACTTCGAGGCTTCGACAATGTAGACTTCACTAATGTTTTCCAACTTAGTGAGGGCAGAACTAGAAATCACGGCTACAAACTTGAACTGAATCGTTACCACCGCGATCTGTGTCGGAAATTTTTCACATTCAGCATCTGTGATAGGTGGAACGCACTTCCAGTGGAAGTTGTCAACAGCAATTATGTTGATCAGTTCAAGTTAAGACTGGACAAAGTCTTGAAAAGTGGCCCTTTGGGCATGTAAGCCGTTGAGCAGAACTGTTCCTGATCGACTGCTAGTCCAAATGTACCCTCATTGAACAGACCGTAAGGTCTTCTAGGGTACTTCTTATCCTTGTATCTCCTTGTAGCGCGTTCTCTCTCTCTGTATCTATCTCTATCTCCCTGTATCTATCTCTATCTCTCTGTATCTATCTCTATCTCTCTGTATCTATCTCTATCTCTCTGTATCTGTCTCTATCTCTCTGTATCTATCTCTATCTCTATTTCTTAATGTGAACAAATGCAAAGTGATGCATATCGGCCACCGAAACCCCCAATCACAGTATATCCTTAAGGGCACTGCTCTTAAACCCACCGACACTGAGAAGGACTTGGGTGTAACTATAACTAATGCTCTCAAGTTCTCGAGGCAGGGTATTGAAGCGGAGAAGAAAGCCCAAAAGATGCTAGGTTATATAAAGTGACAGTTTGTATATCGAAACAAGGAGATAGTCCTGTGTTTGTATAACTCCCTTGCCCGACCGCACCTGGAGTATGTCGTACAATTTTGGAGTCCTTCGCTTCGAAAGGATGTCGCAAGATTAGAACGTGTGTAAGCCAGATCAACCAAACTGATTCCCTCTATCAGACACAAGAGTTATGAAGATATATTACGGGAATTAGACTTGTTCTCGCTTGAGACCCGGAGACTGCGTGGTCAGGTTATCGAAGTGTTCAAATTAATTCGAGGCTTTGACATTGTAGACTATATAATATGGTTATTCATGTGATTTATTTTCTGTTAATAAATCAGCCTAAATAGCGTTTCGAAAACCATAACCATAAATTTGCTTGATCGAAGTTGTCTGCTGATAGCTTTAGGCCTAAGACGACAGCGAAATAAATTTTGAAATAATGAACTGGGTTTTAAGAAAAACAATTAAACAAATATAAATATATTTATAGAATCAACGAATGTACAATGAGATAAGTAGATTAGGTATACAATGTAAGATATTTTAACTTATGATTTACAGTAACAAGATGCGAAGAGAATTGAAGTACGTGAAATAAATATGAAATAATATGGTGAAATAATAATATAGTGACTGTGATGGACTGTGAATTAGGGGCTGCAATGAGAAGTAATATAATTAAGACCTACTCTCGTATGGTCGTTTGCAAAGAATCTAAAAGTGGAATTAACTAAGTATGATTTGTTTGGAGGTAAATGACTAATTGTAGAAAGAATGATTACCGACCTTTATACGAAGAAAGCTGCGAGTTGACTTTGGCAGATAGTGTGCTATTTAGGCGATGGTGAAAGCAGGTGTTTGTTTGTTTGTGTGTGAAATTTTAAGAGATGTTTGGAACAGTATTACGTTTAATGAATTGACAAGTAAAATAAATGAATGAATTAATTATTAAGTTGTACATAAAATTATTTAATTTACAAAAGTTAAGTGAAATTATTGAACGATTAAATTGACAAAGTTAAAGGATTGCATAATATGAATTTTACATAATAATTGATGTATATATATATATATATATATATATATATATATATATATATATATATATATATATATATATATAAGTTTCCAAGGAGTTTTTTATTATAGGAATGCCCAGAGTGATATTTTCCAGCTTAGTCAGGGCAGAACAAGAAATCACTGCTACAAACTTGAACTGAATCGTTACCAGCGTGATCTGTGTGGAAAATCTTTCACATATAGCATCTGCGGCCATTGGAATGCACTTCCAGTGGAAGTTGTCAACAGCGACTCTGTTGAACAGTTCAAGTCGAGACTGGACAAAGTCTTGATAAATAGCCGTTTGGAGACTTGAAGTGTGGCGTGAGTTCTCTTCTAGAACGTCAATCTGACCCTTTAGAGGACTGCGCCTTCTCAAGTGTTCACTTAAAGGTACCCTCTTTGAATGCATCGTAAGGTCTACTAGGGTACCTCTTTTACTTGTTATTCCTTGTTAACTCTCTCTCCTACTCCCTTTCTCTCTCTCTCTCACCTTGCCGTCGGTGAGAGAGCTTGCGCGATCTGCTTGAGTTAAGCTAGTTAAGATGGGGGACTTTTAGTCCAGCAGGGTCACCCATGCCAGTAAGGTAGCTTTAGTAGAATCTAGACTAAGGGTTGTCGAACTTCACTACCACTTCATTGATGCGCCTCCTTGTATCCCCCTACTAACCTCTTCGATTCTGTTAGGCCTAAGTTGCACCAACTCTCTTCAACTGTCAAAAAACAACAACAAAAAAAAAACATTCATCTCTATTACAAATAAGTTATTTAGTCATAACAGCCTCACCAGCTACCCTATGCCGTGTAAGAAGAGGGCTTTGGAACCTCTTTAAATAATGCCTTGGAACACTCATAGGTTGCAAGAGACTGAGATTGAAGGGATATCAGGCGTTTGGGATACGATTAATGGAGAAATGCTAGGTACCTCTTAGAAGCTTTCTCCTAACGTGTATTGGCCGGACCAGCCCCTTGTGACCGCTACTTGGTGAACAAAGGCTCAACTGCTCTTGGTGAAAGAGCTTTTGTGCCTTGCTGGTTGCCAGATCAGCTAAAGATCTCGGATGAAGTCGTGGGCAATTAGCTTTACTATTTGCCTTAAGTCTGGCCGTTTTTAGTTGATTAGTAGAGCTTAGTAGGAAGACAGTTACGCCTCAAGCACCCCTGTCGAAAAATCAGAGATCTAGTATACTGGGGCTCTCGTGCTGCTCAGTTGGGAGCTGCGGCACGATTGGGGACGTCTGACTCAAGGGAGACTTTAGGGTTGGTGTGAGTGGTCAAAGGGTTTCTGTTAGCCGAATGACCGAAAACATCCGGGAAATAGGCGGATGTGGTTAGTGCGAAAGAAAATCACACACACAAGACCCCTCCTTTTTTAATGCATATGGTCCCCGGGCTTTTAAGATGGCGGAGAAGAATCGTCCTCCGTTCCGCAAGTCAACCTGCAAAGTTTATTAGATGGAGTGAAGACTTCGGAGGCAAGAGCTGCAAGGATCTCACAAATACTGTTACTGTCCTTGACTTCTGCGAACTGGAGAAGCGCCTGGGCGAAATCATCGCTCAACTGAAAGAGGAGAACTCTCTCCTCAAAAGGGAGGTTCACCTCTTAAAATCAGAGAGGTGCAACGGAGAGAAGGCCTCCGACGTCCAAAAGCAGGAGTCTTCTGCTTCAGGACTGGCTCAACGAGCCAAAAAGAAGAAAAGAAAGAGGAAGAAAGGAAAGAAGAAAAAAGAGAAATTAGAAAGAGAAGAAGAGAAAGTAGAAAGAGAAGAAAAGAAAGTGGAAACGGAGAACGATAAAGTAGAAATAGAAGAAAAGAAACGATAAACAGAAGAAGAGAAGACAAAGGAAGACAAGAAATGAAGTAAAAAATGTAGCGAAAAAAGAGGAAACCGGCAAGTCGCTTCCAAAAGGGAAGACTCAATCGTCTGCAGACAAATGTGCAAGGGTCACCCTTATTGCTGATTCTCAAGCACGGGGTCTGTAGCTCTTGCTAGCGGCCCGCCTTCGCACTAGTGTTGTGGTGGGGCGAATGTGAGTGTGTGTAAAAGGGCCATTCTCCCAACCCTTTTCTCAGTACCCTCTCCCTCCCTCTGTAAGAATGTGTGTGAATGGGAATGGGTTTGTTTTATTTTTGTTTATTTCATGTATAAAATGATTACCATGTTTTTCTTTCTTTCCAGGCGTTATTCTGGAAAGATAGTAGCTAATTTTGAGATATCACTATAATAAGATTGTACTTTGTTTAAATTAATCTTTTATCAAAGCGTTATTCTGGAAAGATAGTAGCTAATTTTGAGATATCACTATAATAAGATTGTACTTTGTTTAAATTAATCTTTTATCAAAGCGTTATTCTGGAAAGAGAGAGTGGAAGTGTGGACTGGTAGCAAGAGGGGTTCTATAGACGAGTGCTCCACCCAGCCCTGAGAGGAGGGCTTTCGTGTCTCTAACCACCTGAACCGCCATACCTGCCTTCAATGACAATCCTGCCTCCTTCTAAGTTAGCCAACTACCACCCACCTCCAGCAAGTGATAGCGCGTGCCCCCTTTTCATTCGGTTGTGGTTGTGTTTTTTTTGTTTTGTGTAGAATATAAGTAAATTGTTGTATCCGCCGGTTATAAGATTCTCGTTTGGTATCGTATTTTGATTGGGGAATTTAGCCTCATTTTGAAGTGTGCACACTTCCCTAGTAAATATAAAATTGTTGTAAATATAAACTGTAACTATCATTGTATTTTTTTTGTAAGTAAAGGGACTGTATATACAATCCGTTTTATTCTCCCTCGATTTCTCACGTCCGGACAGTGTAGGAAGCGGGTTGGATCGATTATCGATTGGGATTAGAGATCTATTTTCGGCCCGCTACATTTGGCGCCCGAATAGGGGCGTGAGACTTCGAAACTGGGAGCGTGACTGGATTGGATTGCAGTCCATACCCAATTAGTGTGACAAGTAGTTTGATTGATTTTTCCCTTCTCCTATCTTTTTACTAACTTGGGAACAATGGCTGTAGCGGAAACGTTGAATGAAGAAGTAGTGCGATTGAGACTGGAGTTGAGAAAGAAAGAAGAGGAGTGTGAAATGTTGCGGGGAATGATGGAGGGAATGGAGAATAAAATAAAAGGGATGAATGAAAAGACTGATAGGATGAAGAAGGAAATGGGAGACCGACAGGATCAGACGGACCGACGGATGCAGGACCTGTATAACATGATGATAGGGGCTGGATCAGCCCCAGGACCTACAACCCTGACCCTTGCTCCTACTGAAGGGACTCCGCTAAATGGAATGGATGGCAGTATGATTGAGTCTAAAGAAGATACTGAGAGTGGTAGGAAAGGGGGTGAATGGAAGAGAGTGGAAAGTAAGAGAGGAAGTAAGCATGGTTCTAAGGTTAAGGATAGGAAGGCGAGAGGGAAGAGTGTGGATTCGCTATACTCAGATGAGGGAGAGAGTGACAATATGATTGGAATGAGTGAGACCGAGAGTAGCTCTTCGGAGAGTGAAGTGAACGTGGGGAAAGGAATTTTGATTAGGGAAGTGCCAAGGATTGATAAGTTTAGATTGCATGGGGGAAAGAGTATGGATGAGTTCTTCGGGGATTTTGAGCGGTACTGCAAGCTCAAGTACCCGCAGAACAAGGGTCACTGGGTGAGTGTTCTGGGAGATTGTTTGGATGGGAAAGTGTTGGAGTTCTTGCGAGTGATAACGAGTGTGGGAGAGCCAAAGTACGATGTAGTGAAGAAGAGATTGATTGGGCAGGTGAAACGAATGAAAAAGAGTGTGAAGTATAAAAGGGTGAATGAATTTGAGAAGGCTCGAATGGGGAAGAGTGAAAGTGTGAATATGTATGCACATAGGCTTGAGAGTATGGCAAGAACGAGGTATGGTGATGATGATGTAAATGAATGTAAACCACTCATGAGGAAGTTTTTGGACACGATCCCGCGAAAGGTGAGTGAATGGCTGAGTGGAAAGAGGAAAGAGAGAGTGAGACTGACAGGTGAACGGTTGATGTGGGAGGATGTGTTGGAACTGTTAGAAGATGGACGATTTGATGATGAAAGCGATCTAGAAGAGGATGGATGGTACAGTGTGAATGTTGGAGGTAAGAAGCCCAGGAGCTTTCATCCACTCCATCAGTTTGTCAGCTACAGGGATGCCCTGAAGGCTGCACCAGCTGGAGTGATGTCAAACTTCCTGGGCCGGCAGAATGGATGGGCAAATGGAGGGTGGTCGAATGGAAGGAGGCAGATGAATTTCAAGCGTGGGAACGGATATATGAGAGAGAAACCGAGGTATGTCCCAGCAAATGAGAGACTGAGTGGTGGGAGAAAGATTGAGGAATGTCGTCGGTGTGGAAGGAAAGGTCATATGTTGGCAGAATGTAGGTGGACATCTGGTGCATGTTTTGGGTGTGGTAAGAAAGGGCATATGATAAAGGATTGCCAGGAAAGTGTGAAAGAGTGCTTCGAGTGTAAAGAAATAGGCCATTTGAAGAAAGATTGTCCGAGGTTGAATGGTGGAGCAACTGGTGGGGAAAGTATGAAATATGCATGTGGTAATTGTGGAAAGGCTGGTCATTATGCAAGGATGTGTCGTGACCAGAGGAATGTATGTAGCTATTGTGCGATGGAAGGACATTCAAGTGAAAAGTGTTGGATTAGAGTGAGAGCGCAAGGTGTGAATGGAAAGTCTGAAGCGGGAAACTGAATGGTAAGAGGGTACCTGCTGAAGTATCCTCTGGGTGCATGAGTGTGAGTAATGTGTTGGTAAGTCTGTCTAGTGTGAAAGTGCTGTCTGGTAGGAAGTATGAGTGTCTGAGTGTGAAGGTGGAGTTGAATGGAATTGAGTGTTTGGCTTTAATAGATTCTGGATGCAAGGCGAGCTTGGTGTATAAAGATGTGTATGACAAGTTTAGCGAGAAAGCCCTCCTGTCTGAGTGCAAGGGTAGTTTGGTAGGTATTGGTAATAGGAGAGTGCCTGTGATTGGAATGATAAGGTCAGCTGTTCGAATGCATGGTATGATGATGAATGAATGTGAATTTTCTGTGATTGATAAGGTGAGTAGTGAGTATGGTGTGATTTTGGGCTATGATTTTATGAAAATGAATCGTATGGTTGTGCATCCTGCGAGTGATCAGATTGAGAGAAAGATTGGTAAAAATGGGGTGTATAAGTTGTATGTAGGGAAAGATGGTAGCGTTTTGAGGAGTGTGTTTACTGGTATTGAGGTGACTGCTATGGAGAATGTAAGGCTTGTGAAGGGTGAAAGGGTGTCTGTTAGAGTGAGTTGGAGTAAGGATGTTAGTTTGAATGTGAGTGAGAACACTGTGATATTGGATGGAACAGATGCGTGTTATAAGGTAAGGCGTGTTGCTTGTGTGTTTGATGGCTTGATGAGAATGAATGATCCTTTTGTATGTGTGCAGGCGGACCCCAGTGTGAAAGGGCAGGTGAGGGGAATCCAAGTCGGAGATGTACTGGGCCACCTCTCCACTGTTGATGAGGTAGGTATGGATGATAGTACGGATATCAGGGTGAATGTTGCGAATGAAAAGACATGTGAATGGATGTATAATGAGGTGAAGGACATGGTGAAATTGGATGGATGTTTGACTGAGTATGAAAGGGAGGATGTGTATCGAATGATATTTGAGCGAAAGGGAGCCCTCAGTAAGGGTGATCTGGATTTCGGGGTTGCAAAGCTCCCGGAATTCAAGATTGTCCTGAAGGAGGACTCCCCAATCTATCAGCGGCCGAGGCATTTCCCACGTCCGGTTGCTGATGAGATTGAGGAGCAGTGTTTGGAATTGGAGCAATTGGGGGTGATTGAAGAGAGCGAGAGTGCATGGAATAGTCCAATTGTACCTGTACGTAAGCCGGATGGAAGATTGCGTCTGTGTGTGGATTATCGAAAGGTGAATGAAAGGACTGTGAAAGAAAGGTTTCCGATGTGTGTGGTATCTGAGTGTGTGTATAGTATGCATGGGATGGAGTGGTTTACGAAGCTGGATCTGGTATGGGGGTATTACCAGATGCCCATTGCTGAGGAGAGCCGGCCAGTAACTGCCTTCTCTTCCTCAAAGAGGCATTACCAGTTCCGGAACCTCAGCTTTGGGTTGGCTAATGCTCCCGGAGCCTTCCAGCGGGCAATGAATGTTGTGTTGAGTAAGTTTGCGAGTAAGAATGTGATTGCGTTTATAGATGATATTTTGATTATGACTGAGACTTTTGAGGAGCATATGAGATTGGTGAATGATGTGTTGAGAACGTTGGAGAGTGTTGGTGTGAAGGTGAAAGTGGCGAAGTGTGAATGGTTTGCGAAAGAAGTGGAATTCCTTGGGCATATGGTGAGTGAGAATGGATTGCGAAAATCATCGAAGTATGTTGAGAAGGTGCGAATGTTTCCTAAACTGGTGACTGTGAAGCAACTGAAGTCATTTTTGGGTTTGATTGAGTTCCAGCGAAAGTTTATACGTGATTGTTCTGGTGTGAGTAAGCCTCTGACTGAGTGGATGGGCAAGAAAGGTAGTACGGTTGTCAAGTGGAATGATAAGATGAATGAGGCGTATGAGAGACTGAAAGAGGCAGCGGCTGAAGATGTTGAATTGGCTTACCCAGATTATAGTGTAAATGCTAAAATGCTTGAATTGTATACAGATGCGAGTGGGTATTGTATGGGAGGTTTTCTGATGCAAGAGCAGCGTTTGAATGGAGAGAATGTCAGGCGAATAATTGGGTATGTATCCAAGGCTATGAATGTTGCAGAACGAAAGTATTCGACTGTGGAACGAGAGCTGGCTGCGATAAGATATTGTTTGAAAGTGTTGCGTCCATTTTTGTATGGTGTGAGGTTTGTGATAAAAACCGATCATCAACCTCTTATGTATCTGCAGCGTATGAAGTGGGCTGATAGTAGGATTGCAAGGACTTTGGAAGATTTGAGTGACTTTGACTATGTGATTGAGTATGTGCCTGGTGAACGGAATGGAGTGGCTGATTTGATGTCAAGGTATCCTGGTACGAATGATGAAAATGTGTGTGGAGTGAGTGATCCTGAGTATTTGCCGAAAGGAATTATGAATGGAAAAGAGAGTAAGGGTGGTGGTGATTCCTTGTTTGAGAGTGTATGGAATGGCTTGCAAGATTTGAAGAGTGATGGAGTAGATGTGAGAGTGCCCGATAGTGTAGATGATTTAAGGAAGGAGGTAATGAATGAAGTGTGTAGGAAGCCTGAAAGCATTGGTATGGCAAAGGTGCGGAACTTCATGAAAGAATTGAGAGCGATGTGTATGCAAGGGGTCCCGCCATTTCAGGAAGTGTTGATTGTAGTGAGTCGTTTGTATGGAGTGATTGTTTATGTGCACTTTGGTGGTGAGAGGCCGATTGTGTACAAGGATGAGAAGATGAAGGGTTTGAATCCTAATGTGGTACATCTGCAATGTTTGAGCGGTGTGCACTACAATTGGGTAATTGAAAAGTGTTCATATATAAGAGAGAAGAATGATTGTCTGGATGAAGATGAGTGTGTGTTGAGTGATGATATGGGAGTTAATGACAGTGTGGATATCAGTGCTGATGTTGGTGTGCTTGTTCCTTCTGTGTATTGCGAACATGGTGGACCTGATATGATGGAAGCGAGAGTGAAAGTTGGTGAAAGGTTGTTCTGTGGTTTGATTGATACTGGAGCGCAAGTGTCTTTAGTGAATGAGAATATTCTGAGTAAGTATGAAGAGTTTAGATGTTGCGAGCATAAACCTGTGAAGTTACGGATAAGTGGATTAGGGAATGGCATGATAGTGGCATGGGAACAGGTTAGTCTGAAAGTGAGTTTGGGTAATGGTGTGAATGTGAAGCATGACTTTGTGATTCTGAAAGGTGAGCAAATGCCTTGTTGTTTCTTGCTTGGTGTAGACTTTATGAGATTGAATGATTCGTCTTTGGATGCTGATAAGGATCGTCTTATGAAAGGTGAATGTGAGGTGATGAGGTTGAATGAGTGTGCAAAGAATGTTGTCAAGTTTTGCGGTATGATTGAGTTGATCATGGATGATGAGAACGAGATTTTAAGTGATGATTATATTCTAGAGATGCAAGAGATGTGTCCTTTTGTTAGTGAGTTGAAGAGGTGTGTAATGATGCGTGTTGATTTGAATGAATGGCCAGAGTGTTTAAGTGATTTTAAAAGGTATGCTAAGGATTTTGTTGTTTGTATGGATGTTGTATATTTTGTGAGGCATGTGAAGGGTGGTGATGATATGTATGTACCTGTGATGTCCTTAGTTGGTATGATTGGTCTGGTGAAGGTTGTGCATGATAATTATGGGCATATGGGTAAGTTTAAGCTGTGGGAGTGTATGAAGGAGCATGTGTTCCACCCGTTTCTGAGAACTGTTGTGAATGATGTTGCAACCCCGTGTGAAAGGTGTCAGAAGCGAAAGGTGCAAGGTGTGCAAGTGAAACCACCGATGTTGAAAGTTGATGCGAAAGAACCGTTTGAATTGGTAGTGATTGATTGTGTGTCTTTGCCGCGTACGAGAGCTGTGAATGTTGGTATGGTTGTGATGGTTGACCATAAAAGTAAGTTTGTGTATGCAGCGCCTGTGAGAGATAAAAGGAGTGTGACTGTTGCGCGTGTGGTTGAGCAGTTGTTTTTTCCTATGTGTGTATGGAAGCCTAGAAGATGTCTGAGTGATAATGGTCCTGAATTTGTAGGGGAAGTGTTTGAGCAAATGTTGAGAGAGAATGGTGTGGAGCATGTGAGAACAACTCCGTATGTACCGTCTTCAAATGGATTGGCTGAACGGACTATAAGAACCTTGTGTGAGATGTTGAGAATGATGAGTACGACAGTGAATGACTGGGATGTGTGTCTGGGGAGAGTGTTGTGGGCGTATAATTCAACTGTGCATAGTGCAACTGGAATGTCCCCATGTCAGTTTGTGATGAATTTTGAAAGGCGAGTGAAAGATAGGTTTCGTTTGAGTGAAAGTGAGCAGAGTGTATGGCGTGAGGCGCATGAAAGGTTCCGTTCATTTGAATTAGGTACAAAAGTATTGAAGGTGAAAGAAGTGAAGGGTAGGTTGAATGTATCAAAGATGAGTGAGAAGTTTGATGGACCTTATAGAGTTGTGAGAGTTTGGGAAAATGGGGTAACGTATGTTTTGGAGAGTTTGAATGACGGCATGACTGAGAGAGTGCGGGCTCATCAGAGTCAGTTAAGGAGATGGAGAGAACCTCCTGACTACCTGGTGAGCCATCCGGTGTATGGACTGTGTAGAGAGAGAGGTAAAGTGCATGATGATGAGATTGAATGTGATAGTATGGATCTGTCTGGGAAAGAGCTAGTCTTAGTCTCGAGGGGTAGAAAGCGTACAAGGAAGGGTGAAAGGAAGAATGCAAGTACGAATGAAAGTAAGTCTGAGCAGAGTGTTTCTGGTATGGGGGATCTTGAAAGGGAGATTGAGTTTTTGCGTAAACAGGTGAGTGATTTGGCTGGTATAAGTAGACGAGTGAGTGAGCTGCCTGTGCCTGATTTTTCTGGTTTTGGGAACAGTATGAATGATAGTGTGTTTGGGCAGAATGAACCTAGTGTGGCTGATTTTTCGGGTTTTATGAATGGTAATAGTAGGGGTGAGTTTGATGTAGTGAATGATGAAGTGGCTGATTTTTCAGGTTTCTGGTGGGAACCAGTCGAAGGGGTTTCTGGTATGCCTGTTGAGAATACAGGGGATGTGAGTGACCTGTCTGTTTCGCAAGAATGTACCTTGAGTTGGATGAGAGCTGTGAGTGAGGAGCTGATGAATGGGGGTATGAAGAGTGAGGGTTCTGAACGGAAGAGTATGAAAGAATTCTGTCGTGAGATGGGAGAACTGGTAATGAGGGCTAAGAGTATGGTTGATGAGATGATAAATAGTGACAATGAGACTGACAGGACGACTGACGAACAACCCCGACTAATTGCTACGCGTAGCCAGGGACCAGTAGAAGAGTGTGAATGGGTGCAGAAGGGTGCGATTGAGCACAAGTGGTACCGTGGAGAGTGATTGAAAGGGTTTAGTGAGTGGCTGGTCAAATGGCTTAGGGAAGGAGGGGTGTGGTGGGGCGAATGTGAGTGTGTGTAAAAGGGCCATTCTCCCACCCCTTTTCTCAGTACCCTCTCCCTCCCTCTGTAAGAATGTGTGTGAATGGGAATGGGTTTGTTTTATTTTTGTTTATTTCATGTATAAAATGATTACCATGTTTTTCTTTCTTTCCAGGCGTTATTCTGGAAAGATAGTAGCTAATTTTGAGATATCACTATAATAAGATTGTACTTTGTTTAAATTAATCTTTTATCAAAGCGTTATTCTGGAAAGATAGTAGCTAATTTTGAGATATCACTATAATAAGATTGTACTTTGTTTAAATTAATCTTTTATCAAAGCGTTATTCTGGAAAGAGAGAGTGGAAGTGTGGACTGGTAGCAAGAGGGGTTCTATAGACGAGTGCTCCATCCAGCCCTGAGAGGAGGGCTTTCGTGTCTCTAACCACCTGAACCGCCATACCTGCCTTCGTTGACAATCCTGCCTCCTTCTAAGTTAGCCAACTACCACCCACCTCCAGCAAGTGATAGCGCGTGCCCCCTTTTCATTCGGTTGTGGTTGTGTTTTTTTTGTTTTGTGTAGAATATAAGTAAATTGTTGTATCCGCCGGTTATAAGATTCTCGTTTGGTATCGTATTTTGATTGGGGAATTTAGCCTCATTTTGAAGTGTGCACACTTCCCTAGTAAATATAAAATTGTTGTAAATATAAACTGTAACTATCATTGTATTTTTTTTGTAAGTAAAGGGACTGTATATACAATCCGTTTTATTCTCCCTCGATTTCTCACGTCCGGACAGTGTAGGAAGCGGGTTGGATCGATTATCGATTGGGATTAGAGATCTATTTTCGGTCCGCTACAGTGTGAAGGTAAGCTGCCTGCCGGGACAGGGTAACCGACACATAAGAGTAGAGGCGGAGAAATCTCAGATTGCTGAGAGCTCAGTTTTTGCTCTGATGGTAAGTGGCAACGAACTCTACCTGAAAGGAAGTAGGGTAGGCCCTACGGATAAAATCCTCCGCACAGTCATGGGTACCGTGGACGACTGTGTGCTGAAAGCCCGCATGCGTGTTGTGGTCGAGATACTCCCGAGGAGAGGTCCAACACCCACCGCTCACTCGACTAACGTCTTTTTAAACCAGCGCCTGTCAGATTTTTGTACGGCAGAGGTCTTTTTTGAGGACCTATACCGCACCTTTTATGGTAGGAATGATCTCTACCAAACGGATGGGGTACATTTTTCATTTAAAAGAAAATCTTTTCTGTCGAACATGATCCAGGATGTCGTAGAGAGGACCCAAATGAGTGTCCGGCCCAGAGTGAAAGCGGACGTGCGCCAGTACGCTCGAGTCACTCCTGGTACGACCTTTTCGGAGGTCGCTAAGAGGAGTGACACCTCGCCAACAGCAAGCACGGAAACGGAAGAGGGTAAATAGTCTTACATTCGGGGACTCCCTGAAAGTTCTTCTGTTCAATGGGAGGTCAATCAGAAACAAGTTTCTTGAACTTCGTGGCCTTGTACAACGGAAGAAACCGAGATAGTGGCCATAACGGAGTCATGGATAAAAACCTCCAAACGAGATTTTTAGGGAGAATTCATGATTCCTAGCTACCAACTTTTTCTAACAGATAGGCTAGACAAAGAGGGTGGCGGTGTGATGTTGTATGTTAGGGATACATTCAAAACGATGAACTGCAACATTATATCCGACCACGAGCTCCTAGGTGTAGACCTAGATATAGGTCCTGCCAGATACAGTACCCTGCTGATTTATAAACCCCCTGCCCAACTCGTTGAAAAGGACAGGGAGCTGTACCGGCTACTGGGTGAACTTGTTGAAGACAGAGTGTGTATCGTCATGGGAGACTTCAACACCCAAGTTGACTGGGAAATCAGAGAACCCTGTGGCGAGAACGCACTTCTCTGGGAGTTCGCGAACGACGAGTTCCTCACTCAATGGGTGAGAAAGCCAACGAGAAGCAATAATACCCTCGACTTGGTTTTCACCTCTGAGGATGACATCATTGAGGATCTCTCTGTAGTCAATGTCCCCAAGGTAGAGTCTGCGACTGGTAAATCGAAGAAACTTGATTTGAGAAGAGCAGATTTTGCAGATCTTTGTGTTGGATTGACTGATTTGAGGTTAGAAGTGTGCGAGGATGTTAAAAATTCGTGCAATAGATTCAAAACTACGTTCATGAGTCTTCAATCATGGTTCATCTCTTTGAAAAGCCTTCGTCACGCTTGACGGCATCTCTGAAGGAACAAAGAAACTCCACTCGTGTCGTTGCCTCACTCAACACAACTGGCACTGCCACAGCGAATATGTGAACCTGTGCTTGCAGCCAAACCACTGACACTGTGACACGCTCCGGTCGCGTCCTAAGGAGACAGCGGCCATATCACGACTAGTAATACCATTTTTCAGAATAGAGGGGGGCGGGGTAACTTTCTTTGGTGGGGAGTATTTGTAGCACTGCCAGATTTTTATAATCAGCAGTACTCCCAAAATAAACAAAATAATGTACGTGTATATAATGTTTTTTGTAGTATTCCTAAACTAATTAAACAAAATAATGTACGTGTATATAATCATTTCTGTAGTACTCCCAAAATAATTAAATTCAATTTGTTATCCTTCCACGTAACTGGCATCTGTATTGTAAATATATATATAATATATTTATATATATATATATATATATATATATATATATATATATATATATATATATATATATATATATATATATATATATATATATATATATATATATATATATTTTCTCGAGAGAGTTACGGCCAACTCTTAAATTGCCGAACAATATTGGAACCGCCTTGCTTAAAAGATTTTCAAACCAACTTTGCTCTTCCTCATTGTGTTTACGCTCTCGCCTCTAAGGGTTTGTTAAATAAGTGTTCCACAATTCAGATTAACTAATTCGTCTCAAACGTGTGAACACTGTACTTATATATATATTTTCATTATTAAAGACTCTAATTTACTTATTACCATTGTGATTCCTTAACATCCCTTTTACATCGTTTGTTCTCTTAATATCCTATTAAATTTCTTTAACATTCCTTTAGCATCCCGTTTACATTGTTTGTTCTCTTAATATCATATTAATTCCTTTCACACCCCTTTACATTCTTTGTTCTCTTAATATTATAATAAAAAAACTTTTACATCTACTTAATATCCTGTTAACATTATATATCGTATTAACATCTATTTGATTATCTGTTACTATTAATTCGATTATCAATTATTATCCTGTGAATTGCCATTTTTAATTCTTTTACGTATCTATTAATTAATAACTCTTATTCTAATTTACATCTATTATATAACCAATCAGGTATTTGTGTTACACTTGTTAATTATAAAATGTATTATATTTTTCTACGATTGTCTATTCAAACACATCGTGTTCGTCGAATTCCGTCACACAGCCCAAATCTTAAAATTCAACCTTCATTTGTATCAATCTAATTTGTGTGTACAGGATATTGTATTTATATGCTATCTAGGTAAACCATATAATAACTAGTACACATAAATACCAAATACTTAAATTCCATGACCTATTCTCTTATTATTCTATTGATGCTTACTGCTGGGGGATTTATCTCTCTTCTGTTAAAATACATTATTTTTCTCTTTTCATAACTGATAGTAAGTTTACTTTCTTCAATGTATCTATAAATTTCCTCCGAGGCTTGTTGCATTTTCCGATGACACTGTTCTGGGTTCTTATCCCCCGCTACTATGGTAAGATTATCTGCGTACTGTAAGACTGCGACATCTCCATTTATTGGCATATTTACTATGTGCAAATTAAATAGAACAGGACTGATGTTTGCTCCCTGAGGTATACCAATTTGCACCTCTTTCTCTTCTGACAGTTTTCCATTATATATAACCCTGAATCTTCTGTCTGATATATATATATATATATATATATATATATATATATATATATATATATATATATATATATATATATATATATATATATATATATATATATATATATATATTAGTGTAGCTGGGTAGCAGTCTTTCCTGAATGCAAATTCAAATTTTGTTGATGACCATTATGTATTTTGCGTTAATTAATTTCCTTTTGCAACTTTCTCTTCTTCTAACTCTTTTTTATTCCATCTTGTAGATAGTGGATCACTTGTCGGGTATTCATCTCTTTTTTTAAATGAATGTGATTGGTAAAAAAACAAATTAAATTGCTAAACTTTCGATCTTATTCGATCATCTTCAGAGCGTTTTGAAATGTTCTTGCCTCCTTTACCGATGTAATAAGTGGAGTGAGGATCTGACAGAGTGAAAGAAACGATTTTTAAGGGGTATTTATTCCGCCTTGGTTAAATCTTACGTTAGAGGAAATGGCCCACTCATATGAGTGAAATTTTAAAATATTTTTAATGTGCAATTCCAGCCTGTCGCTTGACTGTTGATGACCGGCTTATTTTCATTTATTAATATGGCTTCTAAGGTGTTCAGCCTCGCTTTATTGACCTTTTTTTCTTTTAATAATGGTGTTATCAACGAGCATATCTCTCGTTAAGTTAATATTATGAGCACTCTCCATATGATTCTTAGGTCCTCCGCTTTGTAGATGCATGGCTAAACAACCACTACACTTTCGAGACGTTGGGCAAAATTGCACATCACGGTAACTTATACTTCGAGTGGGCTAATCCCGGCAATTTAAACATGGTGTCCCAAGAAGGAGAGTTGCAAGACACCACAAAAAACACTTATAAGTGTTGATCACGATATCGTACTCTTGAAGGAGAGAAAAAAACCTGACGAAGGTGAGAAGGGCATTTCTCGAGCTCGAAAGATGCTATTAACAGGTCGTCAATGTAGCAAATAACAAAGGAAATAGCTCACAGAACTTGGTCCATGAAATGCTGGAAGGTCTGTCCAGAATTTCGCAAAACATAGGGCATTCTAACCATTTCAAAAGAACCAAACGGAGTGGTGATGATAGTCTTTGAATTATCGTCTAAGTGAATAGGGATCTGGTTGTAAGTACAACCAGATCCAAGTGAGAAAAGATTGTACAGACAGAAAGAGATGAAGTCAAATCGCTATGTAAGGCAACGAATAACGGTCCGGGTTTGTTATCGTGTTTAGGGCTCTGTAATCCCCAACTGCTTTGAATTCCCCCGGGGTGGATTTGAGAACGATATGGAGTAAGGAGGCCCAAGGTGAAGAGAAAGGCCTACAAATGCCAGCTTCCATCATGAATTGAAATTCACCACGCATTGCAGAAAGTATCTGGGGCTAGACAACGAGGTCGCGAGATTACAGGTCCTCCTGTTGTCTCGATCCGATGCACAACGTCATGTTTAATGGCCCTATCCTTCGAAGGTGGAACTTGGAAGGGTAAGGTCTGGAAACTCCTGCAGAAAGCGCCGTGACGTGCTTCCTGTACTCGTTAGAAGTGACCTGCACTCGTTCTTGTAGGGATAACGCGTATCTCCCACTCTCACATTTCCTGTTTTTCTTCTCCCCAATGTGACGATCTTTACTTTTTTGTCATTAGTTCGGATTTTTCATTTTGATTCATATTCGTTGACTTTTCTTATTTCTTCGGCAGTCATTCGAGCTTGCAAAGGCACGTTTCTATATCTACTAACTATGAGCTGACCTATGTCATCGGCGAACTGTATGCTTAGGCTAGTGGGGTAGATTAGCTCTAGGGTGTCGGCTGTATATATCGAGTATAAGGTTGGGCTGAGGCACCCGCCTTGAGGCAATCCTCCCTGTAGATTAAAGGTAGGACCGTTCGTGCGCCCTATACTGATGCACGCCCACCTCTCCATGACATAATCACAGAGGATTTTTTAAAGTTTTGCGCTTAAACCCAGCTGGAGGATCTTGTATTGCATCCCTCTTAGTCATACTTTAGGGAATGCCTTTGACACGTCCCTGCATACTATGCCGATATAGCTCCTGTTTTTCTTCGTTTGAGCAATCTTTTTCGTGATGACATTTATTGCCATCTTGGTGCTTCTCCTCTTACTGAAGCCGTATTGCTGTTCGTTGTAGAACGAATTTCCCTCTAAGTGATCGACGAGTCTTCTGGTACGAATGCATATTTTGAAGTAATAAGTTATCGGTCAGCTCATATATAAATATCATTCACGAAGACGTAGAATTCAGACTTCTTGAAACTTTGAACTAACGTATGGTTACCAAGTTACCATATTTTTTTTATAAATTAACTAAAAATTTATTGAGACATGGGAATGAATTTGTATATAGATTTTTAATATATCTTTGATATGATTTTTACGAATTGTAGTTCAATACATTACGTATAGTCACTAATTACATATGAGATAACCTGCGCGATCTTTGCTATTATTATCCAAATTCATTATGGAGCTCATGTCGCTACCTCATTCTTCTGCCGCTGCAGAAAGAGTATTTTCTCTTCTTAATAACATTAAAACGAAAAATCGAAACACCTTAAAGACAACAACATTAAACGCACTATTGCGATCAAAATCATTGCTTAATAATATAAATTGCATTTCATGGGCTCCACCTAGAAAGCTTTGCCTCAATCTACACGAAAAACATTGGAATACAAAGAGAAATATAGAAGCTGGAGATTCATTTTAAATGCAAAGACATATAAGTAGCTAGTAAAAACGGAATTGGAAAAAAATATTGTTTTAGGAGCTATTAATTATTTCAAAAGCTGGGCGTTGCGGCAACGAGTTGCTACTTTGTCGCAATATGAATTTCAAAGTCGCAAACGTTTTGAAAAAGTCGGACTAAGCAAAGTCGCACTGCTAATTATCCGCGACTTTGAACAGGAACAAAGAGGCTATTCAGTACGGCCGGGGACGTCCTCAGGGCCAAGAGGTCCTTCCTAGATGAGGTCAACTTGAGGAGCTTGTGTTCCTCAAAGGGAACATGGACCTCCTGGAGGAGAAGATGGGCCAGGAGGACATGAGAAGAATGACCTGTAGATATTAGTTTAGGCTGTGTTTTAACTAAAAAAAAATCAATGTTTTTCTTCCTTATAAAAGCATGTTTCTGTTACCACGCTAAAGTTTTCTTTGTAATTTAGGACATGAGAAGAATGACCTGTAGATATTAGTTTAGGCTGTGTTTTAACTAAAAATAAATCAATGTTTTTCTTCCTTATAAAAGCATGTTTCTGTTACCGCGCTAAAGTTTTCTTTGTAATTTAGTGGAGTCGCACTGAGAAAACAAAGTCGCAGTCGTAAGTGGCATGGGGGGGGGGGGAATCACAAAGTCACAGTCGCACCAGATCCGGCGGCAAATTCCCAAAGTCAAAGTCGCACCTGAAAAAATTAAAGTCGCACTCAGCTATGATTTCATCATATTTAAATTGAAAGAAATCTTTATTTTTCTCATGATATTTAGAGTACTTTAGTTATATTAACATTGTCATTTCACAATCTATTTTCATTTAGTTAGTACATATGTCTCATTTCAATGATTTTGAATATTTGAAATAATATTATTTTGATATATACTGTAAATATATATTAAATATGTTGAACTGAACAGATAAAATAATGAAATATATTGAAAACATAGTTTTCATATCCTATTCTGTCAATCATATACATACGATAACAACTGTTTTGTTAATAACTGTATATACTATTGAAAAAAAATTACCTCTCTGAGTTATTAAATTAACAATTAAGAACTCGAATAAATAATATTTTGACTTCTGATGATATCTGAATAAAAATAAAGGTATCACTTCAGTTTAGGGGCACACGGTAGGTGGCGCTGTTTGAAGGCTATCATTTTGGGCTAAAATATATGTCTTATGACGTCAGACAGTAGCTTCAGATGTGACCAATCACGGCGTTATATATTTTTTTGTATATGAGTATATATTGAGGGACTGTTCCCCCAGACCCCCCAATTGATTGAAACTCAGGATCATCTTAGGGTGGTCCCCCCACAGTGATATCTTCCCTATGACCAGTCCCCCTGAATTTACTGTTTTTTTTCCTATTTTATTTTTCGTATTTTTTGTTTCGTTGCGAACGACAACAGCTTTTTACTGGCAGAAAAAACTGGTAGCCTAATGGCAAATAATACTTACTTACTTACGTAAAAACGATTAATTACGAAAAAATATGAAATTTGAACAATTTCTTTTAAACTTAAATGGGAACCCACGGAAAATGTACCCCTAGTGGCTGATTGTTTGAAACGGCGCTGCTGTCGCTTATTGTTTTCGTTTACATATAAATATTTTATCATAACGAAACATTAAATTTTCGCACTCATTTCGGGCATTTTATAGTTTTCTCGATTAGTTTATGCGCCTCTAAAAAATCTAAAAGTTTTTCGCGGTCATGCAAAATAAACCCGAATTCGAATAACGAAGAAGAACAACTAGAGCACGAAGAAGCCGTGACAAAACAGGAATACTGCCACAGATGGTCCTATTTATAGCTACGGCGTTGCCAGTAAAAAAACTATTATCGTTCGCAGCGAAACAATAAATACGAAATAAAAAAAAGAAAGGAAAAAACAATAAAATACATCAAGAAACCTTACCTAACTTAGAAAAAAACTATAAATGAGCATAGGGGCAGATATTTAATAAATAATACAGAATAAAGGTTACAAACCCCCAAACAACAAAAAAATATAACGCCATGTTTGGTCACATCTGAAGCTACCGTATGACGTCATAAGAAATATATTGTAGCCCAAAATTGTAGCCTAGTAACGGGGCCACCTACCGTGCGCCCCTAATCTGAAGTATTACCAAAATAAATTGTTCATTAATTAGTTAAGAAAAAATAAAAGAACTATTATTTATACCGTATAACTAATTTTTTTTATACTGAGGTACGTTTTTGATGCCTTTTCACAAATTTTTTTGTACGATCACTAAAACTCTCGGCAGCCGAGCTCTCAGTTTTGGCGTAAATACTCCAGTATGAACTTTTATTCACGTTTTGGCAGAAATACTCCAGTATGAACTTTTATTCACTTATTTGTAGATACAGAAGATTTCTAGAAGAGGCTTACACCCGTGACTCCAGCCAAATATTCAACTTGTAGAGGCGTGTGGTGGTTTATTTGTTATAATTATATTTTAATTCTTGATTAATCCAAAATTTATCCAGCCTAGACTCAAACTGATGTATCGAGGTTGCTGCAGCTGCCTACTCAGAAAGCTGATTCCAATTCACCACCCTCCAGGGGAATGCATACTTCTTTACATTCAATCTTGGGTAATTCTAAAGATCCATACCCCGTGAGCTTTCCCACTCGCATTCCCATAATATTTCTTCCACTTCCCAATGTTTCACCCAACTCTGCGATTCACTTGTATTATTACTTGTTCCTGAGGGACGGCTCGCTGGGTATGGTTCTTCATGTTAACACTTAACATATTTACACTTGTGCTACTGACTACACTCTCACTCAGACTGTCCCATTTATCTATTACCCTAGAACTGAAAAACTTGTTACTTTTTGATGTCCTGTGACGTGGCTTTATGAGTTTCAAGCTATGTCTTCTAGTCTGGATGTTCTGGTCTCGAGGAGCTAGCTGTAAGTAGTTATCATCACCAACCTTGTTGAAACCCTTCAGGATCTTGAAAGTTTCAATCATGTCCCCTCTGGTTCTCTGCTCTACAAGTGTTATGAGACCCAGCTGGGCAAGTGTCTCTTCATATGGCAATTCCGCCAGATTCGGGACTAGTTTGGTTGCTCTTCATTGAACTTGTTCAAGTTTCCTTATTTTCCTTTTGGCATATGGTGACCAAGCCTGAATACAGTACTCAAGGCGTGGCCTAACTAGTGACTGAGTGTAAATATTCCTCTGTTGTAATGCAGGAGGAATTGACCATTCTGTCCAATTGGGCTGAGAAATGGCAAATGAAGTTTAACATAGACAAATGTAGTGTACTTAGTATAGGTAGAAATAATCCACTGAATAGTTATAAATTAAATGGGAGAAATTTAGGGAGGACCGATTGTGAGAGGGACTTGGGTATTTTGGTAAGTTCAGACCTTCGTCCTAGAAAGCAATGTCTGGATGCTAAGAATAAAGCTAATAGGATATTGGGATTCATTAGGAGGAGTGTAAGCAATAAGAGTGCTGAAGTCATTCTAAAACTGTATCTGGCGCTAGTTAGGCCTCATCTAGACTATGCAGTACAATTTTGGTCACCATATTATAGGAAGGATATTGATTTGCTTGAGTCTGTGCAGAGAAGGATGACAAAGATGATTGGTGGGCTAAGGAACTTACCTTATGGTGAAAGGCTCAGAAAACTAAATCTACATACATTGGAAAGGAGAAGAGTCAGAGGGGGATTGATTGAAGTCTTCAAATGGGTAAAAGGATATAATAAAGGGGATCTGGGTAAGGTTCTTATACTTAGTGAACATGACAGGACACGTAGCAATGGGTTTAAGCTTGATAAGTATAGGTTTAGGAAGGAGATTGGGAGGAATTGGTTTACAAATCGTGTGGTAGATGAATGGAATAGGCTCACTAGACATGTGATAGAAGCCTCCTCTCTGGGTAGTTTTAAGAATAGATTAGATAAATATATGAATGAAGCTGCTAGATGGGACTGACTTTTTTATGTACATATGTATATATTTTTCTAAGGAGTGGGGAGATTATTTTGCGGTTGCATGAATGGACATAATCCTCTGGATGCATTTTATGTATATTGTAGATTAGATCTGACGAACTCCTGTAAAGGGTGACAATGTTGATGACTTTTCTCTGGTAAGAAATCTTTTGTGTGTTGACTGGAACAGGAGCTGCCAAGTGTAGGCCATGAATGGTCTTTTGCAGTCTCCTTCTTTTCTTATGTTCTTATGTACAGCATTCACCATCATCTTTTCCTATCCTCTATAGCTCCATAAAAAATAAAAATGGGATCTCCATGGGTTTAGAATCTATGGGCAATTATGTGACACTGGTATACCTACTAAAAGTATTATTGACCCAGAAATTATGGTGATATCACATACCTACGTAAGTCCTAACTATGACATGGCCTATATACCTCTTATATAATATTTTTGAATCAATAAATACTACATCACTGCCTATGTACACCTTATATACATACTTAGGTACCTACCTTATATAGGTAATCTTGCCAAATCAATGTAATACGAAAAGCAGTCTTTAACTGCCTTTCATTAATCCTTAACTAATTAATGTATATTTTTCAGATACCAACATCATTTATGTCTTCAATATATAAATTAAAATAATTTTAAGATATCTTCTAAGCTACCTACTTAATATTAAGGTAACACTTCAGTTTCAGGGTGCACGGTATGTGGCGCTGTTTATAGGCTACAATATATGTCATGATGTCAGACGGTAGCGTCAGATGTGAACAATTACAGAGTTTTTTTTTTTTTGTATATGAGTATATACTGCCCCCCAATTGATTGAAACTCGGGATCATTGCAGGGTGGACCCCCTGCAGTTATATCTCCCCCATGAGCAGTCCCCTTGAATTTACTGTTGTTTTTTTTTCCCCCCCAACAGCTTTTTACTGGCAGAAAAACCTAACCTAATAACACAATACTTACTTTTATAGGTTTCTTGAATAGTTTATGCGCCTCTAGTTAATCTAAAAGTTTTTCGCGATTATACAAAATAAAGCTAAATTCGAATAACGAAGAAGCACATGGAGAGCACGAAAACACCATAACGAAACAAAAATATTTGCAAAATGGGTCCTATTTATAAACTACGACGTTGCCAGTAAGAAGCTGTTATCGTTCAGGGCAAACAAAAAATATGGAAATAAAACAATAAAAGATATCAAGAAACCTTACCTAACTTAGAAAAAACTATAAACAAGCAGAGGCGCAGATATTTAAGAACATAAGAAAAGAAGGAGACCGCAAAAGACCATTCATGGCCCACACTTGGCAGCTCCTGTTCCATTCAACACACAAAAGACCTCTTACCAGAGAAAAGTCAACAACATTGTCACCCTTAACAGGAGTTCGTCAGATCCAATCTACAATATACATAAAATGCATCCAGAGGATTATGTCCATTCATGCAACCGCAAAATATAATCTTCCCACTCCTTAGAAAAATATATACATATGTACATAAAAAAAGTCAGTCCCATCTAGCAGCTTCATCCATATATTTATCTAATCTATTCTTAAAACTACCCAGAGAGGAGGCTTCTATCACATGCCTAGTGAGCCTATTCCATTCATCTACCACACGATTTGTAAACCAATTCCTCCCAATCTCCTTCCTAAACCTATACTTATCAAGCTTAAACCCATTGCTACGTGTCCTGTCATGTTCACTAAGTATAAGAACCTTACCCAGATCCCCTTTATTATATCCTTTTACCCATTTGAAGACTTCAATCAATTCCCCTCTGACTCTTCTCCTTTCCAATGTATGTAGATTTAGTTTTCTGAGCCTTTCACCATAGGGTAAGTTCCTTAGCCCACCAATCATCTTTGTCATCCTTCTCTGCACAGACTCAAGCAAATCAATATCCTTCCTATAATATGGTGACCAAAATTGTACTGCATAGTCTAGATGAGGCCTAACTAGCGCCAGATACAGTTTTAGAATGACTTCAGCACTCTTATTGCTTACACTCCTCCTAATGAATCCCAATATCCTATTAGCTTTATTCTTAGCATCCAGACATTGCTTTCTAGGACGAAGGTCCGAACTTACCAAAATACCCAAGTCTCTCTCACAATCAGTCCTCCCTAAAATTCTGCCATTTAATTTATAACTATTCAATGGATTATTTCTACCTATACTAAGTACACTACATTTGTCTATGTTAAACTTCATTTGCCATTTCTCGGCCCAATTGGACAGAATGGTCAATTCCTCCTGCATTACAACAGCATCAGAATCAGCCCTAATGGCCCTACCTAGCTTAGTATCATCAGCAAATTTACTCAGGTCACTACTTATACCTATGTCAAGATCATTAATATAAATTAAGAATAGCAAGGGACCCAAAACAGATCCTTGAGGAACTCCACTGCTAACACACCCCCACTCAGATTTAACTCCATCTATACTATATTTAGTAAATAATACACTAAAAATTACAAATCCCCCCCCCCCCCAAAAAAAAAATATAACACCGTGATTGGTTACATCTGAAGCTACCGTCTGACGTCATAAAAAAAACTATTGTAGCCTACTAACAGCACCATCTACCATGCGCCCTGAATATGAGAAGTATTATCAATATTAATTGTGGGTAATTCTGCATGAAATCAGGCAAATTTCGATATGTTGATACATGTCATAAAAGAACTTCACATGTAAAATTATAGCTCAGTACCTCAAACAGTTCCGGAGATATGGCCCATGTAATTTTTGGGTATTTTTAGAGACTAAGTCGATTTTTCAAAATCCCCGACTTTGAGGTCTCATAAAACATGCGGTTTGAAAGATATAGGTCTGAAAAGATCAGGGCCATAGATTCCAAAAAAGCAATAAAAAACAGTCTATCTCTAACCATCAAAGAGTTATAAGCTAGCAAAAACTGAAATATTGAACAAATCGTCACATCTAAACCAACTTCTGATTCAAAATATTCATACTTAGAATCAATACTAAAAGTTATAACTGATAGGATATGATGATATGTCTTTCATTGTATTTAAAACATTTTCTAGCAGTTGAACATACATAGCAGCTTTTGACCTTTTTGACTGTGGAAACATGAGGACCCCCTTCAAATTTTTTGTGCTTGAAGGGGAAGGTCTATCCACTAGCTATACTAAATATCTTATTTGTTCCATTATTCCTTCCTTCATTTTCACAATGCTGAATTCAGGACACTATCAGTGTTACAGCAGTGTCCCTTTATATCCTGAATTCTGTATAATATGGTTTCTAATATTTGAAACCTCTGATATCTTTGGCTTCTAATGTATTGGGCTGATAGTTAGGGATGGTTGTAATGATACTTCAATGTTAGCATTGAAATTCCAATTTGCTTAGCAGGATGAGTTTTGCAGGATGGCTGATGCAAAAGCTGAGTCTAGCAAATGCTGTATTAGAGGAAAGGTGTGGTAGATGAATGGAATAGGCTCACTAGACATGTGATAGAAGCCTCCTCTCTGGATAGTTTTAAGAATAGATTAGATAAATATATGGATGAAGCTGCTAGATGGGACTGACTTTTTTTTATGTACATATGTATATATTTTTCTAAGGAGTGGAGAGATTATATTTTGCGGTTGCATGAATGGACATAATCCTCTGGATGCATTTTATGTATATTGTAGATTAGATCTGACGAACTCCTGTAAAGGGTGACAATGTTGATGACTTTTCTCTGGTAAGAAATCTTTTGTGTGTTGAATGGAACAGGAGCTGCCAAGTGTAGGCCATGAATGGTCTTTTGCAGTCTCCTTCTTTTCTTATGTTCTTATGTGTCTACAGTCCCAGGTACACATTCCCATCATAGTTTTGTGCCAGTTGGGGACATGAAACTTGAGATTTGGTGAATTTCAGTAGACACCATCTTTAAAACAGTTCAGATGGGAGGCTTGCAGGGTATCAAGCCACAAGATGATAGTGCTTTTGAGGTAGCTTGCATGTATGACGAAGACTTGTATATTGGGATTGTAGAAGATCACTGATGAACAGCATAACTTGCTTGTCAACTTCATGCAGAAGGGTGCAACCGAGCAGTCACTTTCATGGCCATGAAAGTGATGTAATCTGCACAGTTGATGTCCCTAGTGCCCAAGGAGCAAGTGACAGGCAGTATTTCTTGTTGAATTCCGATTTGCAAAGAGTCCTGCAATACTGTGAGAAATCATAGATATCTGATTAATCAATCTGTTTAGAAAGGAACTACCTGCATGATGATATAGTTATACTGTTAGTGTTTTTGTTAATTTTATGGTTATAACATAGATATACTGGTATTTTGTGGCACATACAATATCAGGGAGGTGTGTAAATACAATAAGTAAATTAGCTAAATCACTGGTGAAATGGTCTGTCCTAATATGCACGAATAAAGGATGGAACAAATAAGATATTTAGTATAGCTAGTGTATAGACCTTTCCCTTCAAGCACAAAAAAGTTGAAGAGGGTCCTCATGTTTCCACAGGGTCAAAAAGGTCAGTCATTTTCTGAAAATCATGAAAATTGACTATATTTGAAACACTATTTCTCAGCTGCTATGTATGTTTCTCTGCCAGAAATGGTTTTAAATACAATAAAAGACATATCGAGGGGCAGTCAATAAGTTTTGCAAATCGGTAGGGCAAAAGAGAGGAAGGGGGATGGCTGTTTGTGGAGGTGTTAGGACAAGTCAGGACCTGCAGCAGCAGACTCCTGCCTCGTCTATTTAAGAAGCAGTAGCTAATCGCAGATTGTCAGTCACAAATTTGTCAACAATGGAGAAGGTTGAGCACCGTGCAGTGATAAAATTTTTGACCAAGGAAGGCAAGAATGCAAAAGAGATCCATGAATGCATGGTTGCAGGTTACACCGACACTGCCCCTTCCTATGCAACCATTGCTCGCTGGAATAGGGAGTTCCACCATGGCTGTGAGTCCCTTGAAGATGACCCCCATCCAGGATGCCCATCAGACGTGACCACAAGGACAATGTGGCTCGTGTGGAGAGGATGATCCTCGAAAATTGACAGGTGAAGGTCGAAGAAATCGAGCGAGAACTTGTAATATCACATGGAAGTGTTATGAACATCATCCACGACAGTTAACCATGGCCAAGGTCTCTGCCTGTTGGGTCCCTAGAAACCTCACAAAACCTCATGCCTCACGAAGTCACTATGCGTGACTTCGAGTCACGCCATCTTCTGGGATTCTGAGGGAGTATTCAGGGTGCACCACGTGGAAGGACCATCACAGGCCAATATTACGCTGAGGAACGGTCTGGGTTGAAGAAGTGCATCCGTCAGAAGTGGCGTGGCAAGTTGACACACAGTGTCCTGCTCCTCCACGACAATGCCCCTGTCCACAAGGCCAGAGTTGCACAAGCTGCCCTGCGTGAGTGCGGATTTGAGGGGCTCAACCTTTTCCCCTACAGTCCAGATCTGGCCCCTAGCGACTACTTTTTATTCTGCCAGCTCAAGGCTGCACTGCATGGACGCCAGTTTGGGGATGATGAAGATGTCCAGCTCGCCGTCCAGGAGGGGATTGAACAGCATAACATAACATAACATAATTTCACGGATGACAAAAGCCACAAGGGCCTATCAAAGGTCATCCGCATCCATCAAAACCCACCCACAAAAAGCACCATCGCCAGGGAAAGACAAAATCAAAGTCCCCCATAATATAATATAACATGACAAAAGCCACAAGGGCCCATCATAGGTCATCCAAGTCAAACGGCCTCTTTTTTAAGGCACCCAAACTCCCAAGAAAACTACATCCAGAGGATTGCGTCCAGAAGCAAAGGTATCACCAATCAAGGCTTGTCAAGAACTAAATCATGCAGCTATAGATATATATAAACAATATTAATATATACAAAACTTAGGAACCATCACAACCTTCCCTCCCCATAAACTCATCCAACCTACTCTTAAATACATTTAAATTTGGACTACCTACTACCCTCGGCGGCAATTTGTTCCAGAAGTCTACCACTCTATTGGTGAAAAAATAGTTTCTTAAATCCAACCTACACCCTTGCTTTTTAATTTTCAAGTGGTGACCTCTAGTCCGATTTCCATCATCTAACTCAAAAAACTTGCTAACATCCAATTTATCTATCCCAGAATTTTTTTTAAAGAGCTCAATCATATCCCCTCTCACACGCCTCCTTTCGAATGAGAACATATTTAATACCCTCAGTCTATCTGTATATTCAAGGTGCCTCAGGGAAGAAATAATCTTTGTTGCACTGGCTTGAGAAGGTTAATATCTTGTCTAAAATGTACTCTAGATGTGGCCTAACATAAGAGTTATAGAGTTTTAGAATAACCTCGTTACTTTTGTAACTGACATTTCTCTTAATGAAACCCAGCACTCTATTTGCCCTATTTCTTGCTTCAATACACTGCTTAGAAAACCTTAATGACTTATCTATTACTACTCCTAGATCTTTCTCATCCTCTACTGAGCTCAGCCAATGCCCATCCATTTCATAGTTAAATTCTCTTTTATCTTTTCCCATGTTAATAACTTTGCACTTATCAAGGTTGGAAGTCATTTGCCACTATGTGCCGAGGATAACAATTTATTTAAATCCCCCTGCACTTTAAAATTATCATCAATATCTTTAACTACAGCTGCTAATTTGGTATCATCCGCAAAAATTGACACTTTATTATTTACTGCCTCCCCAAGATCATTTATATAGATGACAAATAATAATGGACCGAGAACTGATCCCTGAGGAACCCCACTGATAACATCCCTCCACTCTGACTTTACACCATTTAGCACTACCCTTTGCTTCCTGTCTTTCAGCCACTCAGCTATCCAATTTGAAACACCCCCACATATCCCGATCATTTTTAATCTATGAACTAGTCTCCTATGTGGTACCTTATCAAATGCTTTACTAAAATCCAAGTAAATTACATCTACATTTTCTGCCTTATCTACTTGATTTGTTACGAACTCCAGAAAGACTAGTAAATTAGCCAAACATGATCTACCTGATCTAAACCCATGCTGAGCATCGCTGATTAACCCCTCCCTCTCTAGATGTTGGCAAATCCCTTTTTTAACTATTTTCTCAAGAATTTTACAGACTACAGGAGTTAGGCTAACCAGTCTAAAGTTATTTGGATCCTCTTTACTACCCTTCTTGAAAATGGGGACTACATTCGCTCTCTTCCAATCATTGGGTATTTCTCCATATTCCAGTGACCTAGTATACAACTTCTCCAGAGCTATGGAGATACTTTCTACCCCTTCTTTAAGTATCCTAGAATGAATATTATCAGGGCCGGAGGACTTGGTAGCATCTAACTCACCTATTAGTCCTTTTATCTTCCTCCAAATCCACACTAATGTTAGTAAACACCTCTTTCCCTGACCCATGAGTACTATACATAAGACTATTTAGTTTCTCCTTTGTAAATACTGATGCAAAATGACCATTTAGTACCTCAACTATTTCCTCATCAGTTTCTCTCACAACCTCTTCATATTTGATAGGTCCTATTTTAACTCTGCCAGACTTGTTATTAATTTTATAGTAACTAAAGAACTTTCTAGGATCTTTGTTGCTATCCTGAGCTAATTTAATTTCTGACACCCTTTTGTTCTTCTTTAGAATCTTATTTAACTCATTCCTAGCCATTCTATAATCACTTAAATTTTGAATATTATTTTCTACCTGTAATTTTTTATATGCCCTTTTCTTCTCTGAAATTTTTCTAGCTATCTCCTGATTCCACCATAATGGTTTCCTACTTTTATTTCTAATACCTTTCATTGGGATACATTGCTCTTGGACTACATTTATTATATGCTTGAAAGTATCCCACATCCCATAAGCATTTTTACCTCTGAATTCTACATCCCAGTCTACCAAATTTAGCAAGCTTCAAAGTTTTACATAGTCTTCCTTATGAAAATTTGGAACTTTTACAGCATTCTCGGTTATTTTACCCTTCTTAATTCCCAAGTTAAAACGAACTATCTGATGGTCACTATTTTCCAATGCTTCCCCAACAGTCAATTCTTGAACTAAATGATCGCTGTTAGAAAGTACTAAATCTAATATATTGTCCCCCCTCGTTGAATCGTTAACAAATTGATTCAAAAAATTATCCTCAAAGCATTCTATGAACCTGCCACTTGTTCTATCCCTACCTATCATATTTTCCCAGTCCACAGAGTTTAAGTTGAAGTCCCCAATAATAACTGCATCTGTTTCACATCCCTTACTTATTTCCCTTATCATTAGTTCATCTATATCATCAGTCTGCCCAGGTGGCCTGTAAAAAGCTCCCAAATGCACCATTCTATTTTTACTGAACCTAATATCTATCCAAAGTGACTCAACTCCATCCTGCTTTATTGAAGTATTTAAACTTGAAACAATGTTGTTTTTTATATAGATAATTATTCCTCCACCAATCCTACCTGTCCTTTGACTAATGTACATATTATAGCCCTGAAAATCAAATTCACTTATAGTGTCACTAAATTCTATTTCATTAACCCATGATTCAGTAACGCATAATATATCTATATCCTCATTGCTAATATAACTAAATAGCTCATCCTTCTTGTTTCTAAGACTACGAGCATTTGTATAGAAACAATTTAACCCCCCTATCCCTGAAGCACCTCTTGAAACTTGAATGACCTCACCTCTATCGCCTTGGAACCTATTTCTGTTATCTGCCAAGTCCATTCTACTTTCAGTACTATAATGTCCTCTCATAATTCCCTGACCACTATTAGTATCTAGTTTCCCACCCGCAAAGACCTAATAACACGATCATACTCCTCCCACAACACATCTACCCCCCTCCTACTCAAATGCAGTCCATCCATCGCATACATTTCTTTCATTCCAACAAACCTATCCCACACATCCACAAACATGACACCTTCCATCTCACACATCCTCCTCACATAATCATTCAGCCCAATTGCACGAGACATCCATTCTACCCCAACATCCATTCTTGGAAGCACACCTGTCACAACACCTTTCATTCTACTTTCTTTCACCTTTTCAATCAACCTCTTGTACCTCTCACGTAACTCACATGCACCCACTTTCTTCACATCATTCACTCCTACATGTGTAATCACAACCGCATCCCTTGCACAGCCAGACACCAGTTCCTCATACCTATCAGACAGATCTCTCACTCCAGCACCCGGCAAACACACCCTCAAACCATTCAATCTACTTGCATTCAACTTCCTATCTAAATATCTAACTCGCGAATCACCCATCACAAGCACTTCAGTCAGACTCCTATTCCTAACCCCCACAGACCTAACTCCATCCCCACTCCTATTCTCATTCAAACTACCAGTCACTCGAACTCCACCCCCACCCCCATTAGTCATATCACTTCCAGTTACTTCCTCTCTTAGGGCACTGAATCTATTAGTCAAGCTAATAGGATCTGTGTCCCTCTGACTCACACACCTATTCTCCCCCTGGCTAACCACCTCAACAGAGGCAACCCTATTCTCACAAAGAACAGGAGAAGCCTCCCTAGCTTCATGTTTCCTAACCACTCTCCACTGTCCCCCATCCTCACTAGGCCTATTTCTAACTAATCTAAGGGGGCTAACTTCACTATCACTAGAACTATCACATCCTACCTCCTCCACTGGCCCTCTACCTTCACCTGAAACATCTAACTGGCCCTCTACCTTCACCTGAAACATCTAACTGGCCTACCTCACCACCTAACCTATTCCCAGCTCTAGGCCTAACACTAAGTTCCCTCCTGAGCTCAGCAACTAACCCCTCCAGCCTACATATCCTGTCTAAATCCTGCCTTCTCATCCCCTCTAAATCTACAATGCATTCACGCAGCCCACATACAACACATGTATACCCCTCACCAACTACACCACAATCAATGCATACATTCCGACACTCATGCTCACTTTCATCCCCGAACTCCATCACTTATTCAAACAAAGAAAGAACTTAAGTAGTAATAAGAAAAAAAAAAAGAGCAACTTAGCTTTCGCTGATTCTGTGGTGAAAAATCTGAAAAATAAATCAACAGACCAAAATGAGATTTAAGGCACAACACAGTCCAAATCAGTCGCTAATTAAACCGTCAACCTAGAAACGAGGTTTCAAAACACTAATTTAATTTAGCTACTACATACTTTCCCGCGCAAAATAAGGTAAACAAAAGAACCTGGCCAAAAAAATAACAATGCTAAACAACATCATTATATTAACAAAATATACGATCTAATAACTTAATATTTATGTTTACTATGTCACTAGACTATACGTAATACTATTTTGCGTAAAAAATTCTATCAAATACCAAAGTATAGCAAATAATCAAAATACAACATATTCCGAGAGCTCTACGAAACACGTGCTGTTGGGAGATTTCTGGTTGTCAGGAATTCTAAGCCTCAGGGACAAGTGGCGCAAGTGCATTGAAGTTGAGGGTCGTTATATTGAAAAATAATAGAACACTTTTCCTCATATCCGAATTGCCAAACTTATTGACTGTCCCTCGTATCATCATATCCTCTCAGTTATAACTTTTAGTATTGTTTCTAAGTATGAATATTTTAAATCGGAAGTTGGTTCAGATGTGACAGATTTGTTCAATATTTCAGTTTTTGCTAGCTTATAACTCTTTGATGGTTAGAGATAGAATGGTTTTGATGGCTTCTTTGGAATCTATGGTCCCCCGTAAGGGGCGCGGCGATTTGCCATCCTGGCCGCCGTGCTGACGGGATCCAGCACTCCGTCCGGCCCCAGCTTAGCCTCTCTTCCTTCCTTCAGATAGCCCGATTTCTCCCCTACCTCGTCGCTTTTCATACAACCTCTCCCACAACTTTCTCTGGTCAGCCTCTAATTTCACAGGGTAGAATGCTGACCTTCTTCTCAAGCCAACCACCCCGGATCGGGGCTGAGGGGGGAGGGGACATTGTTCCCTAACCCCTGAGCTCCGGTTCGGGATGGGGGTTTTTTAACAACCTGCTTCATCCCCACCCACATCTTCCTCACATCCCTTTTCCTCTCCTCTTCACAACCTATATTTTTTACGCCGTGTCCAAGGTGGAGCCGCCATGCCAAAGGACTGCCAGGCCACCAGGCGGGAGGGGTGGTCCCGAATGGCGGCGCCTGGCTCTGCCGGGCTTGTAAGCACCTCTCGCAGTGCGGGCAACTGCGAGAGGTGATGAGCTATTGCGTCCCGTAATCAAAAGAGGGTCACCATGCCCATGAATAAAAAAAAACAACAAAAAACCCAACCCCCAACTTCCCCAAGAAAATCGACGGAGCCGCCCTCGGGCAGCTCCACCGAGAAAATGGAGGTCCCCCCCCTTGTGCTTGCGCAAGGGACCCTCCATAATTCTTTAACCGGAGAGGAGGCTTACTCCTCTCCTACGCCTACGGGTGTAGGGGACTCCCCCTCACCCCCTTCTCTGGAGGTGCTTTCGGGCACCTCCCTATCTCCAGCGGCAGTCCCTCCTTTGCTTTCTAAGGGGACTGCCAAGAAAGCCAGCAGGCAGCCCATTGCCGACCGCCCCTCGTGCAAGCGGCTCGGTAGGGCAAACCCCCTTAGGGGGGAGATGGAAGCCAGGCCCCTTCGGTCGCTTCCCTCAAAAGACCTGCTGGCAAGAATTTTAAACCTTGCTGGGGTCAAGGCCTGTGCCTCTCCACACCACCTGACTAGTGACAATACTGCCAAGGGGACCTGCGATGTCCTGGGAGGGGATGGCCAACTGGAGGCCCCTCCTGTGATAGACATGGTTCTTGAGGAGACCCAGCCTCAGACGGTAGGGCCTTCCATGGGGGGGAGTTCGGGCTCGGCGCCAAGCACCGAACCCGAATCCGCCCCTATGCAAGGTCCTCCTCAAATGGCTGAGGGCTCCGAGGCAATAAAAGGAGGGGAGGGATCTCCTCCGACAGGTGCCCCTACGACAACCAGGACCTTCTCCATTTCGGAGAGGGACCTGGCTGAGGCTGGTCCATCTGGCCTGGGGACTTCTGCCGGCGGAGGTGAAAAGCGGGTTCATTCCCCGCCCTCCTCTCCGAAAAAGAAAAAGAAAAAGACTAAAAAGACAAAAAAGACTCGGGGCTCCTCTCCATCCGCGGGGGCTGCGGGGACGGATGGGTCTGCTGCCACTCTGGCAAGCGACCAAGCCAAGATCGGCACATCCGCCCCCTCTGCCCCCCCGGTTGCGGAGCCCCTGACAAAGAAGACTAATACCAAGAGTGCACAGGGCGGAGCCTCGATGACATCGGGGCCCCTCATTCAGAGGTTACCTGGCGTTTTCGAGCCCGCTGGCTTCAAACGCTTCCTCGTTATTCGCTCCACTGATGGCACCATGTTGTCCAAGGGCAACATGATCCATCAGAGGAGAGGATTAGCTAGTGCAATTGGTAGAGAGCCGAAGGTAACCCGTTTCTCGGACGGGAGCCTTCTGGCGAATGCGGCGAATCCCGCCGAGGCGGCCAAGATTAGTGCTCTTCGGACACTTCATGGCACCCCGGTGAGTGTGACGCCGCACTCTACCATGAACTTTGTGAAAGGAGTAGTTTATGCGAGGGAACTCGTTGACTACTCCATTGAGGACATCACCTTAGAGCTGGCCGACCATGGAGCGGTCAGGGTCGAACGTGTGATGAGAAAACAGGGAGGGGCCTCGAGACCCACCCCTACACTCTTCGTCACGTTCGACTGTGACAAGCTTCCTGAGTCGGTGCGTGCCGGTTGGTACCGCTACCGCGTGAAGGCATTCGTGCCACTGCCGCGGCGGTGCTATTACTGTCACCGCTTCGGCCATACGAATCGCTCATGTAGACGTGCAAAGTCGGGGTCACCCGAAGTCTGTGTAAATTGCTCCAAGGTCGCACACGATAAGTCCAAATCGTGTGTGGCCAAGTGTGTCAATTGCGGAGAGCCGCACCCTGCTTCTTCGAAGCAATGTGGTGCATATCTCCTTGAGAAAGAAATCCTGGCCGTTCAGGCCCAGGATCGACTCTCATTCCGCGAGGCAAAGGACTTGGTCCTGGCGCGCCCGGCTCTGCCTGGGACGTCATATGCCTCAATAGTTAAGAAGGCACCCTCTGCTCCTGGCCCATCCAGGCCAACGAGCACGGTTGTTTCCGCGCCCATTCGGAGCCCTTCTGCGGGCTCTACCCAACCCGGGCGCTCCCCTGGTAAAGCTGGCGGCAAAAAGGGTTCATACCCTGCCCCGGCTAAAACCAGGGCTCCCCCCTCCTCCCCCAGCGTGACCGTTTCCCGTAAGGCGAAACGGCCACGCGCCTCCACCGAGTCGTTAGACTCACAGGAGGCAACACCCCTGAAGATGGTCGCTAGGCCATCTTCCGGGGTTCCTAAAGCTGTCCCCCGAAAGGAGGACAGCAACAAAGGAGCTTCGGCTCCTTCGCCCACGCCCCGAGGTGGAGCGAGTTGCTCGGAGACGGTGGTTCCTCGAAAAGAGGGCCCCCCGCCTCCGAAGCCGCAACGCCCGCCTAAGGTTTCGAGGCGGAGGGAGAAAAAGACTCGCATGGCGAGCCCAACCTCCCCCAATAAGTCCTCGAAGGCGACAGCGCCTTCAGCGCTTTGTCCGGCCAACAGCGCCTTCAGCGCTTTGTCCGGCCAACAGCGCCCGGGGTTCTGCCCCCGGGAAGCGTACGGCCATTCCCGTGAGGGTCTTCAATTCGAGGAGGGCCCCCGCGTCTCCTCCGAGCTAGGCCTGGAGGGCATATTCCTTCAATGGAATTGCCGTGGACTCCGGGCCAACTGGGAGGAGCTGCGGAGGCTCGTCTCGTCCCGTTCCCCGTTAGCTATTTTTTTGCAGGAGACCATGCTAGGTGCGTGCCCCCTCCCTGCCCTCCCGGGGTATAAGGGTCTTGCGACCCCACCACCGCGGGATGGCCGGGCTGGGGGATGCGCAGTTTACACCCGGCATGATGTCTCCGTTCTTCCTTTCTCTTTAGAGACCTCCCTTCAGGCAGTGGCTGTGCAGCTGCACCTGGATAGGAGGTATACTATCATTTCTGCGTACATTCCACCGTCAGCTGACTTCGACGCGGGGGACTTCCGCCGCGTCGTGGCACGGTTGCCGAGGCCCTATCTCTTGCTTGGAGATCTGAACGGCAGGCATCCTCTCTGGGGAGATTACTCCATAAATCCCAGGGGACAAGTCCTTGCCGATCTGATCGAAGAGCTTGAGATGGGTGTCCTAAACGTGGATGAGTTTACGCATCACTGTCCGAGAACCGCTTCATTTTCTTGCCTTGACCTATCTTTGTGCTCTTCGGATGCACAGCCTGATTTTGATTGGGGGGTGGTCGATGACCTCCATGGTAGTGATCACTTTCCCATTCAAATATCATTTTCAGGGCAACTGCCGCCTGAGAGACCACCTCGGTGGTGCTTGGCGCGGGCGCGGTGGCCTGCATTTCAGGAAATGACTGAATTCTCTATCTCAGTCGAGGAGTTTAGGTCGGTAGATGAGGCCGTTGAGTTCTTCTCCGGCAACCTCATCGCCGTGGGCCTGACTACTATTCCTAGGACGTCTGGCCGTTTTGCACGCCGACCACTCCCATGGTGGTCGGCCGAGTGTGAGACGGCCCTCAAACAGAAGCGTTATGCCTACATGCGCTATAAGCGCCGCCCGAACGATTTCACTGTCGCTGAATTTCGTCGGGCTAGGGCTAGGTTCCGGTATATTTCGAAGCACGCCCGCCGCTCTTCTTGGCGGGCATACGTGTCTTCACTTAACGGGAAGACCCCTTTAGCTGAGGTGTGGAAGCGAGTCAAAAGGATTCGGGGCAAGTTCTCGCAGGACCCCCCTCCCGTTCTCCAGGAGAATGGGACTGCAATCTCAGACCCCGCGTCCGTGGCGGAATCCTTAGCGACCGCTTTTTCCGCATTCTCTAGCCGTGATGCTGCTCCGCCAGCATTCAATGCACGTCGTGATGTCGCGGAAGGCCGCCGGCTGGACTTTACCTCCAGTGGCGGAGAACCCTTCAACGACAAGTTTACTGTGAGTGAGTTGCGTTCCGCTCTCGCTTCGTGCGCGGACACCGCCCATGGTCCGGACGATGTCCCGTACGCCATGCTTCGACACCTGGGTGAGCGAGGCATGGCCTTTCTGTTAGATCTGTTCAACAGGATCTGGGTGGAAGGTCTTCTCCCAGACTCCTGGCGAATCGCTACTGTGCTCGCCTTTCGCAAACCGGGGAGAGATCACTCTACTCCGACCGGTTTCCGCCCAATCTCTCTAACCTCTTGCGTGTGCAAGTTGATGGAGAAATTGGTAAACGTTAGATTAGCTTTTTTCCTGGACAGCGGAGGCCATCTGTCTTCCGCACAGTGCGGCTTCCGCAAGTTCCACTCCACATCGGATGCTCTGCTCCGACTGGAAAATGCCGTCTGCGAGGCTTTCCTTCGTAGACAGCACTACGCCACGGTGTTTTTTGATCTGGAGAAGGCCTATGATACCGCATGGCGATACGGTATCATGGAGACTCTCTACACGATGGGGGCGAGGGGACGCCTCCCAATGTTTATATCTGAATTTTTGCGAGATCGTCGATTCCGCGTACGGGTGGGGGGAGCTCTCTCCGGCCCAAAGGAGCAGGAAGAGGGTGTCCCGCAGGGAAGTGTCCTCAGTGTCACACTCTTTGCCCTGAGCATCAACGGCATCACCTCGGTGCTGCCGGAAGATGTTCTCGCTACGCTCTACGTGGACGACCTTTCGATCTCTTTTGGCGCGGCCCAGATGCCAACTCTGGAGCGTCGACTCCAACAGGCATTGAACCGCGTCTCTCGCTATGCCGAAGCGCACAGGTTTCGGTTTTCTTTGGCCAAGACTAAGGTGGTGCACTTCTGCCGCCATCCACGGCTTCACCCCGACCCAGATTTGTTTCTTAATGGGGTGCGCCTGGATTTGGTTGAGTCGCACCGTTTCCTTGGTCTTGTATTCGACCGACGCCTCACCTTGGAGGCTCATATTCGCAGCCTTAGGGTCTCTTGTACCCGCGCCATGGACATTCTCCGTTCCGTGACGTTCAGCGCTTGGGGCGCTGATAGGGCTACCGCCTTACTTTTTTATCGATCCTTTGTTCGCTCGAAGCTCGACTACGGATGCGAGTTTTATGCATCCGCAGCCGAGCGTTTATTGCGGAAGGTGGATTCGATCCACCACACCGGCCTTCGCCTTGCGACCGGTGCCTTCCGCACTTCCCCCATTGAGAGCCTGTTGGTCGATGCTGGGGAGATGCCACTCGCTCTTCGCCGCGTGCAGTGCATCACTCGCCTGTACGCGCGAGCCCGGCGCCTCCCTCAGTCGCCAACAGCTCTCACTGCATCCGCAGCTGATCTCGATGTTGCCTATGCCGCCGAGAGACGCCAGTCATACCCTAAGCCCTTTGGGTTTAGGGCCAGGAAACTCCTTCGAGAGGTAGATATAGCTCTCGGGCCGGTGGCGCCCCTGGTTCTGCCCAGGACGCCACCCTGGAGGGTACCACATTTGGCTATTTGTCGCCACGCCTCTGCTCCCAAAGCTTGTACTGCGCCGGGAGTATTGCGTTCGACCTTTTTGGAGCACACATCGTGTCACGCTGGAACCGTGCCAGTGTATACGGATGGCTCCAAGTCCCAAGAGGGGGTCGGCTTCCACGCCGTATCCCCTCTGTTTGAAGTCAGCGGGGCTCTACCAGGCGCTGCGTCTGTCTTCACGGCCGAGCTGGTGGCAATACACCACTCGGTACGGGAGATTACGCGACGTGCCCGGTTCGGAGACCGGATTGTGATCTATAGCGACTCACAAAGCGCCCTGAGTGCTCTCGGGGCATTGGAATCTCCGCATCCCCTGGTTCGCGATATCCGTGACGCCACGGTTTTGGCGAGCCGGGCAGATGTCGAGATTATCTTCTGCTGGGTTCCTGGACATGTGGGAATTGCGGGGAATGAGCGCGCCGATGAGGGCGCCAAAGAGTCCGCGAGGACTCTGCGACCGGACCAGCGTTTCGCTCTTCCTCACACCGACTACATGGCAGGAATACGGGCAGCTCTTCGGACTGCTTGGCAAAGAAGATGGGAGACGGTCGAAGGGAACTTAAAGTTGCGTGCCATTGCGCCGCGACTGTTCCCATGGACCTATCCCCCAATGCCGCGGCGGCTTCAGGTTGCTTTCTGTCGTCTCCGAATCGGACACACTCGTGTGACGCATCGCTATCTGGTGGAGCGCTCGCCTGCGCCCTATTGCAACGACTGCGTCGTCCCCCAGACTGTTCGGCACATTCTTGTCGAATGTCCCAGTCTGGGTGATCTTCGCGCACGACACCTGTCCCGGTACCGGGAGGGGCGGGGTCGCTACCGCCTGTCCCTTGTACTCGGGACGAGTGCGTGCACTTTGACTGGTGGACTTGCTAACTTTTTGGGGGAGGCCGGCCTTCTCCCTTTTTTTTAACCAGGCTTAATTTTGTTGTTGTTTTTGTTGTTGTTGTTGTTTTTGTTATTGTTTTGTTATTGTTATTTCTTTTTTGTTGTTCCCTGTTCCATTTTTTGAAGTAGCCTAGAACTAGGCTGTTTGTTTACGGCGACTTATGCCTAAGTCGGCAGTCGCCAGATAGCCCCTTAAATAAAAAAAAATAAAAATGGAATCTATGGTCCTGATTCTGTAGGACCTGAACTTTTCAGACCTATATCTTTCAAACTGCATGTTTTATGAGGCCTCAAAGTCAGCTATAATTTTGCATGTGAAGTTCTTTTATGACATGTATCAACATACCCCAAAATTAAGAAAATCCAAGATGGTTACCAGTTTGGCATTGCCTGATTTTTCATGGGGAATGACTGGATATCGCTAACCAAGGGATGCAGATTCCAATGCCCGGAGAGAACTCAGGGCGCCTGGTGAATGGAATGGAGTGACTGATTTGATGTCAAGGTATCCTGGTATGAATGATGAAAATGTGTGTGGAGTGAGTGATCCTGAGTATTTGCCGAAAGGGAGAGTAAGGGTGGGGGCGGAATCCTTGTTTGAGAGCGTATGGAATAGTTTGCAAGATTTGAAGAGTGATAGAGTAGATGTGAGAGTTCTTGATAGTGTGGATAACTTAAGGAAGGAGGTAATAAGTGAAGTATGTATAAGCCTGAAAGTATTGACGTGGCAAGGGTGTGGAACTTTATCAAAGAATTGAGAGCGATTGTGTATGCCAGGGGTCCTTCCATTTCAGGAAGTGTTGATTGTAGTGTGTCTTTGTATGGAGTGATTATAATATGTGCACATTTGTGATGACAGGCCGATTGTGTACAAGGATGAGAAAGTCAAGGGTTCAAATGCTAATGTGGTGCATCTGCAGTGTTTGAGTGGTGTGCATTACAATTGGGTGATTGAAAAGTGTTCGTATATGAGGGAAAAGAATGATTGTCTGGATTAAGATGAGTGTGTGGTGAGTGATGATGTGGGAGTTGATGACTGTGTGGATGTCAGTGCTGATGTTGGTGTGGTTGTTCCTTCTGTGTATTGTGAACATGGAGGACCTGATATGATGGAAGCGAGAGTGAAAGTTGGTGAAAGGTACTTCTGTGTTTTGATTGATACTGGAGTGCAAGTGTTGCTAGTGAATGAGAGGATTCTGAGTAAGTATGATGAGTTTAGATGTTGTGAATGGAAGTCTGAAATTATGGATAAGTGGATTGGGGCATTCTACGTGAAGTATACACACTTTTTGGAAAAATCTTGTCACTAGGTCATGATTTTGATGATTTTTTTGCATGCAATTTGGGTCTGGTGAGATAACATCACATACTGTACCAATTTTTATGGCTCTGGGTCACCCATGGTCAATTTTTGGTCAAACTGGTTGGCCCTAAAAGTTTGAGAAGTCAATGCATAAACAAGAAGAAAAAAAAGGGAATAAGAAAAATAAGGATAAGAATGGGGAGAGTAAAGAGGAAAAAGAGAGGACTCTTCCACAAGGAAAGACCCCATCTTCAGAGACCAAGTGTCTGAAGGTCACCCTCATTGGTGTCTCGCAAACACGGGATCTGCAGCTGCTGCTAGTGGCCTGGCTTCGCACTAGTGTCAAGGTAAACTGCCTATCAGGACGGGGTAACCACAACATCAGAGTAGATGCAGAGAAAGCTCAGATTTCTGAGAATTCAGTTGTCGCTCTGATGGTGAGTGGCAACGACCTCTACCTCAGAGGGGGTATGGTTGGCCTCGGTGGCAAGACCATCCAAACGGTGATGGGAGCTGTGGATGACATTGGGCTTAAAACCCCAAAATGTGTCGTGGTTGGGATGCTTCCGAGAAGAGGTCCATCTCGAACCGCTCACAAGAGAAATGTCGCAGTAAACCGACAGTTGGCCGATCTCTGCACTGCAGAAGGAGTTTTCTTTGTTGACCCCTACCACACCTACTGGAGAAACGACCTGTATAAAAGGGAGGGAGTGCATCTTTCCTTTAAAGGGAAAGCTGTACTCGCCAACCTAATTCAAGATGTCGTGGAACGCACCCAAAGGAGCATTTGAAACAGAGCGAAAGCGGACGTGCGCCAGCGCGCCTGTGTCACTTCTGAAACGACCTTCTCGGAGGTCGTCAAAAAGGGTGTGACCACGAAAACAGAGAAGCAGGGAAACGGGAGAGCTCCGTGGCCTCGTAGCAACAGAAGAACCTGAGATGGTGGCCATAACGGAGTCGTGGCTAAAAACTTCAAGCTGAGATTTTGAAGGTGAATTCATGATTCCCAGTTAGCAGCTCTTCTAGAAAGATAGGGTGGCGGTCTGATGTTGTATGTCAAGGATACTCTCAACTCGACGGATTGCAACATCGTATCCGACCATGAACTACTAGGTGTTGACATAGAGATAGGTCCTGCCAAATACAGGACCCTGGTGCTTTATAGACCTCCTGCCCAACTCGTTGAAAAGGACAGAGATCTGTCTGTACCAGCTACTAGGAGAACTTGTTGAAGACAGGGTGTGTATCATCATGGGGGATTTCAACACAAGTTGACTGGGAAACCAGAGAACCCTGTGGCGAGAATGCACTACTCCTGGAGTTCGCGAACGAGTTCCTGACTCAATGGGTGAGAGAGACAATATCCTCGACTTGGTTTTCACCTGAGGATGACATCGTTGAGGACCTCTCTGTTGATGAAAAGCTCGGTGGCAGTGACCACCGACTAATTAGATTTGTAGTCAAAGTCCCGAAGGCAGGGCCTGCAACTAGTAAATCGAGGAAACTCGATTTGAGAAGAGCAGACTTTGCAGGTCTTCGTGCTGGACTGAATGACGTGAGGCTAGAAGTGTGCGATGCTGTTAAAGACTCATGGAACAGTTTTAAAACCACATTCACGAGTTTTCAATCGCGTTTCATCCCTCTGAAATGCCGCCGTCGGTCTTCTGTTCAACCAAAGTGGTTTAATTGAGATATCGGCCAACTGCTTAGGGAGAAGAGATATGTGTACTGGCAATCAAAGATCTTGGGTTACTTTGACGAATACTGGAGGCTATCCAGGAGAGTGAAGTCCAGCATAAGGGTGGCTAAGCGGTCTGAGGAACTCCGAGTGCGCTGCCTCCTTGCTTTGTTTTCTTATTTTTTTAGCATTATCTGTTATTTACATTGTAGCGGCCGATGTGAGAAATCAAAGGAGAATGAAACGGATTGTATATACAGTCCCTTTACTTACAAAAAAAAATGTATAATGATAATTACAATAGTTTATATTTACAAGGGAAGTGTGCACACTTCAAAATGAGGACAAATTCCCCAATCCCAACAAGATACCAAAAGAATTTTATAACGGGTGAATAGAACAAATTTACTTAAATATATCTACACAACGAAATGAAAAACAACAACAACCGAACGAAAAGGGGCACGTGCTATTACTTGTGTGCTGGAGGTGGGTGGTAGTAGGCTGACATAAAAGGAGGCAGGCTTGTCAGCCAATGCGGGTGTGGTAGTTCAGGTGTCTAGCGATGTATGAAAGCCTTCTGTCTCAGGGCTGGGTGGAGCACTCGTCTAGAGAACCCTTCTTGCACTCCGTCCAAGCTTCCACTCTCTGTAGAAGAGATATATCCTCCGTTTATGATCCATTTACTTATACATGGAAGGGAAACTAATAAGTGGGCATTACCCGAGTAAATTTATTGACTATCTTACCTCTAAATGTATATCCAAACAATCCTCAGCATCAACAATTCTCCAAATATTTAACTCTAAAAACTACTCTTTCAAAATATAATCTTTTGATAAAAGATTATTTTAAACAATACAATCTGATAAAAGATTATTTTAAACAAAGTACAATCTGAGAAAGAAAAAACAATTTTAATACATGAAATCAAATACATATATATACAAAGAGAAAATATAAAAAAAACCTCATTCCCACTCACACACACACATTCTTACAGAGGGAGGGAGAGGGTACTGAGAAAAGGGGTGGGAGAATGGCCCTTTTTACACACACTCACATTCGCTCCACCACAACATATTGTTTTTTTTTACTTGTTTCTTAATATAGCTTAGTAGTAGTCTGTGTTGTGTCCGATTACATGCATAAGCAGGCAGTCACCAGATGCCCCCCTCCCCAAAGAAATCACATATTATTTTGACTTACAACAACCACCTCACCCCATTCTAATATATCAATTAAAGAGACAGCCATGTGTGAACAGTCCGGAATATAACAAACCATGATTATTGGCTAATGTCAAAAGATGCAAGTGCAGATCATCTGCAGATATAACATTTCATATTTTCCCAAAATGAATACGTTATTATTAGTTCTGGAATGTGAAAATGACATTGCTGAACATCATTTTAAGAATTAAGAAAGTTTGTCTAAAAATTAAAAAAATTGTATTATCTTAAAACAAATATCTGACAAGACTTTTGGACTAACCTGTATGCTAAAAAGAAAGTGCACAATTATTAGGTAGTTTAGAATGTGATGAGTATACAAGATTCTTTTTTAAATCGGTACTTGTATAAACATTTTTGTAGCCTACCTTTTTTAATTACTTTTTTATATCAAATCACCAAAAATTATTTAATCTAAATTAGTATGTATATGTAGACTGAATATGTTGAGTACTATACTCGTCTAATATACTTCCTCCTCTTCTGTCTGCATTCCATTTGAATAACATTGCCAAAAAATGGTCACTTGAACAGAGACCCTACTTCTCTGAACATACGATTATTCAACTGATGATGAAAGCTGCAAGGGCCGTCCAGAGGTCATCCAAGTAAACACATGACAAACTGCATCCAAATTTCTTATGTCTAATCTTCAATTTCACAGTGAATGTAAGGACACATAAGAGGCTGAGGTACATGTGATTTATTTATGGAACAATGTTTCGGGCGTATCCCCATCTTCAGGTTCTAAAACATAAATTAATCTAATACAGTTAAAGAATATTAAAAATAATTAGGTTAAGACTATGTAGGTAAATCAAAAAATTCAAGATAATCAAATTATCAATCTAATATAACACTATTGAAACCAAAAGTATGTTGTATGTTCTATTTCGTTATATGCTGTTTCTTTAACTTTCAAAGCTGGTAACTATTCCATCTTAGTGTTTTATTTATATAGGCATATATTTCCTTTGTTTCAGATCATGTCTGCTCCTGCAACTTCTCAACATAAATGCCTAAACAACCCTGACTCCTTCTGCTACATTTGTGGCAGTTTCACCATTCCAAGGCAGTGTGTCGAGAGTTTACGGATGTTGACTAAAGGAACATGTGAACGGTTGCCATTTGGTAACCCAATGGTTTGGCGAGAGCAAAATGAGTATTGCACAGACTGTGCAAAAGCTTCAGAAATCCTAGCATCAAGACTGAATGAGAAAAACTTACTTGAACAAGGAGTGAAAGTATCATACTTTCAAACCAGAGAAAGTACATTTCTGCAGTACTTTTGAAGTGACAGCGGCTTTATGTATGGCCATAACATTCCTAGTTTACTGAAGGAACTAGGGCTTTCAATCTACAATCCAAATGAATGGTGAATGTTTATTGACAGCTCAAAGCGGAGCTTGAAGTGTGTCCTTTTACACAATGGCAATTTATTTGGTGCAGTCCCTATTGGGCATTCTGTCTGTCTTTGTGAAGAACATGGAGATATAAAGAGGGTCATTGAGTTATTGCAATATGACAAACAGAATTGGATAATCTGTGTTGACTTTAAAATGGTGTGCTTCCTTCTTGGTCAGCAACGTGAGTACACAAAGTGTCCCTGCTTTCTCTGTATGTGGGATAGCAGAGCTCTCGAGGAAAGCATTGGGTTGAGACGAATTGGCCTCAAAAATCTGATCTTAAACCTGGAGATCCCAACATTCTACATGAGCTACTAGTTGACAGGAAAAATATATTCCCACCTCTGCACATAGATCTCATGAATCAGTTTGAAAAGGCATTGCCAACTGATGGCGACTGTTTTAAGTACATCATCTCGACATTTCCTGGTCTGTCAATTGAAAAAATAAAGGCCAGTCTGTTTGATGGTACACAAATTCGACAGCTTATCATAGATGAACAGTTCACTGGGACTATGTCAAGCCTTGAGAAGAATGCTTGGTTATCATTCAAAGACATCAAGAACTTTCTTGGAAATACACATGCAAGTAATTACACAGAAATTGTTCAGAATCTATTGGAGAGCTACAAGGCGCTTGGTTGCAACATGAGTATTAAACTACATTTTCTGCATTGCCATCTTGCCAGCTTTCCGGATGATCTTGGTGCTGTTAGCGACGTGCAAGGTGAACAATTTCACACCAAGATTGGAAGGTTATGGAAGAATGTTATCAGGGTAGATAGGATGTACATATGATGGCTGACTTGTTGAAGCATCAAACGTGATAGTCCTTAAGTTGAAGACTCCAGAAAGAGCTATAAATGTAAATTTTTTCCCTTAACATCTCCTAAAAAGAACTAACCTACCTAACCCATCTTTTCATGGCTCAAAAGAAGCTATCAATGACAAGATAGCTACCAATCTATTTTTTGTCATATCATAATTAGAAATTTGCGTGTCTTAATTAGTGAAATTGCAATATAGTATATATCTTTGATATGCACTATATAGCATTTGCTTATTTTTACAAAATAGATATATTTATAACATAACAATTTCACAGATGACAAAGGCCACAAAGGCCTTTCAAAGCTCATCAGCATCCATCAAAACCCTCACACAAACTGCGTCTATAGGATTGTGTCAGATCATGCATCTACAATATACAATTTGAACTATCCCCAGGAATCTGGTCAAAATCCAAATCACCCATAATATATAATAATAAAAAACTGCATTTATAGGAATGGGTCCAGAATAAACCCCCTAAAAAAAATCCACCTTCCCCATATAATAATCCAATCTACGTTTGATAACATTTAAGTTTGGACTGTTTACTCTCAGGTGGCAAACTATTCGAGTAATCTACCACTCTGTTGATGAAAAAATACTCTTACATCCAACCTGCACCTCTGTTTTTTTAAATTTTCAAATGGTTACCCCTAGTCCCATTACTACTTTCCAACTCAAATAGCTTTGCAAAATCAAATTACTTATCTATCTGAGAACAGATTTTAAAGGCTCAATTAGGTATATCTCATCTCACACACCTTTCAAATGATGACATATTTAGTACCCTCAGTCTATCTCATATTCAAGGTGCTTTATGGAAGGTATTATTTTTGTTGCCTTTGATTTATATTAATTATCTTGGGTATAGATAGTGACGTGAGCAAGTTTACCAGGTCTGACTCTGTTGCTGAGTTATGGCAAATGGAATTTATCATAAGCAAATGCAGTGTACTTGGTATAGATAGGTGTAACCCCCTTAACCCATTAGTTGCCTGAGGTCCTTTCAAGGTTGCTTCAGTGCTACATAATTCATCAACTTTCATTGTAAACTCTTATGTTAGTGATTAATCATCTAATTAAAATACATAAATGTCTTAAGTCAGTCTTTCATTGTTTGTAAACAGATTTATGAAGGATAATAACTTGACTCTGTTCTTGGCCACACCATAAAGCTACTGCAAAGAAAGGCTGATTTATGGTTCACACATTTTAGGCCCATGGGGTGAAACCTAGAATTTTTATTTGATTAGAGAAACAAACTTCTTCACTTGCTCAAATTAAATCTTCACTTCAATTACTTGATTTCATCTAGCATCGATGGTTTTATGGTCCAGATTAATACTATCAGCGGTTAACTTCTCAAGTTTAAAAGTGAAGAAAGTCAGAACAGAATGAAACAGAGAATTATTTTTTATTGTTACATGAAGAAGAGATACACAATACACACTTGAACATAGTCTTTATTGTATTAATTATAATTGGCACAAATTAGTGAATTAATCACCATTAGGAAGTTAACAAACATTTCACCAAATGACTGCCGCAGTACCTTATGAATCATTTTGACGACTGCAGAACAAAAGTTCAAAGTTGAAGGTCGATGGCCTAATCACTATCAGCAGTGTGTAGTCAATGCAGTCATGCACGCTCAATGCAAGCAAGATGTGTGGCTGATTTGCCATGCTTTTGGAGTATTCCATTGCCCCTTTTTAGGTCTCTTAGCACACACGTGACTAGCTGGGCGTGTGGCTGGTATTTTCCTCTGACTTCGGCAGTTTATTTTTGGAATATAGTACAAAGAATGTAGAGCGACCCGTTGATTTCTTTGGCATAACCAAGCCAATTGAACATCTCCAGCCATTCTCAGCGAAAGTGTTGCCCTTCCGTGTCCACTGGAAATTTTTCACCTTCTGGCATCGGATGGTTCTCACGAAGCTGGTTCACCTGATGAACATTTAAAGAAGATCCTCCCAGATATATCCTTAGTAGGTGACCAAGGTTAACCAGTGACAGGGTAACCATCACAGTCGAAGTGGACAGAGAGTCCAATGGGCCGGGACACAAGCTCATCGAAGCGATTGTGAGTTTTTCTCTGGTGGACACGCTTGATGTAGAGGACTGAGAATTCAAAGGCAAAAAACTTGAAGTCAAAGACTCAAACACGGGTAACTTCAGACTTTTTGGCACAGGTCAAAAGAAATTTGTAATACTACCATGCTTCATTGCACAAACCTGTGCTAAGAAGAAAAATGATGTTTAGTAAGAGCTAGGTTATTTTAAAAATCATTCAATAGTAACGAAAAAAATATTTTATATATGTATTTAATTATAATTCAAATTATAATTAATACATTTATTTCTTATACTACTAGGCTTCTACCAGCCTAAAAAAAGATAA